>JAXQQM020081173.1:0-276762 GCA_034641835.2 Pinus albicaulis
ATGGAATAGCAAAGCAAATAAAGGATTGAACAACAATTCTGAAATAGAACAGCAAGTCTAAAATGGAACAGCAATTGAATAACTAAGTCCCGCAGGTTGTAACCAAACTTAATCTATTAACTCAAATGCATTCTTTGCAATCAAATAACATTCTTTCACTCTAAAAGCAATTCACACAAATCACACTAATGGAACAGCAATAACTATTAATGAATTATGGAACAGTACTGATAAATCAGAAACGCGCACAACACGAACGTTTAGTATAACAGCTCTGTAACAAAACAGTAAGAACATGCAATTAACTCTTGAAAGGATTAATAACTTGATGCGGAGTCAACACACGATTCTATCTGTAAAAAACCTCAATGATTCAATCTTTAACAAAGCATGTAATATGAACTTATAAAGCATATCAAATTACCAAATAACAATGATAAACAAACCACACAAAAGTCAAGTCGTAATGGTACAGAAGCAAGTGTCCTTCGGGGCCGGGCCCTTAGCCTCCAAGGATACACCGCTTTAAGTTAATCCAGACGCAGAGATGAAATAATCACCAAGCTTTTATTAATGCATCGGTCAAAAATACATTGAACCAGTTCTCAACGAGACTCAATAATCAAAGTTGATGTTTTACAGAAAATTACATAAAAGCGTATCCTATCTATCAAGCTAACAGTGTTGTCCCTTTATATAAAGGTGATGGCGGAGATGTCCAAGTAACATGATAAATAAAGCAGCGATCCCTCAGGATCGAAGATCCTGAGGGATTCGCCAAACTGTTAATTCTTCATCCTTTCCTTTCTTTGGCGCCGAGCTGGTGTCTTCTCCTTCTTTTCCGAGCCGATTTGCTGTAATCTATTTAGCCTTGTTTGCATTCGGTTCTCGTTCAGAGGGACAGCAGTTATCTCGACTTTGTCCTTTCCTTTGGAACGGAAATTCCTCGTTTTCTCCTTTTCCTGTACAGAAAATAACCATTATCAGTGGCTAAGTCTTGCATATCAATTCTCACATGTTTTGTTATGGTTCCTTATTACTTTCCAAATTCATGATACAAAAAGGTTCACAAATTCTATTAAAAAGCCACTGAAATAGTCATCAAAAGCATACCTATAATTCTGAAATGGAACAGCAACTCTAAAATAGGACAGCAAATGAATACTAAGTCCCGCGGGTTATATTCAAACTTAATCTATGCACTCTTTGCAATCAAGGAACACTCTGTTATTCTAAAGGCAAATGACACAAATCATATTAATGGAACAACAATAACAGTTTGGGAATTATGGAATAATACCGATGCATTAGAAACGCACACAACACAAATGTCAATAGAACAGCTCTGTAGCTTGACAGTAAGGATATGCGATTAACTCTAGAAAGGAATAAGAACGCAATGCAGAGTTAACACACAAATCTGGCTGTAGAAACTTCAATGATTCAACTTAAAAAGAGCATGTAATCTGAACGTATAAGCATATCAAATAATCAACTAACAGTAATGAACAAACCACACATAAACGAAGCTGTAATGGTACAGAAGCAAGTGTCCTTCAGGGCCGGGCCCTTAGCCTCCAAGGATACACCGCTTTAGGTTAACGCTGATGCGAAGATGGAATAATCACCAGTCTTTCATTAATACATTGATCAAAAATACATCGAACCAGTTCTCAACAAAGCTGAATAACCAAATCGAATGTCTTACAAAAGATTACATCAAACGTATCTTATCTCGCCATTCTCCGTCTCTAAACTAACAGTACTTGTCTCTTTTTATAAAAACGATGGCGGAGATGTCCAAGCAATTAGATAAGTAAAGCAGCGATCCCTTAGGATCTTCGATCCTGAGGGATTCGCCAAACAGTTAACTTTCATCCAGTCTTTGCTATTGAGCTGAGCTGGTGTCCTCTCTCTCTTGCCCGAGCCGATTCTCCTTGATCTTGTCTCCCTATGTTTACGTTTGGTTCTCATCCAGAGGAACAGCGGTTATCTCCACTTCGTTCTTATCTTTAGAGCAACAACCCTTCGTTTTCCTCTTTCCCTGTATAGAAAATAACCATTATCAGTGGCTAAGTTATACATATCGATTTTCACATGTTTTGTGATAGTTCCCTATGACTTTCTAAATCCATGATACAAAAGGTTCACAAATTGTATTAAAAAGTCATTAAAGTAATCATCAAAATCATACCTTTTCAGTACTCCACACACCCCCCTGCTTACCTTGTCTCATGTCCTCATGAAAACATTGTAGTTGACATGTAATGCAGTGAGAGAGTATGCTGGAGAAGGAGTTTCATGCGAAGGCCTACAACCATGTTGAGTGATTAAATAATCAAAGAACTGACCTGCTTGCCCTTCAGGCATATCATACAGGGCCTGGTATCCATGTGCTGGATGCCAAATAATTGGAGCGCGAAATCTACACCCTAACCAGGATGACCCTGCTTTTAGAAGGCTCTGGCCATAGAGATTCAAACGGCCAGCAGCGAACTCAAAGTTCTCATACTTAAATGGCTCTCTGAGCTGGATGTGTGGATCAGAGATTCGATATCGAAATTTGGCTGCATTAGTGGCCAAGTCCTTAATGGAAAAGAAATACTCTAAACCCTCTTGAATGAGTGCCTCATGCATAGGCCCTAATGTTACAATGACACCTGGAGTCCTTATGTGGTTTATATGAGCTTTCCATAACCGTACTGGGTTCCTAGGCTCAGCCCTAACTCTTAAATCTAGACCATTTTCTTGACTCTGAAAGGTATCATAGGCTTTCAGCCACTTAATCTGGTTAGCTCCGAATGAAATGAATGCTTGGAATTGAATATCACCAATGGAGGGACCAGGGTTCGATTCAGTCTCCTGACTTAGCACAAGGTCATGTAAATGGAGTTCACACAACAACCTCTGGACTTTTACTCCATAATGTCTACAACAGTCGATAAAATCATTGACATTGTTGATCTGTATAGGGGTGCCTGCCTTAACAGCTTTTATTTGTAATTGTAAATATCGTTCTAATAGAAACAGAGCATAGTTTTTAGCAGGAGCCCTACATGCTAAAACATTATTATATAAAGAACACAAGTCACTCATCTGTTTGATAGTAGTATCTAGTTTATAAGTTACCTGTGTGACTTCCTCTTGTTCCTTCATCCATCCTTCAAAAACCTGTCTTTTAGATTGACTGACATCCCTTAGTTGCTGCTGCAACTCTTCATATTTCTCTAGCGGAACCGTTTGCTCCTTAAGTTGCTCCATTTCTTGCCGTGCTTGTTTCACCATCTTGTGCAAGGTTTTTGTCTTTGGATCTTTTCTCCATGCATCAGTAGAGGCCGGGAGTTTTACCTGAACCTTCTTGTTACGCTGTTTAGAGTTCAGGACCCTGATTACCCCTGAGGGTGGTGCCTCCGTCTGAATTTCCTTATCATCTTTTTCTGTCTTAATCGGAACGACAGTTGGAACCTCCGAGTCTTGGAAAACAGGCTGCTTGCGGGCCCTCTTTTTCCTCTTTACTTTCTGGTTCTTTTTCAAAATCCTGATTTGTTGCCTGAGCTGTGTTATCGTGTTTAATAGTTTAGTCCGTTCCTCCCTCAACTTCTTGATTTCCATTGATTCCTTTGAAGGAACGGCAGTCTGTTGATGATGAACTGGATCATGACCAGTTGCTACCTCTTCCTCCTGAGGTTTTTCCTCACTGCTCTGCTCCGGCGGTTCTGGTGTATGTACCTCAACTGGTTCTGATTCTTCCTCCCGGGGTTCTTCCTCTAGATTCTCCTCTTGTGACATGGGAACAGATTGTTCCCGTTCGGTATTTTCTTCTTCTTCATCATGCATGGGCATGTTCTCTTCTTGAATTTGGTCGTGGGGATTCTCTGAGCTAGAAGGTTGACCGTATTTACTCATATTGGCCAGGATGGAGGCCAGGTCATCTTCTCTTAGTAAGTCCTGTAATGGACTATTCTCCTGCTGTCCCATTTCTTCTTCCTGTTCAGTTTCTGCTTCTTTTTCTGTTCCCGCAGGCTCGGGTACTTCTTCTTCGGGTTGCTCATCTTCAATTATTATTGGTTGGCTGGTACCTTCCTGAAGCTGTTCCAGCCTTCCCCTTATTCGAGCCAACCGGGCTGACTTTCTGGGTTTGTTTATGCTTCCTCTCATCTGAGCTAACCGAGCTGATTTCCTGGGTTCCTCTGGTTGCTCGGGTGAATCAACTACATGCTTTCGCTTTGCGGATTCTTGATGTAATTCTGGTTGCTGCGATGTACTAGCAACATTTTCTCTGCGTTCTGCCTGTTGTTCCGGTGTGTTTATAGAACGTCTGCGTCTCAGGGATGGTTCTGTCGATCTTCCTTCAATCAGTGCAATGAGTCTTTCCCAGCTGCTCTGCTGCTGGGTAAGACTATAACTAACAACAAGTCGAATTAACCCGTGGTGACTAACAATTGCCTCTACGTGTTGTGCCCTTTTCATACTTTGTGCAGCATCATGCAATAACGAGTTTAAGAGTGCCGGTAAATTCACAGAGCATTTTTGTTTTAGAACAGCTAAAAGTTTAAGGTGTCGTGGTCTTACCACGTCTTTTCTTCCTTCGCAAGTAATGTAGCTCTGTATTATTCTTGCTAGCTCTGTCCAGGGTTCGCCTAGGGTCGCTGGCAGAATTCCCTTCCCTTTGATTGTCAAATGCTGGCCTTCATCCTGGAAGATGTCGATGACCTTCTGTAATCGTTCCTTTTTGAATGTCCATACCGGTCCGGTAGCTGGTAGTCTTGAGACTTCTGCAATTATGGCATCAGTGACCGCTATGCGTTTCCCTCTTACTATGGAGTGGTCTTCTTGTAAATTCTGTAAGAAATCCATTGCTACTGTCTCATTACCCTCCTGTAAGCGATTGAAATAGTTCAACCATCCTGCCCTTTCCAGGATTTCTCGGGCAGCAGCAGAGATCGTTAGCTGTTGAGGCTCACTACGAATTGCCTTGCCCCCCATGATTTCGCTGCGATTTCTAAATGGAACAGCAAAAACGTTTTCGGTTTGAAACACAGAGAGCAGGGTTTCGCAAAAGAAAACACAGAGTATGCAAGCAAAAACAACTTGTGCGAAAAAAAATAAAAATAAAAATATGCCATGCCGTGAAACCATGCCAAACCGTCGTGAACCAGATTTTCCGAATGATGAATTGACACGTAACACAGGGAATGATGAGGTTAACCTCCCCCCCCCGCAGTGTGATAGGCTGTCCCAGCCGGCAAATAATGGAGAGGCACCCAGTCTGTAATCAAGTCAGAAAGGAACAGCATGTGAATTTATGCCATGTTGAAAAAGGACAACAGATTACCGAAATCGAGGCGGAGGATGGATCGCGTGATATGATTTGAGGCTGCTGTGTTATGATTTGAGGCTGATGGATAGGCATGTATCGTATTCGCCAATCTTAAGCGGCCATGGTCACCTCCGTTGCCATGATTGGTAATGATAAATATTCATGCGGTGTATAAATCGGGAAATAACATGTGATTAATGCCTAGGATAAAGAAACAAAAGAGTGTTAATATCTTACCTATTGGCGTAAGCAAGGTGACTTCGATACCATTAACATTACTCTGCTGCCAACAAGTGTCCATAACCTTGGCAGAGTTGTTTTTTACCCCCGGAACCATGATCCTGTGTGTATACTTAGGACTGTTATTATGTCAGAATGTAGACCATTATGCTGGCTTGGTGACCAGTTAACCATAATGCCATTCACGAGGAAAGAGCGAAACGTGGGCAGGCCGGCTCTTAATGAGACCTCCTGTTCCAAGGTTTGTTTATTTTGATACACCTTTTGGACCATATCCCCGGTGTGGTGGCCAGAATGGGAATGCCACTTCACTTCCCTCCTCATGATCATGGTAGGCTGGCTCTCAATGAGACCCCCTATCCTGCATTTGACATTTGACATGTTTTTTCTTTTTCCTTATTTATACACAAAGGGTGGTTCAGCACTCCTTAAGAGTAGGAATGGTGGAAGAAGTCTTATTATCTCAATAGGAAGATTTAAACTCTTTGCCCTTATTCCCAAATATTAATAAACAGATTTTTAAGGGAATCAGCATGATAAATATAACCAATCATGGCAAAAATTAGTAAAACCATGTCACAAAAGGTAAGAAATAAGTATGTCTTTCCATCTGTCCTTTTATTAATGCAGAGCCTTATAGATAGAGCGATTTATGGTTTGCAGATTTCGGTATGTTGTGTCTTTATATTCATCGCATAAATGCATAGCTGAGGCTTGAAGACTAGAAAGAAGACAGGAAAAAGCATCCTCAATTTAAATCATCAAAGAGATCAAAAGTATGCAAATGGTGTTCCGTTGAAAAAGTAACAACGATGGATAATAGAAAAAGGAACAAAACTGCAAATGCCGTTCCTTTTGGGAAAAGGAACGGCAATCATACGAAACACTCCATATGCCATTCCGTTGAAAAAGTCAGCACAGAAATAAAAGAACGCTGTTTTTTTTTTTTTTTTTTGAAGAAAAAGGAACAGTGGTAACAGCGATAAGCGTAACAATATCGTTTTTTCTGAAAAAGGAACAGCAGAGATCCGAATGCTGTTCTTTTAGAAAAGGAACAGCAGAACAAGCAAAACCAATATAAAAAACACACATATGCTATTAGAAGAGCAAAAATCAAACTTTGTGGAAGAAAAAGGAACAGCAAAATGACAAGAATTATTCAAATCAAACTTATGTACAAGAATCACTCAGAAACAAAAACTTTATGTACAAATTGCAAAAAGAAATAGACCCTTAATGAATTGCAGGTGAGGAAGATTTCTCTTCCTCTCCTAAGATCTCCAGATCAGTATCTCAGCGTATCTGCTGGCAGAAGGATTCCCGAGTAAGTGGTTTACGGTAGAGACGGACTCGGTGACCATTTACCTTAAATGCATATCCAGAACCGTCAATAGTGATTAGAGTAAGAGTTCCATTGTCATGTACCTTCTGGATTTCGTATGGTCCCAACCATCGAGTCTGAAGTTTTCCAGGGAAGTCCCGAAACCGAGAATCGTATAACAAAGCCCAGTCTCCCTCGTGGAAGACTTTATTCTTAATGAGCGCATCATGCCATTTGGCTCTCTGCTGTTGAATTAATGCTGTATTTTGTAGTGCAGAGAGTCGAATTTCGTCTAATTCATTGATCTGCTGTAGTCGATTGAGTTGTGCCTCAGTTAAGTCTAGGCCAACTTCCTGTGCTGTACACAGTGTTTGGATTTCGAATTCTATGGGAAAAATAGGTTGTTTTCCAAACACTAGTTGATAAGGTGAGTAACCAGTGGTGCTCCTCCATGTGGTTCGATAGGCCCAGAGTGCTTCAGGTAGTCGGGTAGCCCAGTCACGCCTATGTGATGCAATAGTTTTCGTTAGGATTGATTCTATTATCTTATTGCTACTTTCTACCTGCCCATTCGCCCGTGGGTGATATGGAGTAGTGATCTTATGCTGGACATGATAATTGTTAAGTGTTGCAGCTAATTTATGCCCAACAAATTGTGGTCCTCCATCTGTAATTATTTCCCTAGGAAGGCCATAACGGACAAATAAAAGAAACAGGAACTGTATAACAGAGTCCTCTGTGGCTCTTGGTAATGCTTCTGCCTCAACCCATTTGGTGACATATTCTGTTGCCACCAGAATATATGTTTTTTGATTTGATGAAGGGTTGATGGGTCCAACGAAATCCAGAGCCCACCGTTCGAATGGTTCAATGACTAACTGTGGTTTCAGAGGCATTTCATCAGCTTGACCAGGTCGTCCTGCTCGCTGGCAACTGTCACAGGCTTGGACGAACTTCTTTGCATCTTCGAAGATCGTAGGCCAGTAATATCCTGTCTGCAATACTTTATGTCCAGTCCTACGCTCAGCGAAGTGCCCCCCACATGGTCCATCGTGACAGGCTTTTAGGATGTCAAATATTTCATCCTCTCTAACACATCGCCTGATATGCATGTCTGCTCCCGTGTGAAACAAATAACCTCCAATCCACGAAAATCGAGAACTTTTCTGAATAATCTGCTTACGCTCATTAGGAGTTAAATGTTTTGGTAATTTACCTACTGCAAGGTAATTGGCAACATCAGCATACCAGGGTGTTTGAACAGCAACAGCAAACAGGTGTTAATCCGGAAATTGATCGTCCACTGCTGCTGCATCGCTTGATTTTGGTATCCTTGAAAGAAAATCGGCTACAGGGTTTTCTTTGCCAGGGCGGTCCTTGATTTTTATATCGAATTCCTGCAATAAGATTAACCATCGAGTTACTCTGGCATTTGTGACAGGCTTATTTGCTAAATATTTTATAGCAGAATGATCTGTATACAAGATGACAGGGTAGCCTGTGATATAATGTCTAAATTTATTGACACCATGTATTACAGCTAGAAATTCTTTTTCAGTAACAGTGTAATTCAATTCAGCAGGGGATAAATTTTTGCTGATGTAATATATAGCATATGGTTTTTTATCCTCTTCCCGCCCAAGGACTGCACCAATGGCTGTATCTGAGGCATCAGATGATATCTGGAACGGTAGGTCCCAGTTTGGTCCTCGAAGGACTGGGGCTGTGGATACAAGCTTCTTTAGATCCTCGAACGCATGGTCACATTTGTCTGTCCAAAGAAAATCAACATTACCAGTCAGTGCATATAAAGGAGCAGCAATGTGCGAATAATGCTCTATAAATCGTCTATAATAACCTGAAAATCCAAGAAAACTGCGTACCTCTGTTTGAGTAGTAGGAGTGGGAATAAGCAAAATTATTTGGATTTTGGCCGGGTCTACCTGAATGCCGGCTACTGAGACATAGTGTCCTAGGATAAGTCCTTCAGTCATCATCAAAAAACATTTTTCATTGCTTAAGCAAAGCCTAGTAACAATGCAGCGTTGTAGGACTTTCTCTAGGGTGTCTAGAGCTGGATCGAAGTCATCTCCGTATGGTGTAAAGTCATCCATGTAAACTTCAAGTCCATCATTGATTAAATCAGCAAAAATACTAAGGATAGCCCTCTGAAATGTGGCAGGAGCATTACATAAGCCAAAAGGTAAAACTCGATAGGCAAATGTTCCCCAAGGACAAGTAAAGGTAGTTTTATCCTGGTCTTCAGGGGCAATCTGAATCTGATTGTATCCACTGAAGCCATCCAAGAAAGAAAAGAACTTCTTCCCTGCTAAAGTGTCCAATACTTGATCTATGAAAGGAAGAGGAAAATGATCTTTTTGTGTTGCCTTGTTAAGTTCCCTATAATCCACACAAATTCTCCATTTCCCATTCTTCTTTGGTACCACCACAAGTGGAGAGACCCATTTACTGTCAGAGATAGGGTAGATAAAATTCACATCTAAAAGTTTCTGAAGTTCAGTTTTTACAACATCTTTTAGATGGGGATTAAGTCTCCTTTGCGGCTGACGCACAGGTCTGGCATCTTTTTCTATGTAAATGTGATGGGTACATAACTGGGGATCAATTCCTTTCATATCAGGGTAGTCCCATGCAAATTCTTCTTGATATTTTGTTAACAGATGGATGAGCTTTGTTTCTTGTTTCGGTGTGAGATTAGCATTGATGTTTAAAGTTTTCCCCGGTGCAATTTCCACAGTTTTACTATTTGCAACAGAAGTGACAGGTATTATTTGATCATGAATATCTTTCAGGGGATCTTCTTCTAACTCATTATCAAATGCTGCTTTTATCATGTGACATTGTGTGCGAGGTTCAATTTGAGTAATGAAATTGTTAATGGCATCGTCTTCTGTTTGATCTTTGAAATCAAGTGCCTCTTGTATAGTTAATGGAGATCTAATGTTATCAGTAAGATATGATACAGGGTGCTTATTCGTTTTAATCATTGTGACACTTGGCTGCGCCGGAGGATATAGAACTAAATTTTTGCTATTTGGTCCTCTGGTTATGGTCATATTTCCCTGCCGACAGCCAATGTAGGCATCGGCAGTAGCGAGCCAAGGTCTACCTAGAATTAGCGGGTGTCCATCAAGTCGGGTTTTTGGATTAATTATCAGGGAATCGGTTGGATACTCCCAGGATTCTACAGAGACCATGACATCATGTAGAGTGCCCTCTGGTCTAACCACAGATCGGTCAGCCAATTCTAACAGAGTAGAGGTGGGTTCTACATATGTAATGCCGAGCTTTTGGCAAGTTGTGGTTGTTAAAATATTAATTGCAGCCCCTAAATCAACTAAGGCATTAGGCAGGGTCTGGCCATAAATTTGAACAGCTATAATTGGATTCCCGGGGTCTTCATATTTAAGGGGTGTTTCTCTTCCCGACAATAGGTCAGATAAGGTGCCGACTACTTGGACTCTTGGATTGTTTGTTATATTCCTCCTTGGTTTCTTTATGCACAACTCTTTTATGGTTTTGGCGTATATGGGAATGTCTTGAATAGCTTTGAGGAATGGAATTTTTATGTACAAGTTTTGTAATTCTCCCAGAATGTCAAAGTCAGGGTATTGTATGGATCGAGGTATGGCTAATCGTTCTGGGAACGGAGGAGAGGATGTGGTTGCTTGATTATGAGTTTGTTGCTTATTTATATCCTCTTGTTGTGACTGATGTTCTCTGGGTAACTGATCTTCAATATGAACTGTTTTATCTCCCTCAGTTTCAATTATACGCCCAGATCTTAACTGAAGGTCGTTGCACTCTTTTAAATCAGGTCCTGGTTCTGGTGATTCTATGATTTGAATAGATTGGACCTGCTTGTTGTTTGGATTGGGATCGGGTTGGGCTGGGAGTTGCGGCCTCAAGTTAGACTGGGGATTTTGTTGTAAAGCTGGCAAAGTAGGTTGAGGGAGCGGAATCGTTCCGGCTGGGTGGTACATCGGTCTTTGCCAGCTTGTCTGCCAGGGTGAACTTTGTGAAGTAGAGGGGGTCCATTGTGAAGGATATGGGCCATTTTGCCAATATGGTGGAGGGTAAGGGAAATTTGGCCAACCAGTTTGGCTTGTTTGATTCAGCCATGGATTTGGAGAAGGAAATGATTGTGGTGACCAGTTTGTAAATGGGGTTTGAGAGTGATTTTGCCACATACCATATTGTTGAGCATTATACTGTGGGTTTTGAAAGAAAGAGGTTGGGTCTGGAAACATACCAGGTTGTCTTGGTTGCCACGGGCGGCGCTGATTGATTGAATTCACCGATTCTGGTTCTTTTTCTGCTTCCTTATATACTGCTTTCAATCCAGGAAGTGAGGGGCAGTTCTCCGTAAGGTGGTCTTTTGTACAGATGGCGCATGTTTGGACTTTATCCAGAGGGCACTCCTTGTGGCTGTGTTTTTTTCTGCAACGAGGACAGAAGATTGCCATGTTCTGTTCTGCCTCCAGCTGCTTTTGTTTAGCCTGCACAATATCAAGTTGTGTAGTTAGTGTCCCCATAATATCGGTTTTAAAATTTTCTAATAAATTTCCAATTTCTGCACGTGTTACTCCTTCTGCTGATACTTTGTTATCTCTTGCAGACCGATCGTATTCTGTCGGTTTTATTCTTGTGCTGCCTCTCGAACTCCTGATACCTAAGTCAAGGATGTCCGTAAAATTCTCTTGATAAATATCCCCTTTGCCCATAATGTTTAATGTTTCAATCCATTGTTCCTTCATGCCCCTCATTAATGCAGCTTTTAACACATTATCAGGTAAAGGTAGCGATGCATAAGGAGATCTTTGTAAATTATACTGAAAACGTTCCACATACTCCTCTAATGTTTCATTTGGTCTGGCTATCATTTGAAATATTTCGTCTTTTAATTCTCTAGACCTACAATAATCTTGGTATTTCTTTAAGAAGGATTCTTTCATTTGATCCCAATTGTTGATAACCCCACCACCTAGCCCCATAAACCATCTTAAGGCAGCCCCTTTCAATGTAGAGGGGAATAATTTCAATTTTTGGGGATCGGTGGTGTAATCGTACCCCCGACATAACACATCGAATTCGAATAGGAATGCATCCGGATTCTCTGATGTGAGTCCATGAAATGTGGGGATATGCTGAAGAGGGATAGCTTTCATGGGTGCATTTGCTGCAGAATCCACTATAGGATATTGTAATGTAGAGGTTTGAGTGTTTGGATGGTTTTGAGCGTTTGGTTGGTTTTGAGCCATGGGATCGAATATATGCCAGTAACCTTCTGGGATATCTAGGAGGGTATTCCTAGGTTGGTTGGGAACGGTTTTGACAGGGATCTTTTTAATAGCGCTTCCTTTATCCGGAATAATGGGAATACCAGGTTTTTGAGGAGATTGAATCTCTTCAACAATGACTTTCGCGGCACTCCCCTTATCTGTGCTATCTAATGGCTGATTTGTTTCAAGAGGAGATTTTGGTTCCTCGGTTTCCCCTGTTTCTCCTTCTCCTTCACAAAAGTTGCTAGAGTTTCCTTCCTGCAATAATTCTGGAGTGGAATTTTCAACTTCTTGAAAGTCCTGCTCCTCAGTTTGACTATGCACCTCAGCACAGGCTACAGATGGTGATCCTGTGGCCTGAAGGGAACTAGTAGGTGGTTTAGAAGTGTTTTTCTTGAAACCTATTGATGGCTGAGACTCTGTTTTCTTATAGATTTCGTCTATGAAGGTTGTTCGGCCAAGGGTCACCGGCCCCTTAGCTTTTTCAGGTTTGGATGGGGGTTTGATATTTTTTCTGGTTTTTTCTGCTTAGTCCTGCACTCAAAAATAAACTACGAACTTCCGTTCAAACAAGCAAAAACAAATCTGTTAGGAAAGCGGATAATGAGCAGGTCTTTTACATGCTCTGCACGTAGGTTCTTACCTTCCGTTTTTAGGATCCAACTCCTCCCTAGCAGGCTTGTACACCACTCTGAAAAAGACAAATGGCTTCACTCTTTCCCCGGCAACGGCGCCAAAATGTAGAGATATAAAAAGGGTCTCTTTCACCTCTAATTACCTCACATTAATATGTCAACCTGAGAGCGTTTTGTCATTACAAAGAGTGACTCAATCCGAGGCTCATTTGTCAGAGTAATGCTAGTAGTACAGTGCTTAAGAAATACAAGAGTAAATGGATGCTTAACTGAAATCAAATTACTTTAAAGAAATAAATCACACACTCAGGAAACTCAATAACTCATCAGTCAAGGGTTCGGTAATAATAAACCATCCCTTCAGAAACTGATGGAAAAAGAACTAAAGCATAGATCACACGCCTGGGAGCTAAACAGTGACTGATACTGCTCACTACAGTCTTAGATCATCTCTCACAGCAAACCATCAAATGCAGATAAATAGAACAGCAAAGGAAATAAAGGATTAAACTATAATTCTGAAATGGAACAACAACTCTAAAATAGGACAGCAAATGAATACTAAGTCCCGCGGGTTATATTCAAACTTAATCTATGCACTCTTTGCAATCAAGGAACACTCTGTTATTCTAAAGGAAAATGACACAAATCATATTAATGGAACAGCAATAACAGTTTGGGAATTATGGAATAATACTGATGCATCAGAAACGCACACAACACAAATGTCAATAGAACAGCTCTGTAGCTTGACAGTAAGGATATGCGATTAACTCTAGAAAGGAATAAGAACGCAATGCAGAGTTAACACACAAATCTGGCTGTAGAAACTTCAATGATTCAACTTAAACAGAGCATGTAATCCGAACGTATAAGCATATCAAATAATCAACTAACAGTAATGAACAAACCACACATAAACGAAGCTGTAATGGTACAGAAGCAAGTGTCCTTCGGGGCCGGGCCCTGAGCCTCCAAGGATACACCGCTTTAGGTTAACGCAGATGCGAAGATGGAATAATCACCAGTCTTTCATTAATACATTGATCAAAAATACATCGAACCAGTTCTCAACAAAGCTGAATAACCAAATTGAATGTTTTACAAAAGATTACATCAATCGTATCTTATCTCGCCATTCTCTGTCTCTAAACTAACAGTACTTGTCTCTTTTTATAAAAACGATGGCGGAGATGTCCAAGCAATTAGATAAGTAAAGCAGCGATCCCTCAGGATCTTCGATCCTAAGGGATTCGCCAAACAGTTAACTTTCATCCAGTCTTTGCTATTGCGCTGAGCTGGTGTCCTCTCTCTCTTGCCCGAGCCGATTCACCTTGATCTTGTCTCCCTATGTTTGCGTTGTCTTCATCTAGAGAACAACGTTATCTCCACTTCCCCCCGTTCTTATCTTTGCAGCAAGAACCCTTCGTTTTCCTCTTTCCCCGTATAGAAAATAACCATTACCGCGTGGCTATTAAGTTATACATATCGATTTTCACATGTTTTGTGATAGTTCCCTATGACTTTCTAAATCCATGATACAAAAGGTTCACAAATTGTATTAAAAATTCATTAAAGTAATCATCAAAATCATACCTTTTCAGGATTCCTCACTTACGGTAACAATAATATGGATAGTACCAATGAGACGATCCTACGAGTAGTCGAAGCGGAGCTCCGCTCTCTGCGAAGTTTGTCTCAGGATACGATTGCTTATTGCGTGGTTTCAAAACATCCGAGCAGAGAGCAACGCCGCCATGTCTGTGTGCGGGCGCTGGCCTCTGCGCAAGATTCAGGGCAGATGCTGCAGAGAAGATCCACAAAGCAACCGGTAGGGCAAGAATGATCCGGAGAGCTAGAGGCAGAGTCCATAATGAACCGTCGGAGCAGATCGAGGCGAGGAGAATGCCGGTGATGGAGCATTAATTTTTCGGAGGCTGGCATATTAATTTGCGTATTGATGGAGTCGCATGAGGCCAGTTGGCTCTCCCATGCGAGGCTCCTTGGGAGGTGCCCAGGGACTGATGTCCCATCAATCCAACGAGCCATCCGCATCCGGAGTGGGAGGACCAACAATTACTGGAAAAGAACCTCTGAAATAGGTATTTAAGTATCTTGAGTTTAATGTTTAATGTTAGGATTATTCTGACACATAGGAAATAGCTAAGAATAACTCAGTCTAGTGTAGAGTTAGGTAAAGTGTGTTTCTTTACCATGTACATTTGTAACTTATAATCCGATGGTCACGATTTGTAGTGATCCGACAATTATCTCTCTCCTTGGTATTAATGACACTTGATCCATGGCTTAGCACCCGATTGGTCCATGATTTATTTTTAAAGAGCATGGAGGGTCATTTTTCCGGTAACTGTTTATGAGAGAAAAATATGTAACTTTTCTTTTTATATTAATAAATTTCCTGAAGTGGCCGCATTGGCTTAGGCCGTGGACCATTTCCCTCTTCAAGGGTTTTAACCACGTGATTATACTGGTGTACTGATTTGTGATCTATTTGTGAGCGGTGAACTTTGGTTCTTGATCTAAGGAACTTACCCTGTAAATTCCTACATGGTATGAGAGCTATTTTGAGGGCCGCATCGGTTGTTGATCAAAATCAGAAGCCGGTTTGACTGCATGCAAATTTCGTTTTGTATATCTAATATTTCTGAACATTTTTGGGCTTGGAGAACTACTTTTTTGTGTTCGGAGCATCTGTTACAGTGAGGAACGCCTTTCGTTTCATGCAAAAAGGTTTCTGGCTGCCCAAGTTATGACAGTTTCGATCTGGAGGCATAAAGCATTTGTTTTGCAGTTATATTTGTTAATAGTTCTGCTTATTTCGGTTTATTTTGTTTATTTTTGGTTTTAACGTTTTATTTATTTGCTGGATCTACACCCTCTTCTGTGTGTATTCTCTTTTTTGTGCGCTGTGTGCGATCTCTGCAAATCAAAAACAGGAAAAGGAATTTTTTTGCTACGTATGCTCTTTCCCCGCATCTTTGTGCGATCTCGGGAAATCAAAAATAGTGAAAAAATTGATAGTTGCTGGTAAGGCTAACCAAAAATCTAACAATCTCCCGTAAGGCTTTGCAATTTCGTTATTTTTTTTGCTCAGATTTTGTGTTTTTTTGTGCAAGAAAATGCACGCAAAAAAAAAAAACCCTTCCTCCTTTCACACAATAACATAATCCTTTTACTATCTCACTTGGTGAGGAGTTAGTTTATGAGAATAGAGGTCTTGGGTTCAAATATCTTTGTCAAGCTTCTTTTTGTAAAAAAAAATTGTTAAAGGGGTAGGATTTTTTTTAAAAGTTGAACTTTTTCATCAAATTTCAATCCGCTCCCGTAACTATTCGGCATCTGCAACTCAGTTTTTCAAAAATCCATAACTTCTTCATCCAGAAGCTGTTTTTCGAGCTATTTTTTTTTTAAACAACTTAATTTTTCAAGATCTTTCCTTTGCAGCAGTTATTTTCAGCTTTTCTCAGCTTCAGTTTTTTAAAAATGGAAATTGCATGCCCGGTTATTCTTAGTAGCACCAATTATTTCCAATGGCTACCTCACATGGTAGATATACTTAGAAGTAAAGGGATTTATAGAATAGCCACTGGACAAGAAACCAAACCTTCTGATGATGATAAAGCTGCTAAATGGGAAAATAAACAAGATCAAGCACGAGGGTTGATAGGAATGTCCATTGCTCAAGATCTTCGATTTCATATTCTTGACATTGACAACCCTGATGAAGCCCTGGAAAAGATAAAAACTGTTTTTGGCATTCAAAATCAAATCAGGGACCACCAGTTTGAAAATGAGTTTCTTACTTTGGACCCCAATAATTTCTCCTCCATTGAAGATTTTTTGTCGAAATTCAAGACCCTTAGAATTCTTTTAGAAGGGTGTAAGATAAAAAAGGACGATGGTAGCCTCATCTATTCCACTATTGCTAAGCTTGGCCTAGCATGCTCTATATTTATTTCCACCTTCCATTCCACTCGAGAAGACATCATTTCTTTAGAATCGCCTATAGGAACCCCTCTTTTGATGCCTTTTGTGATTCTTTGATAAGAGAACAAGAAAAATTTTTACACCTTGGTCTTATCACTTCTGGAAATACTTCTAAGAAAGCCTTAGCAGCCCAAAAAAAACCATATCAAAATAATTCCAAGAAGAAGTATCCTAAAAAATATGGTCCTAAACCAAACAAAGGTCCTAAGCAATTTCAGCTGCAAACTGAAAAATCAAATCACAAAAATAATAAGGAAAATCAAAACAAAGGGAAGAAGACAGATAGACATTGCAACTTTTGCAATCGGGATGGCCATATAGAGTCCAAATGTTTTAAGAAGATGGAAGCCTTAGAAGCAACAATAAAGAAGAACAACATCAATTTGGAGCACTCTTCACCATCATCTTCAGGCATGGCACTTTCTGCTTGTGGTTGTCAAGCATCAAGATCTGGTTATGCATTAAATGCATCTTATTCTTCTCCTTCTCATGAGTGGCTCATTGATTCTGGAGCTTCTTACCACATGGCCAAAAATAAAGCCATGTTTTCTTCTTTAAATGATTGTAACACCAAACATATTTATGTTGGTGATGATAGATCTCTTAGTGTTGTAGGATCTGGAACCATTCATCTAGATAATGGTCAGTTTAATGATGTAATATGTGTTCCTACCTTGTCATGCAACCTTCTATTTTTTTATCAGATAACTCATTCAAGTGAAGGGAAAATAGTATAATTCTCACCTCATGATGTTGTAATCAAGGACCTTAAAGATCATAAACATATTTTAGCTACTGGCATTGCTGATGATTACAAAAGGTTGTATAAGTTTCACAACTTTGGGTCATCATGTCTTCCCTCTATTTTTGTTGTTCATAATGATGATGTGAGCAAACTTTGGCATGAGCGATTTGGTCACTTAAAATATTGCTCTCTTCAAACTCTACGTAAGGAAAATATGGTGACGAGCCTTCCTATGGTATGTTGCTGAGATGGTGTTTGCTCTGGATGTGTACTCAGAAAACATCATCAGGATAATTTTTAAAAATGTGCCTCTTGGCACGCTTCAGCCCCTTTGCAGCTTGTGCACAATGATTTATGTGGTCCACTTCTTGTTGTTTCTTTCTCTGGTTGCAAGTATTTCTTAACTTTCATTGATGATTTTTCCAGACGCACTTGGTTATACTTCTTAAAACTCAAGAGTGAAGTTTTTAACATGTTCTTGGCCTTTAAGGCCTTTGTTGAGAAACAATCTTGACATCAAATTCTTAAGTTAAGATCAGACAATGGAGGAGAATATGTTAACAACAAATTTATCAAGTGCTTCATTGAGCATGGCATTCAATTGCAACATACTGTTCCTTATACTCCATAACAAAATGGTGTGGCTGAAAGCAAGAATCACACCTTAAAAGAAATGGCTAATTGTATGCTTCAATCTAAAGGACTTTGTCTCAATTTTTGGGCAGAAGAAATTAACTATGCAAATTACATAGTAAATCGCAGTCATACTAAGGTTTTAAAGAATATAACTCCAAAAGAAGCTAGGAGCTCAATCAAACTAGATGTAAATCACTTTCATTTTTTTGGAAGTGATGCTTGGGCCGATATTCCAGATGTGAAACATAAAGCCGTAGAACCTAAGAGTGAAAAATGAATTTTTGTTGGATATTCTGAAGATGTCAAAGGATATAGACTTCTTCAACCAAAATAAAAAAATATAATCATTAGAAGAGATGTAAAATTTGATGAAAATATATCGTTTTGCAAGCCTAGTTCAGGGGGTGTGCCACCTTTGGCTTGCGAGCCTGATTCGGCATATGTGCTACCTCTCTCTCTCTCTATTCTATTCTTAATAACATTCCTTCTAGTTCAGATGATGACAACGAAGATGAAAATCCTCCTCCACCTCTTGAAATTATTCCTTACACTCTACAGCTTCCAAGATGGGTCTGCTCTACTCGGGATGCAACAGGTTCTCTTGCAAGTGACCCTGCAGATCGATGATGTACACGTTCTCAGTTCGAAAGAGCCTCTTCCTTATTGGCTCAAGTTCTAGAAAATCCTGATCCAGAAACCTTTGAAGAAGCTTCCAGTCATCCAAATTGGGATGAAGCTATGAATGAAGAATACCGTTCCTTATTGGCAAATGATACTTGGGATCTTTATCCTCTTCCAAAAGGAAGAAAACTTGTCAGATGCAGATGGGTGTACAAAAAAAAGTTTGGACCAGATGGAAAAATGAATAGACATAAGGCTCATCTTGTTGCTAAAGGATTTTCACAAGTTGAAGGCATTGACTATACTGAAACCTTCTCCCTTGTTGCCAAAATGAATTCTATTCACCTTGTTCTTTCCCTTGCTGCCTCCTTTAAATGGGAAGTCCATCAGGTGGATGTCAAATTTTCCTTCTTACATGGAGATTTGCATGAATAAATCTACATGGAACAACCCCCTGGATTTATCCAAAATGACTTTAGCCTTGTTTGTCGCCTTAGGAAATCTCTCTATGGTCTCAAACAAACTCCTCGGGCCTAGTATCCCAAAATGGATAGATTTCTATTAGATAATGGCTTTTCTAGGTGTCATTCTGACAACATTGTCTACACCAAGAAAGTGGGTAAGTCCTTCACCATCCTTGTTCTTTATGTTGATGATATTATCCTTACTGGTAGTGATCCAAACCTTATAAAACATGTGAAGTATAGCCTCAAAAAGAAGTTTGAAATGACATACTTAGGACACTTGCATTATTTCCTTGGTCTTCAAGTCTTGTAATCCAAGGAAGGCATTACCCTCTCTCAGTCCAAGTATGCCTGTGATCTTGTACACCACTTTCACATGGAAGACTGTAAGCCAGCCCCTTCTCCCTTTCAGGCTAGAGTCAATATTTCAGTCACTTGTACTACCCTTGAAGTTTATGGTACCTTATACCGTCAACTTGTTGGTAAAATTTTGTATCTAACCCATACTCATCTTGACCTTTCCTTTATCGTTGGTCTTGTTGATTGGTTTATGCACCAACCCCATGTAAGTCACTGGAAAGCAGCTAAAAGAATAATTCGATATATTCTAGGTATAGTTTAGTTCGAGATTCATTACAGTGCATGAGCATCTCCATTGTTGATTGGTTTCACTGATTCAGGTTGGGCTGGTGACCCTGATGATCAAAAGTCTACTGTAGGATATGTATTCACTCTTGGTTCAGGACCTATTACTTGGTCTTGTAAGAAACAAAGTGCCAT
Source organism: Pinus albicaulis (assembly GCA_034641835.2). NCBI lineage: Eukaryota > Viridiplantae > Streptophyta > Pinopsida > Pinales > Pinaceae > Pinus > Pinus albicaulis. Next base: position 20,074 of record JAXQQM020081173.1, read on the forward strand.
CTCTCTTTCTTCATCATAAGCAGAGTATCATGGTGCAGTTGAAGCCAGCAAGGAAGCCATGTGGCTTCGTTAGATCCTATCTGAATTTGGTCTTCAGCAGCAACACCCAACTACACTTTGGTGTGATAATTAGAGTGCCCTTAGCTATCTAAAGATCCAGTTCAACATCAGCATATGAAACACATTGAACTCCACATACACTTCATCAGAAAGCTCATTCATGATCGTGTTCTTGAAGTGCAATACTGTCCAACCAATGATCAGGTAGCCGATATCTTTATGAAGGCTCTCACACAAGCGAAGTTTACCAAACTTAGATCCATGCTTGGAGTTCAGGAAAGTTGTCATTAAGGGGGGATAGGCTATAATGCCTCTTTCCTTCTCTTATTGTGTCACTTTTGTAAATCCTTCAATCCTATCCCAATTTTTTCTTAAGGGGGGATGTTAGGATATTTTGACACATAGGAAATAGGCTCCTTTTGTGTCACCCTTGTAAATCCTTTAATCTTATCCCAAGTTGTTCTTAAGGCAGGATGTTAGGATATTCCGACACATAGGAAATAGCTAAGAATAAATTATTCTAGTGTAGAGTTAGGTAAAGTGTGTTTCTTTACCATGTACATTTGTAACTTATAATCCGACAGTCACGATTTGTAGTGATCCAACGATTATATCTCTCCTCGGTATTTTTTTTTTCTAAGTTAAGTTAATATATTAACAGAGGAAATAGTTTTCATCATGGCCGAAGCATAGTTTTTTTGCCCAATCCTGTGGCAATCTTGATAAAAAATTTAGAGAAAAAGACTGCCCTCATAGAGGGAAACCAGCCTTGAACAATTTTCGAACTGTTGCACTACCCTCGCAGGGGTACCATCGGATGATGCTTCTGATGGTTACTTCGATTACAACAACAAAAAACAGAACTATAATCCGACACAAAAAAATAATCAAAGACAAGCCCGATAGTATGGGTCGATAGTAAGCACGAAAACCAAACAAAGAGAGCAGCTACTCATCAGGAGGTTCTTCCACGATTCTACACCAGAGTGCATCCATGTCTCCATCTTTCTTGAACAAGTCCGTGATGGAAGTAAAAACTTGCCTGGAAGGTACTGGATCTCCTGGAACCATTTCCATGTCATGAACCCCGCTTGCTTGCCCTAGATCTCCTTGCGCCTCCTTGCCCTGCATGTGCATCGACCCCGCCTGATGGTCCGAATTCTGGGTAGTAGCTTTACTCAGACCCGCCGGGCCATTGCTCTGTTCATTCGCCTGGGGCTCTTCATGGAAGACCACAGTAATTGAGGCAGTGACTCAAGGGCGGTTTAGAGAGCAATTTAAAGAGAAAAGCGTCGTATGAGGCATGGGAAAAGGTGGAGCGGTGGGAATTGGAGGCTCTGAAGAGCCCAAGCGGTGGCCAGAACCATGAACACGACCCCTCCTACTTTTGGTGTTGGGATAGCAGTCCGAAAAATAGTCACTGGAATGGGAAGACGATTTGGAGGTGGAGCTGGAGGGAGTGCGGCAGGGTTGGCTTCTGGTGCTACCCCTGCGGCACCTCATCCGTTGGCGAAGGCGAGGCATTGTCACAGTCTCTGCAGAGGGCACGAGAAGAGGCGGAAGAGCAGGAGTGATGGAGGCTTGCGGAATGCAAAAATTCAAAGACACAGAAGCAAACAGACAAAGACCAGAATGTGAGAAGTGTAGATTATCACCAAGGTCCAAGTGCCAGCAGCTCAGCAGGCTTCTTTTGCCAGTCACAGTGCGCACACTGGGGAGCCCAGCAGCCAGGGAGCACCTGCAATTCATCGGCTGAGGAGTGTCTGAGAAACCAGAGAAATTTTCCATGTTATCAATACGAATGAGATTGCATCAAAGAACTCCCAACATTAAACCCACATTGATGAGAGCCGAAGGCCGATGCATTGAGTCGCATGCGAAATCACATAGGGGAATGGAGGTAGGATCACGAATAGCGCCAGAAGTAAATGCCATTGATACATTGGCAGCAGTTCTTAAATGCCATTCATCAACCATGACTTGTGTGGGCAGGTGTCTCCACGCAGTGCCACACCCAAGTCCCATCGCATTAAACGCTGCCCTCTTCACCCACATCCGGGAGCTCTGCATCCCTCTAGGCCAGTGTATTGCATTCCTATTTTTGATCATGATTCTGCATTATGTCAAGAGAACCTTGAGAATATTATGCACACTATCCACTCCCAGATTTGCTAGTAGATCAGTGACTTGATTTCCTTCTTGTGTGATATGCTTGAACAAGAGTGCACGGTTGGTGTGGAGCCACTATTTTATTGCATGCAATTGAGCCTCAAGTCTCCAAATATTGGCGATTTTGTGTGCATGTGCCCCATTTACAAGCTGATTGGCCATATTGATTAGAATTTGGGAGTCCCCTTCAATCTCCAAAGGGTGAAACCCATGAAGTTGGGATAGGAGCAGACCCTGCCAAAGACCCTCCAACTCAGCCGAATTGTTCGTGTCCCATCCTATGCTTCCTAAGTAGATTAAGAGAGGATTACCATCATGGGTTCTAAAAATGCTGCCAAATACTGCTTTGCCTAGATTACCCTTTGAAGCTCCATCAAAGTTGAGTTTGAAAGTATTCTATGGAGGAGGGATCCATAAGTGATTTCTGGTATTGGTGATTCCAGAAGATCTTTGGTTTTTCTTTCTTTGGGGGAGTTGAATGTTCCAGTTTTCCCATATGGCCTTTTCATTTGCAAGAGTTGGAAAGTCTTCAGCATGCCATGATTGTAGTGCCAAGGTTTCCGTGAGATTGAGACAGAAATTACTCCAGATGATGTCTAGAGGAGTGCTTTGATCTTTGAAGATGCGCTTGTTTCGTTCTTTCTATATTGTCCATAGGAGAAGGCCTGGGATAATTCTCCATAATTGGTTTAGTAATTCACTTTTATATGGATTCTGATGCCAGTTGCAAATGGAGTTGATTATGTCTTCAGAGACTCTGCATCTTTTTTGGCACTAGAAACTGGCTTTCTCCCATAATTGATTAGCCAGAGAACAGGAATCAAGGAGATGTTGCAGAGTTTCCTCTTGAGTATTGCAATTGGGACATTTAGAAAGGCCATGAAAGTTTCTTTTCCAGATATTTTCCCAAGTGAGGATTCTTTGGTGACCAAAAAGCCAAAGGAACAAGGAAACTTTAGGCCATATACCAGTTGTCCAGATTCTGCTCCATAAAGGATCCAGGGGCATTGGATCATTGCACATTATTTTATATGCCTCTTTGGTTGAGAAGGAACCCTTTGGGGTGTATCCCCATCTTAGGATATCCCTACTGTCAGATAATATGATTCTTCGATTTTGAAGCTTAGAGTTTATAGCTTCCATTGTCTGCTCATCTGCATTCCTGATCAGCCTTTCAGCTTGCTTCCACTATCTGTACCCCTGTTCTATACTAAGTGTCCATTGTTGCTAGAATTTTTCCATTTGTTGCACATCCCAGTCCTGACTAGGAGGCAGCCTGTATATACTGATGAGTTTTGGAAGTTGATGCTAGGAGTCAGTCCAGAATCGAGTGGTGTTTACATTCCTTATTTCCCAGAATTTGTATTGTTGGATCAACAGATAGTGTTGTTTGGCAGTGGTCCAGATTGGTGAGCCCTTATCCGTAGGAGTGAATCTAATGATTTCTTCTGGTGGTCTGTGATTGGCATACTTTTCTGTCCAGATGACAGCCCATGGCTTGTTGGGAGTAGTGAGCCATTTCCACCATATTTTAGCACCCATTATTGCATTTATGTGATTAGGATCTCGTAATCCTATTCCCCCTTTTTCCTTTGGCTTGCAAACTGTCGACCATTTTACCAAAGCCCATTTGCGATTTGTACCTGTAGAACCCCAGAGAAAGTTGAGTTGTAGAGATTTAATTTTTTTGAGGAACCATTTTGGCACTGCCAAGTTTGAGAAAAGATAAAGAGGCATTGCCTGTAGCACAGCTTTGATTAGGACTAATCTTCTCACTATATTCAGAGTTCTATGAGTCCATAATGAAGGACGAGTTTCTAGTTTCTCAAGGAGCACTTGCCAGGAAGCATGTTTGATAGCCGAGTCGATTAAGGGAGCACCCAGGTATTTGGAAGGTAGGGAGGCTATGGAGAAGCCAAGAATGCGGGCAATAGCATGTTGAGTCATTGGAGGGGTATGAAAGAAGAAGATCTAGGACTTAACTGTGTTTATACTCGCCCTAGAGGCTTCAGAGAAATCATCCAGAAGGGATTTGAATTTGAAGGCTTCTTGAACTGAAGGGTGCCCAAACAGCATGTTGTCATCAAAAAATTGTTGGTGGGTAAGGGCCGGAGAATTGTGGATAGAGAGGCCTCGGAGCTGTTGGGAACGAAGGGCTTTTTTGAGATGACAACCAAGACCTTCCACCATTAAAACAAAGAGGAAGGGTGATAGGGGATCCCCTTGTCTAATACCGTGAGAGGGGTTGAAAGGTCAAGAGGGAATACCATTAATAATGATAGAAAAGAAAGTGGAGGAAATCAAACTCATGACCCATTGGACCCAAGTTGGGGAAAAACCAAAGGCTGTTAACATTTTTTGAATATAGGTGTTAGTATGAATTCTTCGTCGAAGTGTACGAAAAAGAACCACTTTAGCTACGCATAACTAATAGCCCTAACAACAATAGAGGCTGCAAAACATCTTCAGATCTGCAATTAGTAGTTAAAGTGCTGCAACAAACAGATCTATGAATGGAAAGACATTAAGCAAAAAAGTAAAGAGTTTGCTCCATGCATCCAACAGACAAGACAAGAACACGATTTTTGAATGAATTTTTATATTACAGGGCACCTGGGAGGAAACAAGAAGGTGTATCCAGATCTCCTCAATGGGATGGGTTCTTTGTAGTCCTCAGCACTTCAGATCTAAGCTTTCTTTCTCTTGTAGATGTAGAAAACCCAATGTAGAAGGTAGAGCTCAATGGGAGAAAAATGGTAGAAAAATGAGACCAAGTGTATAGATCCAGAGTGATCTAATAGGCAACAAAAGGTGAAGAATGAAGGGGAAAACCCTCCTATTTATAACAAAATATTGGGTCATTCTAGATCTTGGTGCATGATTGAAATAATGTTAATCAAATCTAGATCCACCTCTATGGAATATTTTATTATTATTTGTTGGAGGGAAAGGGACTTTGACTGGGGTCAAATCCCTTGATTAGTGAGGAATAAATAAATAAATGATTTATTTATCCTTTTAAAGAAGTGGTTGGGATATAATCAAATAAATAATGATTTATTTAATTAATAGTGGTTGATTTGGTCATATTTAACAAGGAATATTATTTAAATAATTATTCCTAGAAAATAATAAGATAACTATGGGTGTATCTCATTAATTTCTTTGTTTTTAGGTTAAACATGACTGGGAATAATAATTAAATTATGGTTTAATTAATTATTCCTTTTGGGGCTTCCTAATTAACATAGTGAAAGCAGTTTTACTAGGGGTAAAACTGGTCTTACATGGTGTACTTGGGTCCATCTAATGATGAAAGGTTAGATGACCAAAAAATGGTGTAACAGATTGCCCCCCAGCGTGCGAGTGTCGGGAGCAAATCGTATGACCGAAGTACGTTGTAAGAACACAATCACTAGACAACAAAAGGGATGTCAGAGAGAGAAATGTGAGGTAGATAGTGTCTTGGAGGACTAGACCACGAGGAGACGAGACTACGCAGGTGCAACAAGTCTCTTTTTATGAGGGAGAGATTACTGTCTTGAGGCGGTGGGGAGGCATACCTATGCCCGCCGTGACAAAGTACAAAAGAATAGTGTGTCCAGTGAACAAGGGACCGAACCATAGAGTACAGCTGGCATAATCAAGAGCCAGATAAAAATACAATGAAGAGTCTCACATACATGCTGTGCCTGGGATAACAGCCAGGACTAGTACAATATCATCTCAGTACATGAGATAAATACAACCCAAATGCCCCCTGTAAATGGGGAAGGGCTCACAAAATCTGACTGATACATGCAAATCATAGAGGTGCTGCAAGTGGCTAAGGCCAACATCATCAAAATCGGGAGCGGCATCAAAGGCTGCAATGAAGAGGTCATCCGGGCATGTGGGGGGCTACCTGCAGGGCCACCCCCTCATGAGGGCTGAGACATCTCACACTTGGAATCATCGAGGCTGTGGAGTCTTGGGCTTATCCAGGTATACGAATCTCGTCATCTTGAAAGGAGGCGGAGAAACGTCAAGTCGAGAGGAAGTAGGGATCCCACGCGTCAAGGCACCGAACAAAAGTGGAAGCTGGAACCAAAGTACACCGCCCTCTAGACCTTGCTTCTGGAATAAATGTGCTGATGTCGACAGAAGGAGGTCCGCCGTAGGTGAGGCAATGAGAGATCCTCACTTAAGGCACGAGAGAAGAACAATAGAGCGACGGACAGACTGACACTAATGATGATAGTGTAAATGGGAAGGATGGAGTGGCGAATGGACGACTTCCCTTGTTAGAGCATAAAGGGCATGAATGACATGGCAGCGACTGACACAATATCGGAAGGGACAGGGGACAGTGGGGCTGAAGGTCATAATGTGCGACGCAAGAGAGGGACCAAGCAATGAAGGATGGAGGGCTATAGTGGGGTGTAAAAGGACGCAGGATAGACTCCATGAATGCAATGATGACTCGACTTGGATGCTCTAAACAAGGGCGACTTTATAGTGCTGCCACACAGTACAGGCCCCAATGGGGGGTCATGGAAACATGAGTACAAATTGGGCACTCATGACGAAAATCAACACGAACATGGACAAGTAAGGGGGCGATATGGTGCCCCAAGTACAAGTGTCGTAAGTGAGGAAATTCGATTTTAAGGGGTAGTGAAGTGACCCTTCGTGGAAAAAATGTGTCGGGGTGAAGTATCAAATCACCAAAAACTAAGTAAAACCCATTTGAGAGCTCGGTGAGATCTAACCAGCGGTGCTGACGGTTCGTCGAACGGGGCTACGGTGTGGTCGCAGCAGTCGAAAGAAGAAACAGGGGTTCTCTTTTAATGAGGCAGTTTTTCCTCCAAAATCATTCATTTGCTATTGTTGCTGTGGTGAATGTGGAGAGGAGAGAAGGCCCTAAATCTTGCGGCGAACGTAGCGGACAAACCGACCGTTGGAAGCGAGATCTGTCAGTTGGAGGTACGAGGCCTAACCTTGCTCTTGCATGTTGTTGGATGAAATTTGCAGTTTAGGGCCCAAAACCCCCGGAAACAGCCCCTCCTTCATCTCTATGGCCGGGTCGCACTTTTTTGGGGCAAAAAGTACGACCCAGGACGCAGGTTTGGGGGCAAAAAGTGCGACCTGGTCCAGAAAATGGCAGAAAACTGCGACCTGGGAGACGAGGAGGGCTTGGTGCTGTTTGATGGCTGGGAGTTGGGTTGTGGTGTGTGGTTATGGTTTTCCCAATCTGTACCCTGACAAAAAGAATGTGGTTGTGCAGGTATGGCAGAGTTGCGGGTCAACTGGAGAGAGAGGGATCTGGGAACACTTCGGACAGAGATCCAGGCGGATCAGGGCGTTCGTCGTGTATTGGCCAGACATAGGGGCATATGGTGCCCTCTCGGATGTGTGTAGGGGCAAGTGGTGCCCCCTAGAATGTATGGGGGGGCATATGGTGCCCCCAGTTTTTTAGATTTTGTTTGTAACATGCTATGGGCATGTCGGATGGATATATATGGGGGGGCGTATGGTGCCCCCAGTTTGTGGAACATGCTATGGGCACGTCGTAAGTATATGTATGGGGGGGCGTATGGTGCCCCCAGTGTTTTGGAACATGCTATGGGCATGTCGTATGTATCAGAGTAGATGGACTCATCAATATATGGTGTGCGACACATATTATGGATGTGCATCGTCTGTTGATGGTTGATTTAATGTTATTGTCTTGTATGACTTGTGTGTGATAAATGCCAATCTAGAACATGGTTTGCAATACTATCTACGTAGTGATTTTGGTCTCTGGGTACATGGTTGAAAGTGATGGTTTCAAACGCACGTATTAAGACTTTCACTCGTAAATAGCGTCTAAACAGCACAGGGTTATGCACACGATAAACACCATTTAGTTGCATTACAAGAAGCAGGGAATCCAAACGAACGTGCAGATGGCGGATGCGATGCAACAGGGGATCAGCTAATAGGCCACGCACTGCATCATATTCGGCCTGATTGTTGGTGGCAGAACCAATGCATACCCCGTTAGACAGAATGAGGTTATGCAAAGGGGTGAAGATGGCCCACCCTGCCGAGGCAAGATTCCTGGAGTAGCGACTTGCACCATCGGCGTAACCGATAAAGGGTGTGGACGAGGGGTCCTGCAAAATGGTGTGACAAGATAATAAATGAGGAGGTGAAAGGAAATGACGGCAGCGTGAGGGTACAGAAGTCATCGAGCAGTAATGGCAGGGGGAAGGGGCAGGATGATTAAGACTCAAACAAGGTGGTGTATGAGAGCTATCGGAAACAGGGCGAGGACTCGGGCTGCGGAGGTCAACAGAGACACAAGTGGAGTGATCTCGGGTATCAAGGGACACAATGGGGGGGGCTGCAGACGGGCGAGGCTCCGAGTGTCGTGCAGAGGAGGATAGGTAAAGGATGGTGACTGTAGACTCCGTCATCTGAACATCAGGGGGGGGGATGTGGATGGGAGCGGGGGGATCCTCAGGCTGGCCTGAAGCATACTGCGCGAGGATGGGAGAGGCGGATTGATTTTGTTCAACCTCATACTCGCGGATCACCTCAAGGGAGGCACGGTAATGCGTCAGGTGAGGACAATAATGGGAGTAGTGGCCATGGACACCGCACAAAGAACAGGGCTTGTTGGTGCGGAGAGTCTTGGGGTTCTTGGGGACGGTCGAAGAAGGAGTGGGAGTTTCTGGGACCATAGTGTCGGGGAACGCGACTTTTACCATGGGTCGGATACGAGGTAACTCGGGACAAGCATGGGTGGCATGACCAATGACATCACATAAGGCACAAGGCTTCGGGGGTGGAGGAGGAGCCGGGGTGGTTGTGGTGGTTTGGTATTTGGTTGCCCCCTTGCGGGCTTTGCCTTTCTTCCCGGGAGCCGACCCAACAGGAGAAGGGTCCTGTGGAGGTGCTGGGGGCACAGTGGCTATGGAGGAAGCGAGGGGGACCGGTTGAACCGGTGTCAAAGCCATGTAAGGTTTGGGGTGACCAGGGGGGGTGGCGGCTGGGGGGTCAAGGTACCAAACCGGAATACCTAAGGTCAAGTTAGGGAGAGAGAGGGTGGCCATGACGGGGACAGAATATACTCCGGGAGGGGGAGCCAAGAAGGGGATCTGTCCAGCAGGGTAGTGACCGGGAGGTACGGCTCCAAGATGGTTAAGGCCGGGGGGGACCGAGCCTGGAGGATAAAGAGGTTCGGGGATACCAGCTGTAGGGGGAGGGCCGGAAGGAGGAGGTCCGGCTGGCGGAGATGAATAGCTAGAAGGCCCAGGTTACGAAAGGCGGGGGGGAGAAGTGCGACTAAGCGAGGCGAGAGCGTTTATGGGCGGCTGAGAGATTGCATCATGCGAGCATTCGATGATGGGATCGATAACAAGAGAGGGAAGGTGAGGAAAAAGTGGAAAAGTACCAAGCAGGGTGGAATCTTTATAAACGCCGGGGGAGACACTGGTCAAGGAATCGACGGTTTGCTTGTTGGCTACAGAAGAGATGGTCGTCTCGGAGGCGGACGGAGACGGCGGCTCATGATACGATAGCTGGTCAATGGTGACTATCTTCCCATTATGTGGAAAAGACATCTTGCGGAAGACCGCGGATGGGACAACAGACATGGCATAGGTGTAGCTTCGCCCCAATAGAATGTTGTAGTTTAGAGGGGCGTCAATGACTTCGACATCAACGCAAACAGTCTTACCGGCGAGGGTGATGGGACAGTTACGAAACAGGCCAATAGGCTGGGAGGCATGACCGTCCCACGCTCGAAGGGTGATCGTGGAAGGGGCCAGCTCAGGGGATCCGAGTTGCTTCCAAACCGAAGCGGACATCACGCAGGTGGATGCCCCCTCATCAATTATACACCGGGATACAGTGGCGTTCCGGATTTTGACTGGGATTTGGAAAGCAACAGAAGGAGGAAGAGGAGGGTGGTCCGATTGAGTGGCGTTGAAAACAATCATTTGGTCATCAGCAGGATCAACAGCGCCCACGGCAGATAGTAGAGCCTTCTTTTGAGAAGGGCACGACTGGAGGAGTTCCAGTGTGGAAATGGCAGCAGGGGATTGTGCCAAATCATCTACTATATTGTACGATTGAGCGGCTCGACCGGAAGCAGCATTTCGGCGTAATGGTCCCTTTGGAATCTTTGGATGAACCTCAACTTTGGGTTGAGGGATGTGTAAGGGGCCACGGGATGTCGAAAGAGGCTCTGTAGAACCTGAAGAGGGAGGCTCGGGAGCAGACTGAGCAGGAGGCTTGGGGTACTGGCGAGCCCAGGAGTTTGAAGGTGAAGGTCGACGGAAGGGATGGATCGGAGCGCATCGTAAGGATCCAGTAGTCGGAGGAACCGAAATGGACGGAGTGTGGGTTTGCATGGGCGGCGGGGGGTTGGGTAGGCACGAATCACGGTGAGGGAAGGATCGATGAACACGAGTGGCGGGTAGTGGCCGCGTGGGGAGGTGAGGCGTGTTGTCAGCGCAATGTGGCTTGAGACTCCCCACATCATGCATCAAGAGTAGAGAGGACAATCGTGAGTGTAGTGGCAGTAAACAGCAACACGAACGGGGTTTCGTTGTGGCAGCACTGTCCGACTGGGGCGGATGCCCGTGGTTGCTAGTGTTGGGGTCCCTGCAATTGGGTCCTCGGTTACCGGGGGCAGATGGGTTCTGGTTGCCTCGCCGCCTTCTTTGAGAAGAAGGGGGATTAATCGCACCCTGCTGTGCAAATACTTGCCCTGGGGGGGGGTTGTAAGTGCTGTTGCAGGTTGTGAAAAGGCAAGGGAGGCGGAAGCGCATATGCTGGAGGAGCTGGCGCACCAGGCTGTGGATAAAAGTAAGGGTTGGGTTGGGCGATATTGAGGTAAGTAGGAGGTTGGGCAAAAGGAGGAGGCATGCCGTATCCTGGATACATGTTGCCGAGAGGGGGAAGAGTGCTTGAGGTGCTGGCCCCTCCCTGAGGGAAACCATGGCTCATAGGAGGGTGAGCAGATGGGTGGGAAAGAGATCCAACAATACCGTCGGCGGAATGAGAGGCCCCCGGGGCGTTAGCGCCACCGGGCCTGGGGATATCAGGGAGAACGGTATAAACATAACCAGATTGAGCGTAGATCAGGTCATATTTTAAAGCTATTTGGAGGGCGGCTTCTTCAGATTGAGGAAAGTGAGAGGCGACATCTTTGCCGATGGGAGACGGGAGGGTGCGAAGGAACCAGTCCATGTAAACCCGGTCTTCAAAGGGAGGGGCTCGACATAAGCTCCGTCTTCGTCGCCATTCCTGAACATGGGCAGAAAGGCGTGTGGAAGAGGATTGCTTAAATGAAGTCAAGAGCTCCGTGCCAGTGTCGTATCGGAGAGGGAGCTGGAAGTACGAAAAAAAGGCTTGGGCACGAGTCTCGAACGTGGTATGGGAGGAAGTGGCCTGTTCGACATACCATTTAGAAGCTTCGCCGGTAAGCGTGCGTTGGAACAAACGAAGACGGATGGAGTCATCGGTAATGGAATTGGAGGAACACCACATGTGGAAAGATCGGACGTGATTGGTTGGATCTTCTCCATTAAGGCCCTCGAACTTAGGGATATCAGAGGGCAGCTTGGTGGGCATAGTGGGCCAGGTAGCATTGTGGTGAATGGGATCGTTAATCAACTGATGGAAATCGGGGAGGCTGAGGCCTGCAATATACGGCAGCACGGGGGTGGCTGGGGTAGTGGTTGTGACGGTTCTGCTAGAAGTAGGGCCGGCATTGGGGCTGGGAGAACCGCTAGCATTAGGCCCTGGACCAGACATGGTGAAGGGGGCAGGAGAACCGGGAGGGGAAGGAGGACCCGAGGAATCAGGGGAGGAGTCGGAGTGCGGACTCGAAGGTGGACTGGCTCGACGACGGCGGTGCGGAGCAGGTCGATCAACCGGAAACTGAGGGTGAAGGCCAAGAAGTCTCCGGGAAAGGTGCCTTTGGGGCGCAATGATGACAGGAAGAAGGAAACCGACAGGGGCAACAAGGGGACAGAATCAATTACGGTCAAGGGCAGAAAAGGTGCAGTGACAATTGATTTTAGAGTCTTTGCCAGGCGGTGTAAACCAGGCGCTTCTTCACTTAGGGTCAGTGTGTGGTGTGCGTTGATTTTAATTTTTAAACCCTTTCCATTGTTTGAGAGCAAGAAAAAAGTGTGCTACGTAGCTGAAAATAAACCTACAGAGAACAGAAATAAAATGCTGAAATAACAGAAAAATAACGGCTACGTATGCATCTATCTAACCCAAGAAGGTGGGTCTCTCACAACTATGCTGAAAAGAAAGGGGAAAACTATGGAAACACACACAAAGGTCGCTCGACAGATCTGGGGTCAAAGGTGACAGAGATCTGGAGGATAAAGCTGCAGACAAGGGGTGCAGGTCACAGCCAAGAGACAGAGGTCAAGGTGGCTGGAAAAAGGGAAATCAGCAAAAACCGGGGGGGCAAGGCGGAGGCCTTCAAAGGAGGTCCAAACAAAACGACATGAGGTGATTTGAAAGGAAAAGAGGCTGATTTCAATGGATCTGAAAGGGAGGTAACAGATCTGGAAAAGAGGGGGCTGAAGCTCTGAAACCGACGGCTGAAACAGCTAAAACTCTTCCACAAAAAGTGGAGGGTACTAAAGCCCTAAGGGGCTGGGTTCCCACTTAGATGAGTAAAAATAGATCAGATCTTGGTCAAGGCGGGCTGAGACAGAGGCTGGAAGACCCTGACAGAAGCTGCAGCAGAACCCAGAAAAAATGCAGAAAAATCACTGAAAAACTGGCAGGTCGCAGTTTCTGACCTGTTTTCAGTGCAGGTCGCAGAAAAGGGGCAGAAAAGTGCGACCTGGAGGTCCAGGTCGCAGTTTATGGGCCAAAAAGTGCGACCCCCCGTTTCGGTTGTCTCGGCGGCAGATTTTCAGAAAAGTTGTCGTCTCAGTTGCGGCTGGTGTCGCTTACCTGCGCAATAGGGCCAGAAACACACGGAAGTTAGAAATTTTAAGTTTTTAGGGTTTTATGTGAGAAAAATGACATAAAAAGAGGAAAACTAAGCAGCTGAAAAGAAGCCCTAGGGCCTGAAGTAGCTGGATATGCGGGAATATGAAAAACGACAGCGGTCGTAATTTAAAACCCGTGTGGAGTCGCCATTTGTTAGTATGAATTCTTCGTCGAAGTGTACGAAAAAGAACCACTTTAGCTACGCATAACTAGTAGCCCTAACAACAATAATGGCTGCAAAACATCTTCAGATCTGCAATTAGTAGTTAAAGTGCTGCAACAAACAGATCTATAAATGGAAAGACATTAAGCAGTAAAGTAAAGAGTTTGCTCCATGCATCCAACAGACGAGACAAGAACACGATTTTTTGAATGAATTTTTATATTACAGGGCACCTGGGAGGAAACAAGAAGGTGTATCCAGATCTCCTCAATGGGATGGGTTCTTTGTAGTCCTCGGCACTTCAGATCTAAGCTTTCTCTCTCTTGTAGATGTAGAAAACCCAATGCAGAAAGTAGAGCTCAATGGGAGCAAAATGGTAGAAATGAGACCAAGTGTATAGATCCAGAGTGATCTAATAGGCAACAAAAGGTGAAGAATGATGGGGAAAACCCTCCTATTTATAACAAAATATTGAGTCATTCTAGATCTTGGTGCATGATTAAAATAATGTTAATCAAATCTAGATCCACCTCTATGGAATATTTTATTATTATTTGTTGGAGGGAAAGGGTGTTTGACTTGGGTCAAATCCCTTGATTAGTGAAGAATAAATAAATAAATGATTTATTTATCCTTTTAAGAAAGTGGTTGGGATATAATCAAATAAATAATGATTTATTTAATTAATAGTGGTTGATTTGGTCATATTTAACAAGGAATATTATTTAAATAATTATTCCTAGAAAATAATAAGATAACTATGGGTTTATCTCATTAATTTCTTTTGTTTTTGGGTTAAACATGACTGGGAATAATAATTAAATTATGGTTTAATTAATTATTCCTTTTGGGGCTTCCTAATTAACATAGTGAAAGCAGTTTTACTAGGGGTAAAACTGGTCTTACATGGTGTACTTGGGTCCATCTAATGATGAAAGGTTAAATGACCAAAAAATGGTGTAACAATAGGTCCAGCTTAACTTATCAAATGCTTTAGAAAGATCAATCTTGAGAATCATACCTGCCTGTTTGGTTTGCTTGAGGGAGTGTATGATCTCGTGAGTGAGGATAATGTCATCCATAATTTGCCTTCCTTCCACATATCCTGATTGTTCTGGTGAGATGAGCAAGGGTAGAAGCGGCTTCAACCTATTGGCAATGACTTTGGAAATGACCTTATATATGACATTGCATAGGGCTATTGGGCAGAATTTTTCCGGCGTACTAGTGGTCTCTTCTTTTGGAATTAGGGCAATGAAGGTTGAGTTCAATGAGGGGAGAAGCCAATGTAGAGTATGCAATTCCTCCACCACCATCCAAACCTCCTCTTTGATAATATCCCAAAATTTGTGGAAGAAGGTGGTAGTAAAACCATTCGGACCAGGAGATTTGCCTTCCTTGAGCTGCTTCATGGCCAAGTCGACCTCCTGAGTCGAGACTGGTCATAGAAGAAGTTGGATGTGTTCCTCTGTTATTATTTTCGGAATGTTTTCAGTGATTTTTTCTATAGCTGGCTGTCTGTCGATTTGGGGCTCTCGGTGTACCTCTTGGAAGTGATTGATAAACTCTTTCTCAATCTGCATGGTTTTCCACTCTTTCCCCCGCTTGATTTTTAATGAAAGAGATGGTATTGTGCATCCTTCTTTGAATAGTAGTTCTGTGAAAGAATTTGGTGTTTCTTTCGCCCTCTTTCATCCATCTGATTCTAGATTTATGCTTCCAGAGAATTTCTTCCTGCTTTCTTCTTTCCTCCAATTGATTTTGAATCTACTTTTCTTGTTCCATTGTCCCTTCAGTGTGGCCTTCTGTGAAGATCTGTTGCTAGAGAGCCCTCATTTCTTTGTTTAGATCCTGTTGTGCTCGGAAGATGTTGCCAAAGGTGTTTTGATTCTAGCGCTTGATTTGGGATTTAAGGAATTTGAGTTTATGTTGAAACTGGAACATTTTGGATCCTTTTGGCAGAGGGAAGTTCTACCTGGTGGAGCTGATGAGGTCGTTGAAGGAGGGGTGGTTAAGCCAGAAAGCTTCAAAGTGAAAAGGACATCGGGTGGAGTTGCCTGGTCTTTGTCACTGAAGAGAGATAGGCCAATGATCTGAGCCAGAAAAAGGGAGAATAGAGGCCGAGATATCACCTCCAAGATATACTGCATTTTCTGAGATGAGAAATATATCTAATTTGGAGGTGATTTGTTGCCACCCTACCCTGCGATTGCTCCATGTGTGAGTTCCATTACAGAATTCCAGATCTATTAGCATATTGTTTTGGATGAAATCTTTAAAGTTTCCACTCTCATGCTCCATTTTGGTTATACCCCCCTGCTTTTCCTCCAGCTTGGTGATCATGTTGAAGTCGCCTCTGATGATCTAGAGAGGATGGAGTCTGTTGACGTTGAGCGCTCCTATTGTATCTAGAAGTGAAGTCTTACTGCCCGCTTGCTGAGGAAAATAGACATTAGTAAGACGACCATGAATGTTGGTGCCTATTATGTGAAAAGTAGCTTGAATAATATGGTGGGAGGCATGGAAATCTGAGAGTGAAATGGCTTGTGTGTTCGAAGCAATAGCCAACCCTTCAGAGGCTCCCGAAGCATCCACTGCCGCCGAGTGACATCCTGGCCAGGCTCTTGAGAGGATTTTTCCAAGAGTGGTGCTATTACATTTTGTTTCCTGCATGAAGAAGATCTAGGGTTGCTCCTGCGTTATCATGTTTTTTATCATTCTAAGTTTCCCGGGGCTGTTGAGCCCTCTTAGATTTCATGAAGTGAGCTTCATGATTCACTATTTGTGAGAGGCTTGTAGTACTTTGTCAACTTGGCGTATCTACCTAATTCAACCAGGATTTTTCCTATTGTGATAGTTCTTTGCAGATCTGTCTTTCTTTCGCATTTCTTGGAGTATTTAGGAAAGTGGTTGCCATCCCAGTGACTACCCGGTTGTATTCCCAGTTGACGCTGCTGAAAGGCCCTGGAGATGATAACTTCCAGAGTATCAAGCTGATGCTTGTGAATTTTGTCAAATTCCTTCCTCCGGCAGGCTTGTTCGAGCTCAAAAATGTCGAGTCCGCCCAGGTTGATTCTTTCTGGTTCTTCGTCCATATTTTTCACTTGACTACTTTCTGCTGAGGCATTGATAGAGAGCAAGGTTTGACTGGGGATGCAATCAACGTCCATTCCATTTGGTTTCCAATCAGGGTATTTCAAAGATGCATCTGTATTTCCAAGTTTATCACCCATGGCGAAGGATTGGGGGTAGAGCTCGACGGGAGGGGAGGAGAGGTTGATTTGACTGTCTGGGGTGCTTACTGGCTGGCTTGTGGGGAGCCTTCGGCAGCTGTAGCAAGAACTTCGAAGCTAGTACTCATGGAGGGAATGGAAGAGGCATCTTGATGGGGCTTTTTCCCGTGAGCATGTTTTTTTGTGTGACCTTTTCCTACTGGTGACCTTGGTAAAACCTTCTTGTGCAGACTTATTCGAGAGATCAAAGGTTTGGGGCTTTGCATTTAGAGGGCAGTCCCGAAAGAGATGCCCATGAACATGAAATTTGCAACAACGGAAGGGTACATGTTCAAAATCTAAGGGTTGGATCCATTCAAAGTCATCATGATAAAGACTTACCGAGTCTAGGAGGGCTCTATCCAGGCACATGTAGACACAAATGCGTGCATATGAGGTGTATCTACACAGCTTCGTTTCTTCAACGATTTTTATGAACTCCCCCAGCCCCTTGCCAATGTCTCTCAACGACTTTTCATCCCAGTATTCCAAAGGGAGTGAGTACATCCTGATCCACACTGGTGCCCAACTGAAATCCTCCTTTTCTGGGTTAAATATCTCCACCCAATCATGTAAGTACAAGCCAGCAGAGTTGAAGAAGTAGGGACCTTCATCCAAAACCCTGTTGCGGTCTTTAATGCAGATGAAGATCGAAGTGAAAAACCCTTTTGGTCCTAGCTGCAAGGTAACGTGTCCCTTGGGCTTCCATTTGGCAGAAATCCATCCTTGCAGAGCTTTTTCAGTCGGCCAGAATCCAATGAATTTACCAATGAGGGCATGGTCCTTCATGTACTAGATTTGACCATTGATTCTGTGGCTGGGAAGTTCGATTTTGGGCCATTCTGTAGCGATGGGTTTGCAGGTTGTTGATGTCACTGTGGGCGTTTCTTTTTTCCCAACTTCTTCTTCTTGTACTTCACTGTGCTTTTCTGTTGAGACGTTTGGTGTATCTTGCATCAGGGTGTCCTTAGCATCGGGATTTGTTTGTTCTGAGGCAGAGTCCTTGGTCAGTTCCTTAGCTTTTTGTTTTTCCTTGTCTGAGGGGGGAAGGCTGTGAAGCCCCCCTCGAAGGGCTTGCCATTGTAGGGAGACCTATGCCAGAAAATGGTGTTCGATTAGGTGAGTGCCAATGGTTTGTAGTTGGTAGGAAGGGTCATTCTATGCCATTGCAGGGGCAAGTAGAAACCCTAGGAGAGAAGAGCACGCAACACCCAACCATGAATGATATCTCTCTCTCCTCGGTATTAACGACACTTGATCCGTGGCTTAACACCCGATTGGTTCATGATCTCTATTTAAAGAGCATGGAGGGTCATTTGTCCAGTAACCATTTATGAGAGAAACATATGTAACTTTTCTTTTTCTTTAATAAACTGCCTAAAGTGGCCGCATTGGCTCAGGTCGTGGACTGTTTCCCTCTTCGAGGGTTTTAACCATGTGATTATGCTGGTGTACTGATTTGTGATCTATTTGTGAGCGGTGACCTTTGGTTCTTGATCTAAGGAAATTACCCTGTAAATTCCTACATTTAATACTCTTAACAATCGGAATAAATGCTAGATTAACATTACATTTAAATTACAAAATTGAATGCTAGATTAACATTGCATTTAAATTACGGAATAGACTACTGTAAATAACAATTATGAATTTTATTCTAGAAAGAAAAGTTACGGCTAGAATACTGTATGGAATAAATTATATTTTGTTCTCTGTCATGAATATTAAATTCAATTCCATTGTAAATAATTATAGAAGAACTTCAATGGGGAGATAGCGAGCCAGGAAAAACTGGTAAATACAATTGATGGTGGAACTAGAACTCCATTTCAAAACTAGACTTAGCATATTTCACTGCACTGAGAGAAACTTGAAGTAAAATGCCAAACATGAACAAAAAAACTTAATAAACATCAGCCAACGTGGCGAGGAGAGGCATATTAACAAATTATTATACCGGTAGGAGTACATGGGTATAGGCCGTGGCTTTAGAACTTGGACCCAGGAGTAGGGTCGAGGTTCTGGTTCCTTTCTGCCATTTGCCCAAAGCACAAGAATACGCATAGTAGAAAAAAAAATAACCATGTATGCCTAAACCAATAATTGAAGTTATTAAGCCGACTATGCAAAAGAATTATAAAGAATTTTTTTAGTATTTCTTGAATAAAAAGGCACAACAGAACTTGCCATTAATCTGGGAAGTAAGTAATAGTATTGCATGGAAATAAACAACATAAACCGTCCACAATATAAAATGAGTAACCCTCATAAAACCCATCCTAAAACTAATAAAATATTTCATGTAATAGGGGCAGGTTGATGGAATAGGTTCACTATAAAGGTGAAAAATAATATATATAATGGATGAAGCATCGAGCCGAAGAGAAACCAGTCATTTAAATTAAGGGAAATGAAGTCCCTTCATACATAATTAACATTCTTGAGTTTAATAATGACTAATAATATTGCAAATCCGGAAAGAGGTCAATGCACAAGTAGAAAATTCAACTATAACTGTAGAAATGATCTATTATACTACGTCTAGGCCGAAAATTTCCATGAAAGCGAAACCCCAGCCCTGCAAGAGACAAAGGGGGATATTAGTGGTTACTGTCAAGTGGAAAAAATGGTCTGTATGGTTCAGGGCTTCCAAGGAGGAATGTAGAGAGGAAATTACCTGTGCTTGAGGGAGAGTAAGTCATGAATGAAAAATATAAACATAAAACAAGAAACAATAGACCAACATACCCGTAGTGCCGAGGAAGTATCAGGATTTGCGATAGAGCTTGCACTGAAGTCTCTCTGTGTGATAGAACCCCAACTTGGAGAAGTCGAGCGGGTGTGCGGAAGAGAGTAGAGAACTACACTGACACATTTATCGGTGACCTGTGCAACGAGAAACACAGAGATTAGAACATAACATGTAGAAGAGATGAAATCTAGGAATGTGCGACAAGAAATTAAACCAGAAACCTTACTCCCATAAAACTAGTTCAAAGAAAAATATATAAAACTGAGACTTACCTCCATATCAGCCAAGAATTAATAGCAACATCACTCGTTGGCAGAACCATGTCAATGGAGAAACTTCATAAGGGTTAAGCATGTACAATGATCAAAGTTGCAGAGCCGAATTCCTGACCACAATGGCAGGAGGAATCACTCTCTGGCAGGAGTTTGGGGGTGGGTAGTTACCCTAACCCTCCTCCTCTTGCATTACCACAGTTAATATCACAAGAAGGGATCGAACGACCCTAAAATTTCCAAAGGTTAGAACATGGGACAGGTGGAGATCATCGCGTCTACCGATAGACACCCGATTAAATTCCATTGATAAAGTCCTTCAGTACAATATTACAAACATAATGATAAATTCCAACATGGTGGAGATCCTTTTGATAACATCGAATGAGATTTCGTAAGGACCAATCAATATATGAAAAGACATTTCATAAAGTATCCATATCCAGAGTTAAAGTGATGGGGTACCTAATGATTGTGTTTAATCTATTGTTTTCACATTTTATTCAAAATATGATTGTTATGTCATGTATATATATCGTAAATGTGGGTAAAATAATAATCCTAGATTTCATAGTGTGTGAGCTTCTGTATTTGATGACTATACATGTTAATTCAAAGAAATAGGAAAATGTATATAATTCTTTTTTTTTATCTCATGTAAATGAATGTAAATAATGTAATGGATGTTACCAGTGGTATCAGAGCGTAAGTTACACGCTGGGGCCACATGGGCCAACACTATAACATTTCTTTTTGTTATTATTAAAGTTTAATGGTTGGAAATTGTGTAAAGTACATGAACATATTAGCGTTTTCCTACCATGAGAAGGGGATCGAGTCATCAGGCACTCATAAACACAAGGGAAACCCATCCTATGACTAGTCCTGAGGTTAACCCCGAAATGTGGGTGCAGTTAAGTGTAGACCAGCACTAGCAAACAAGAATAATGTTGGAAGAGCAGCAATGACAGAAAAATAGGTTGCTTGATACTGTGCAACAACTACAAACAGGGATGCTCAAGGTTCACAGTGACAATGAAAGGTTGATGAGGGAGCAGGAAAGGATATTAAAAATTCTATCAGATAGACAGAGTCAACCCAGTGGACAACCTAGCCCCGAGAGGAATACTTATGAAAAAGGAGAATGACGCTAAACATTGCATGATAATGTCGAAGGAAGTTGAACGCCAAGAAGTAATAAAAGTCGAACATGGAATGAGGCTAAATCTGGAAATGTTCTAGAAAAACAAGAGCTGAAAAAACAAATATTTGAATTGCAAGGAGAATTCTGGAAGATCAAGCCTCCTAATTTTGATGGAGAGGCTGAAGAAATGGCAGAAGCCTGGATAATAAACATGAACAAGTACTTTCAGGTGTATGAATATAACATCAAACTTAAGGCTCGTTTAGCCATTTACCAGTTGTGGGAAAAAGTAACACTGTGGTGGGAGGAAGTGAAGAATGTGCATAGAGTGGAAGATCAAAATGTAATGTGGGATGAGTTTCAACAATAATTGAAAGACAAGTATCTGACTGAACGATTCTACGATGAGAAATCCCGAGAATTTCATGATCTAAAATTGGGCCAAATTTCTATGGATTAATTTATTAAAAAAATCACTTCATTATTAAGATATGTACCTTATTTTCATAATGAAAAGGAAAAAGTACAACGGTTTTTTAGCAATTTTCTGCTACACATGAAAGAAATAATTGAGTTTTTAAACCCAAAAATTATGGATGAAGCAGTAAAGAAAGCACGGATGTGCTATCAACAATCCAAAGTGAAGGGAGAAACTGGGAAAAGTTGGTCTCCCTGAAAAGGGCATAAAATTTTTACCAATAATAGAAATAACAGAACCAGAAATTATAAGAATGATGCAAGGAATCCACTGAGTAAACAGAAGGGAAAAATTCAAACAAAGACCAAGTGGGCTAGTGAGGAGCGACATACTAAAGCTTCTATCAGACATGACATTGGACAGTCCCAAAAACCTTCATTGCAATGATGGGGGTGTGGTTGGGCGCATTTTTTCAAAAAATGTCCTCATCAAGGAAGGAATGAGGTGGCAGAAAATCTGCAAGAGGCATCGACTGTGGGGGATGTAGCTCGAAAAATACCTAGAATCAATGCAACTCTGGAGGATCGGCAAACAGACTACCAGCCAACCATGAAATAGTTATAAGGTAAGCTACAAACCTAATCTGTTTCTCTTTTAGTTGACCCTGGGGCTAGCCTGAGCTACATACACCCTCGTGTAGTTGAAATCTGTAAATTGTAGAATCTGAAATTTAAAAACCCTTGGTTTGTTCAATTGGCTATAGGGGCAAGAAGGTGAGTTAATTCCAAAGTACCAAATTGTGAACTCAGTATTGGGGACCAACACATAGCTATAGAACTCAATATTCTACCCCTGGGATCATATGATATTTTATTGGGGATGGATTGGCTGGAGAGGCATTAGTCATTAGTAGACTGCAAATATAAGGTCATTTATTTTAAATCAAATGATGGGACACATCAATAATTACAAGGTATTAAAAATCCCTTACAATTACGACCTATTACAACATATCAGCTAAGAAAATGCATGCGAAAGGGGTGTCATCTCTATGAAATTAAAGTAGGATTCACCAACTCCAAAGAAAAGACCCTTATGCTGGAGAATATTCCTATTATGCAAGAATTCCAAGATGTATTTCCTGAGGAAATCCTAGGACTGCCACAAAAAAGAGACATAGAATTTACTATAGAACTAATACCCGGAGAAAAACCTATGTCCCAAGATCCATACAGGATGAGTGTGCCTGAATTAACAAAATTAAATATGCAGCTACAGGAATTGATGGATAAAGGCTACATTCGTCCAAGTGTGTCCCCATTGGGAGCGCCAGTGTTGTTCATGAAAAATAAAAATGGCACTATGTGCATGTGTATGGATTATTGACAGCTCAAAAAGTTGACTGTTAAAAACAAATACCCACTACTACACATAGATGATTGGTTCGAATAAGTCAAAGGGGCTACAATGTTTTCTAAGATTGAATTAGGGTCAGGTTACCACCAGATCCAAATCAAGGATGAAGTTATAAGAAAGACAACCTTTCACACCAAGTATGGGAATTATAGGTTTGTGGTATTACCATTTGGGTTAACCAACGCAACAACAACCTTTATGAGCTTAATGCATGGAAATTTTCACCCATACTTGGATAAATTCATTTTAATTTTTATTAATGATATATTAATTTACTCCAAGAATATGGAAGAGCACAAGGAACATCTGCTCATTGTGCTGAAAATGTTAAGAGAGCATCAAGTCTATGCTAATTTTAGTAAGTGTGATTTCTTTAAGGAACAGATCCAATATTTGGAGCATGTAATTTTTGCTGAAGGGATTTTTGTGGACCCAGAAAAGATAAATACAGTCATGGAATGGAAGGTCCCAAAGAATGTAGTTGACATACGCTCATTTATCGATTTGGCTGGTTACCATCGACGATTCATCAATGTATTCTCCAAAATAGCCTTTCATATTACCTCCCTGCAGTGGAAAGGATGAGCCTTTAAATGGACTCAAGAATGTCAGAACAATTTTGAGTTATTAAAGGAGTTGTTAACTACTTCTCCTATTCTGAAGGTAGTAGATCTGAGTAAAGAGTTTAAAGTATCTAATAATGCATGCAAGGAGGGTGTAGCAGTAGTTTTGACTCAAGAAGGAAGAGTCATAGCATATGAATATAGGAAGCTAAAGTATCGTGAGTAGAGGTACTCAGCCTATGACTTGGAGCTAACTGCAGTGGTGGAATGCTTTCCTAAGTGAATTCGATTTTGATATCCAACACTTGAAAGGAAAAGCGAACCGAGTGGTTGATGCTTTGAGAAGGAAACTACATGGAATCTATGAGATTTACTTTAACCATATTGAATACAAATTTCAAGAACAGATTATGGAGGTTGCAAAGGACCTAGAATACCAGTCTTTATGGCAGCAAGTGAAAGAAGATGGAAGGCATGGGAAACAGTTCGAGTATGAACTCAATGATAAGAAGTTCCTATTCTACCAGAAAGAATATATGTCCCTAATCAAAATAGTTTGAAAAGAATTATTTTGGATGAATATAATAGGAGTTCCTATGCAGGACATCCAGGATATCAGAAAATGTTAACTGCAATTAGGAAGGACTATTCCTGGCCTGGATGCGAAGGGAAATTGCAGAATATTTGACAAGGTGCTTAGAATGTTAGCAAATTAAGGTTGAGAATTAGCATCCCGCAAGATTTATTCAGCCTATTCCAATGCTCGAATGGAAGTGGGAAGTTATTTCCCTTGAATTCATCATTAGACTACCTAGAAACAAAAGGCACAATGACTCAATTATGGTGGGAGTCAGTAGACTTAGCAAGGTGACTCATTTCATTCCCGTTTAATCTACTTACAAGATGATACAAAATGATGACATCTTAATGAAAGAGATTTTTAGATTGCATGGTATAAGCCAAAGTGTCATTTCAGATCCTGATGTAAAGTTTACATCAGCATTATGGAAGACGCTATTTAGTGTCCTCGGGATGCAAATACAATTTAGTATTGCTTACCATTTGCACACGGATGTGAAAATAGAAAGGGTGAATCAAGTGTTAGAAGACATGTTGCACATGTACGTAATGCAACAACCAATGAAATGGGAGGAGTATCTGCATTTGGTTGAGTTTTCTTACAACAACGGATATAAGGAATCCCTTAAGGTGAGCCCCTTTGAAACATTGTACAAAAGACAATGCCAAACTCCTATAAATTGGAGTAGTCCAGAAAAAAAGATGATGTTGATATGTTAGAAGAGATGGAATGGGAAGTCAAGAAGATCTGGCATAATTTGAAGGCAGCACAAGACCAGCAAAAAAATTATGTTGATAGGAAAAGAAATTTCCGAGAGTTTGTGGTAGGGGAACATGTTTATGTGAGAATTAAACCAAAGAAAATCACTTTGAGGTGGAATTATTGTGCTAAATTGGCTCCATGCTATTGCGGACCCTTCGAGATCTTGGATAGGATAGGACTGGTGGCCTATTGATTAGCCCTACCCAACCATATATTAGTACATAACATATTTCATGTGTCACTAATGAAGCGTTATGTACATGATTCCAAAAATGTAATACACTGGCAAGGTATACATGTAAGTCAACAGTGTAATCCAAATAAATCAAAATTAGTTTTCTGATTTGAACTGATTAAGATCATTGTTGAATGTAGGTAGAACCGGACGGCGAGTTCCTAGTAGAACCGCAAGATATTCTAGATCAGAGAGAAATAACGCTCTAGAAGTGAGTCATCCCCCAAGTTAAAGTGTAGTGGAAGCCCTTTGGCCTGGAGGAGGCTACTTGGGAGGATGAGCATGTTATTAATGAGGCCTATTTGTAGTTGTTCTCACAGAACAAATAACACCGAGGACAATGTCTATTTCAGTGGGGTAAGATGTGACACCCTATTTTAATTTACCTATTGATATAGAAACATGTTATGATACATTATAAATGAATAATTAATGGTGACATTCGTTAATAATACTTTAATACATAACCTTTTATCTTTTTCAAAGAAGAGATTAATTTAATAATTAATTGAGTTAAAAGATGAAGTAACTGATTGGTAAATATTCCAAGAACCCAGGCTAAAAGGGGCTGAGACAGTTCTGATAGATACCTTTCCAAAAGGATTTGGAGGAACTCAATCCAAGGGTGTTGTGTAGAAAGAGGTGGGGGTTAAGTAACAGGCAGTTGCTTTGAGTTGTCCAGAGTTGGTGTGTGAACCAGTGGAACTCAAGAATTACCCAAGAGAAGTAGAGACTGGATTTGATCCCGAGGTCTAACTTCTTGTCTCAGGAAAATACCTAAGCCCTGGTGAGGAGCAAGGAGGGAGCAGAGGACGTGATAGCCTCGCTTAAGGTTGGGAGGACCAATAGTTACTGGAAAAGAACCTATGAAATAGGTATTTAAGTATCTTGATTTTACTGTTTAATATTGTTAACAGTCGGAATAAATGCTAGATTAACATTGCATTTAAATTACAAAATTGAATGCTAGATTAACATTGCATTTAAATTATGGAATAGACTGATGTAAATAATAATTATGAATTTTATTCCAGACAGAAAGTTACAGCTATAATACTCTAAGGAATAAATTAGATTTTTTTCTCTGTCGTGAAGATTAAAAGTAATGCCTTTGTAAATAATTATAGTAGAAATTCAATGGAGAGATAGAGAGCCAGGAAAAACTACTAAATACCATTCATGGTGGAACTAGAACTCCATTTCACAACCATACTTAGCATATTTCAATGTACTGAGAGAAACTTCAAGTAAAACACTAAGCATGAACATAAAACTTAATAAAAATCAGCCAACGCAGTGAGGAGAGGCATATTAACAAATTATTATATCGGTAGGAGTACATGCGTATAGGTCGTGGGTTTAGAACCTAGATCCAGGAGTAGGGTTGAGGTTCCGGTCCCTTTCTGCCATTTGCCCAGAGCACAAGAATACGCATAGAAGAAAAGAAAATAACCATGTATGCCTAAACCAAGAATTGAAGTTATTAGGCCGACTGTACAAAAGAATTATAAAGAAGTTGTTTAGTATTTCTTGAATAAAAAGGCGCAATATAACTTGCCAATAATATGGCAAGTAAGTAATAGTATTTCATGGAAATAAACAACATAAACTGTCCACAATATAAAATGTGTAACCCTCATAAAACCCATCCTGAAACTGAAAAAAAATTGCATGTAATAGGGGCGGGTTGATGGAATATATTCACTATAAAGATGACCAATAATCTATATAATGGACGAAGCATTGAGCTGAAGAGCAACCAATCATTTAAATTAAGGGAAATGAAGTCCCGTCACACATAATTAACAGTCTTGAGTTCAATAATGACCAATAATATTGAAATATAGAAAGAGGGCAAGGCCCACGTGGAAAATTCAACTATAACTCTAGAACTATACTACTATACTACGGCTAGGCTGAAAACATCCATGAAAGCAAAACCCCAACCCTGCAAGAGACAGAGGGAAATATCAGTGGTTACTTTCAAGTGGAAACAATGGTCTATATCTTTCAGGGCTTCTGAGAAGGAATGGAGAGAGGATATTACCGGTGACTGAAGGAGAGTAAGTCTCGAGTGAGTCCTGTAACTCCATTTGCCTCCGGCACTTCGAAGCTTGTATCAACATATAAAAACTATGGGGTTACAATGGGAAATGATAACTTTCCAAGAAATAAGAACTATAAACATAAAACAAGAAATGACAAACCAACATACCCGCAGTGTCAATGAAGTCTGAGTATTTATGCTGGAGCTTGCACCGTAGTCTCCCTATGTTACAGAACCCAAAATTGGAGATGTTGAGAGGGTAAGTGGAAGAGAGCAGAGAACTACATGGACACATGCATCGGTGACCTGTGCAACGAGAAACACATAGATTAGAACATAACATGTAGAAGAGTTCAAATCTAGGAATGTGCGACAAGAAATTAAACCAGAAACCCTACTCCCATAAAACTGGTTCAAAGAAAAAAATAGAATACTGAGCCTTGACGTCATAACAGTTGAGAATTAATAGCAACATCTACCGTTGGAGACACTATGTCAAAGGAGAAACTTCATAAGGGTTAAGCACGTAGAATGATCAAAGTTGCAGAGCCGAGTTCCTGACCACAACAATGGGAGGAATGGAGATTAGGCGAGAGGTTGGGGGTGGGTAGTTACCCTAACCCTCCTCCTCTTGCATTACCACATTTGATCTCACAAGAAAGGATCGAACGACCCAGAATTTTCCAAAGCTCAAAGCATGGGACAGGTGGAGATCATCACATCTATCGAGAGATGCAGGATTAAATTCCACTAATAAATTCCTTTAATACATTAAGCCACAGTACAATATTACAAAAATAATGATAAATTCCAGCATGGTGGAGATCCTTTTGATAACATCGAACGATATTTCATAAGGACCAATCAATATATGACAAGACATTTCGTAAAGTTTCCAGATCCAGAGTTAAAGTCATCAGGTACGTAATGATTGTGTTTAATCTATTTTTTTCACATTGTATATCAAAGTTGATCGTTATGTCATGTATATATATCATAAATGTGAGTAAAAGACTAATCATAGAGTTCATAGTGTGTGAGCTTATGTATTTGATGACTATACATGTTAATTCATAGAAATAGAAAAGTGTATATAATTTATTTATTTTTTAATCTTGTGTAAATGGTTGTAAATAATGTAATGGATGCTACACTAACATTCCAAATTAAACAACATAAATATAGATAAAACTAAATAGTAAATTTTATAAAAATAAAGTTGAAAAAAATGCCACTTTTTTATCTACGTTTTTAAAAAATTTCTATTAATCCATACAATAATGGAATAATAATAGGATAATATCTAAAACTTGGCAGAGTTCTAGACATGGTAGCCACTGACATTTATTTTTTCGGAATCCATATGTTTAGAAATTCTTTTGGATGTCATGGTGCATCTCACTGTGTTAGAATTATGAATCACTTTAGTTTTCTTAAAAAGAATGCTTGTAATAGATTAAAAAAAGGAAATTGTATTTATGATAATATTGACATATTATTTATGATAATATTGAAATAAGTTTTTTTCTAATGTATTTTAAATGTAAATTTAAAATGATAAAAAATTCTAATAATATTTTTTAATCTTAATATTATTAGAATATCATTATTATTATTAATTATTATTTTTCTTTATAATTATATTTATTTTAAGTTTAATGTTGTGCCAATTTTATTTGAAAATTTAGGAATTTGTTTTAGTGATATGAATTTTTATTGAAATCAGATTTGATTTTATTTTAAAATTATATATATATATATATATATATATATATATATATATATATATATATATATATATATATATATATATATATAAACATTTAATTTGAGTCGTGATATATTTATATTATATTATTTTTTCTGTCTTAATTTTTTCATTTTGACTTTAAAGTTCATTATGAAATATTTTTAATATTTTTAATACTTTTTAAAATCATTTTATAATATTGATAAGGAATTCATTTAATTTAAGTTACTGGTTCAATTCCATGAGAGAGAGATTGGCCTGATATATTGGACATGTCATAGATGTTAAGTCATTGATTCAATTTGCCCCGTCAGATTGGGGTGATATATGACATGTTGTAGATGTAGTGGTGCCAAGCTTACAACAACAAAAAATCATAATACATTTATCAATTTTGAGCTCATGAAGCATAATAGAGTTGGTGAGATGATGTTTTACTAAGATACATAGCTGTGAAAAGTTTTAGTAATTTGGAATATGGACATGTAATAGCAAATCATTAAAAAAAATCAATGTTATATTAATAATAACTAATGTTATACTAATACTAACTAATGTGCCCACTTCTTTGGAACTAGTGAGGCTTACTTGTTTTGCAATTCATTCTTTACACAATTTTATGTTCTTTCTAGGTTCCCTACCACCTTGTGTATTCAAATTTATCCCTTCTATGTTATTTGAGTTACTTACACAAGTTTATGTTCTTTTCTAGGTTCCCTACCACCTTTTTTATTTAAAGTTACCCCTTTTATTAATTTTTTTTAGTTAAATTATTAGTGTTCCTCCTCGCTCTTTAGGGTTGAGGATTGATCTAAATATGTATGTTAGTTTTTTTGTGCTAATTACAATTTCAAATTATATTTTATTTGTTGATCTTATGCTTTATGTACATATGTTTCCTTGTTTCTTATGTGTGTCAAATGGGTAATCTAACTGAGTTTTATGAGTGAATTCAAAATCATAAATTATGAATTTAAAATTTTGAACAAAAGAAACATAACGAACAACAAACCATCACAATTGATCCATCAACACGAAGTTTTGATGAAGGATTTCACCGCTCCTGGGCTACATCTCCTTGTTCCAACTTCCATTGCTTAGGCCTCTGTATTAGATCAATAGTGAAAAAATTGTTGTTTACATGCATCGAATACTCATGAAACATACTCCAATGAGTTTATAATGTCTAAATCTATCAGAAATGACTACTCATTCATTCCATTTTCCCTTCAGCTGCTCTAGGCAGGGCCTTCCTTCCTAGTGGCCTTAGGCTTCAATTTTCTTCAGCGACAAAAACATATGTAGAATTTCTCATCTACCTTTGCAACATATTCTAATGTGCTCATAGCATGCCAATCTGCTAGGAATGACTCTTCCTAAGACAAAATTGGTCGAAAATTGCTCAAGATATGGCCTATTCAATTTTTCCCTTGAATCTACCTCTAAAACTGTGGAAACTCCACTTAAAGATGCCAAATTTTAAGGTATCTCCTGGGTTTAGTGGGTCCAGAAAATCTTATCTTCTTGTTGGTTGATTATCGGATAAGCGTGATTAATTATTTTTGGGAAAAATATCTGCGAAGGAGGGGGGGGTGAATCGGTATTTGGGACTTTATCAAACTCTTTGCCTTTCACTCTCTCTAAGACCCATACGCTACTTTCTTTGAACCAAACTAGCGTATGCACGTGGATGTTATTCTTCATAAAACTCGCGTATACACAACGATCTTAATTATGCATTAATTCTTCACTTATATCATTCCATCATTCATTCATTAGATGTTCGATAAACGATCAACATGTGCGGTAAGAACGAGAATACCGACCATCACACATAAGCACATTCACACATGAACACCGAGTTTGGGTGACCCACGTCGGGAAAACCCTGCTTGATTACTGACCTTCAATATTTTATTATAGAGAAAACATCTTACAACATATGTCTTTGTGCAACCTCCTACCAGCAACGAGGCACCCACGTATGGTTTGACCTCTCTGGAAGGAACTCACGACCCCCTGCGTCTTATTTTACTGACCTCTCACGGAAGGAGCCCTCTGCGACCCCACGAGAGGAGAAAGAGGCCTCACGGAAGGGGGCTAGGCCCCCTAGCGGGAAACAACCCTCAGCACCTCTATGGACCACGTTTCATCAATTTTCACACTGGATCCAACAACTCAAATAGAGTACAACTTGTAGGCCTCGTTTCATCATATTTTTAGACTGGACCCACTCCATACTTTTAGCTCAAACATACATCACCAACAGATACTTGTCAATTTAGATAACCCAGATAGATAGCAGTAACACAGCAGAACAGATCAGACATTTTATACTTCAGAATTCAGCAAACCCTAGCTTTTAATACGCGCTTTCCTTTCACTGATTCCGCGTATACACGCGCTTCCGTTCACATAAACCAGCGTATACATCTGTTTATACTTCAGGGCAGATACACGCTTCCACTTTACCAAACCCGCGTATATACGCGCTTCCGATGTTTCGAACTAGCGTATACATCTTCAGTCATTATAGAGCAGCATACTTCTTCAGATCAGATCAACAGTTCAGATTTAACCCTGTTACTTCAGACAGATGTTCGCCTCATCTCAGATCTAATCATTCCATAACAGATCTAGCAAATACAAATATATTTCAGATCTAGATTCACTTATTCATTGTTTCTTCATAGGTGCATCATGATTTCAGATCTATCATTCAATTGTTACCATTTCCATTCAGATATCCTTCAGAGAGAAGTATTCATTCAAGCTCAGACATCTTGCTCCACACTCATGATTTGCACAATGAATTTCTTCTCCTTATATAGGTTTACCCTTTTTCAATACCATGAGCCAAAACCACATTACTTCCGATGGTATTCCTGGACGGGGTCATTTAGACGAATCATTACCCAATACAATGGGTCAATACAATGGTGGTTACCCCTGGTTTTGCACTTTATGAGTGCTTTTTCCCATACGCGACTTGGAACGTTATTTCTCGCGTGCATACGTGACTTCTCCTAGGCAAATCCGCGTATGCCTTGAGACATACTCTTTTCATCATAGATCTAGCACATACTGAAGTCCTTTCTTCATTACCTTCTGTACTCACTGTAGATACATCAGATTTACATCATTTAACAAGTTCATCAAGACATATTCTATCAAGCACAACTTCATCAAGTAGGTTGCCATCATCTTCATCAAGTGGGTTGCCATTCAAGGACAACACTCTATCAAGTGGGTTGTCATCAAGGACAACACTCAGCATCATATTGCCAACAAACATCATATCACATCAAATTTATATCATTTACCAAGTCCATCAAGTCAAGAATAACTTCATCAGGTGGATTGCCATCAAGGACAACACATGCCACAATCTCATGTCTTCATCTTCATTAAGTGGGTTGCCATCAAGGACAACACTCTGCATCATATTGCCAACAATATCCCCCTTTGGACTTGATGGCAACCATGATGGTGTTTGGTTACCACAACAGATAGGTACATTAAGAATACAATGACACCATGTCACTCTCCCCATTCTTTGACACCATTTGTTTCCTTTATTCAAACACCATGTCATTCTCCCCCTTTGACATCAAGGGCAAAGGGCGGATCAAAACCAACACACTCTCCCCCTTTTCTCCTCATGTAGAAGAAGTTTTCTGCAGATCTGATGTATATTGAAGTGACCAAGCTCCCCCTGAGTTCATGCTGAATCTTCAAACATATTTTTCAATGAAGTACACGACTCTATGAACTTCCTATTACCAAATACTCATACTTACATCAAATATCCAACCAAGTGGATTTGCATATGAGACTCAAGTACCCAACCAAGTGGGTTTAGACATTTCAACTCAGCTACCCAACCAAGTGGGTTTACAAAATTTGACTCAGCTACCCAACCAAGTGGGTTTACAAATTTGACAAGTCCTTACATGACTGAATATTACAATTTTACATCATGGGTCTCAACAAGACCTTTTCATCAAATTACAAATATGACCATTTATGACCAACACAAGAAAGTCCTCAAGAAAGAGAACATGTATCAGAACCATCATAATGCCAAAAATGCATTATACTCAGCAACGCTAATGCTCCCCCTGAATCTGTCCATCCAAGCAACCTTTCCATATGACTAAGGCTCCCCTTAGTTTGTGCATCCTGAACACTTTTACCAACAAATCATCAAGGCATCTTTATCAAAACATTAGAAATAGAATTATGAGAACTGGAACACCACCAGAGATACCAAACAGTATCAGAGATACCAAACAGCACTGCAGCTGTGCTGAAGAAAGCTGACCCCAAATAGAAATTTGTCAGCAATCAGACATACGCGGTTTTATGTGAATTAACTCGCGTATATACGCGACTGTGTTTCATGAAATCCGCGTATCCACTACCATATTCTATATTTCAACCAGATATGATCCTCTGTGAGGCAAAGACAGTGTTAAAATTCTTTCTGAGATATTTGAATGCTTCCCTGGAATACAGATAGATAGAACAATGTAGTTGTGTCTTCAAGCGTCATCCAACGGTTGTAGCATAAGCACATTAGTAACCAAGCCTTCAGATTCTTTGCAGCATCAATAAAATCTTTCCAAGAGAAATTATCATACCAGAGCAACATCTTCAAATATGTGTCAATCATCCATGTGGTCCAATATCACCATGATATTTAAGATTTAACATGAAGTATCATATGTAGGGAAAATATCTCAACCATAGTAACAAAATCTGCATGATCTATTCTTATTTCTTAATCAAATGACTTCCAACTCATCCATGTGTGAGCACAAAATATACTTTTCAGCAAACAGGGCTCAAAATCTCATCATAATAAGCCATGTACCAAGTCATCATCATTTGAGCATGAGTATCACAATAACCAAAGAATAAGCAGTCAACAATGCAATCATTAGTATTCAACCTGCTGCTCCCCCTGAACCAGTGCTCTTCCTTAACTTGTGCAACCTGAACACCTTCATGAGCAAGTCATCAGCAACAATCTCTGTATGATCTGTCCTTATCTCTGAATTATAAGACTTTCATCTCAGCAATGAATACTCTTCATTAAAAAGCAATCCGGGCTCATTCATAAAATTTATCAAAAGAAACCATATATCATGTCATTTATCATTTAGAACTGAGAAATAAGAAGATACAGAGTCAATAACATAGTTATTAACAGTTAGACTGAAGCTCCCCCTGAACCTCTGCTCCTGATTCTTCAGCTGTCATACCAATTTTCTTAACATCAATGCATACGCGACTGTGTCTGTTTAAACTCGCGTGTATACGCAACTTTAGTTCACCGAACCCGCGTATGGAAAGTGACACATTGAAAATTTCACTTTCCTTTATCTCCCCCTGAACTTATGTCTCCTGTACATGTCTTCTTCACATCAGATGCACTGTCAGAAATAAATATAACCAGAATCACTAAAACAACCATGGGAATCACCATACATCGCTCCCCCTGTGACGATACATTACTAACCTCCATAATGTATCTCACATCACTTCTGCAGTCATTAAGAGAAGTAAGCTTCAGAAGCGGATGACTGCAGTAGGGTCAAAATTCCCTACGTATCTGACTAGTCCTCCTTCTTTTTCCAAGTTTGCTTGAACTTCCTAACTATGTGCTGAAAATTGTCCACTTTCTCAGATCTGTTCAACCTGCATTCCTTTTCTACATGTCCATACTTGTTACAAGAATAACATCTCATGTGTCCAGAGAAATAAGCATAATAATCATAATGAGTATTTTTAATCTTCCTCCTTTTACAATCAGCTGCTTTATGTCCATACTTGTTACATGAAAAACAATATCCCTTGAAGAAACCAGAGTACCTTTCTATGTAGGATCTGTTAGTTTGTGGCTGAAATATTCTGCTTCTACAATTTGCTGCAACATGCCCATAATTATGACATTTAAAACATTCAACATTCTTGAATGATATCCTTTGAGAATTCATGATCGTTGGTTGACCTTTTGTTTCTTTCAACTCTTCAGGTTTTGCTTTGACATCCTTTGCATCTTTATCACTTCCTTGGGAACTAGATTCTCCTTTGACCGTTTCATGAAAACCGAGACCAAGTTTGATAGAGGGAGACCTTTGATTACTCAGAATATTGTCCAAAATCTTAGTACTATCTTGAAACCTCAAAAGTTTAACCTTTTCTTCTAATTTACCTTTGAGAATGTTTACCTCAACCTCCAAGGCTTGATATTGCTTCGTCATGCTTTCTTCTTTCCTTCTTCCATCTTCTACTTGATCATTCAGATTTAGAATCTCTTCTTTCAACCAATTTTCGTTTTCTTCACATGTTTGTTGCAACTCTTCATTCTTCTTATTTGATTTTTCCAGATCTTCTTTGAGAGCTATGATTTCTGCTTCAAGTCCTTCCTTTTCGAATGATTGTAGGGGTTCCTCATTCCTCTTATTTGATGTTTCGAGATCTGCTTTCAGTGAGATGATTTCTGCTTCAAGTTTTTCACCTTGATTGGTTGCATAAGCGTACAACCCTTGATACTTGTCTATCTGTCCATTTAGTGTTTCTATCTTTTCATTCATCCTAGAGATCACATTTTTGTAGATAGATTCCTTCCTTTCAAATTGATACCAATCATTACTTTCATCATTTGCTTCTAGACTTTCACTCTCCTTAGATGATTTTTGTTGATCTTCAACTTTAATCTTGACAGCTTCTTCTAGATTCATATTGTTACTTACACTATCTTTGCCTTTGCATATACAGGTAAGTGAAATACAATAACAACGATCAATACCTGTTTTATCTTCTTCAATTTCTGCTATACATGATTTATGAGGTATCTCCTTTCCTTGAGTAACCTTCTTCTTTTGCTTCTTTGCCATGAGCACTTGTAGAGCTTGGTTAGAATCTTCTTCATCTTCACTGGACACTTCATCATCATCTTCATTTGAATAATAACTCTTCCTCTTTTCAAATTGTTTCCCTTTACCATGTTTTCTCTATAAGGACATTTAACAGCATAGTGACCAACTCTTCCACAATCAAAAAATTTGAAGGGAAGCTTACCTTTGAATCTTCCAGTACCTAGTTGGAGTTTTCTCACGAAATTCGCTTCTTCTTCTTCGGATATATAGCTGGATTCTTTGACAACTTCCTTTTATTTTCCTTTTGCAGATACCTTAAAAGCAGCTTCTCTGATTTGAGAAGGACCTCCTTGTCTCATTTCAAAAGCAGTCAGAATGCCATGTAATTGAACAACAGTAAGAGTTTGCAGATCTTGCCTTTCTTCAATAGCTGAAAATTTAGAGTCAAATTTCGAAGTCAAAGATCTTAAGAATTTTTCCACCAGAGTAGTATCGGTTATGGTTTCACCCAAATTTCTCATTCGATTTACAATATCGTCTAGACGTAAGAAGAAATGGGCAATACTCTCATCACTATGCATCTTCAAATTTTCATATTCAATTCTAAGAGTTTGGAGTTTTTCACTTTTTACCTTTGTATCTCCTTCATAACTCAGAATGATTTTGTCCCATATTTCTTTTGCTGAATGTAGCTGCATCACTTTAGCAAATTCTGGTTCAGACATGCTTCCTAATAAGACATTTACTGCTTTGGCATTGATTTCATACTTCTTCCTTTATGCTGCATCAGTAGGAATACTTGCCGGGTATTGATAACCTTCTTCCACGATTGCCCATACATCTGCACCAAGACTTTGCAGATATGCTTTTGTTCGTACCTTCCAGAATATCAGATTGCTTCCATTGAATAGAGGTGGATTTATAGACATCATTCCTTCTTGACTTCCCATTGCGACGGATCTCCTTCAAGCGATCAAGCTTTTGCAGAAGAACCTGCTCTGATACCAATTGTTGGGAAAAATACTGAGAGGGGGGGGTGAATCAGTATTTAGGGCAAACTGAAACTTTTTACTTTTTCATGCTCTAAAACCCATACGCTACTTTGCTGAAGCCAACTAGCGTATACACGCGGATATCCTTCATAAAACTCACATATACACAGAGATCTAATTATGCCATTAGTTCTTCACTTATATCATTCCATCATTCATTCATTAGATGTTCTATAAACAGTAAACATGTGCAGTAAGAACAGAATAAACCATCACACAAAGCATCACACATGAACACCAGGATTTTTAGGTTGAAACCCAAGTCGGGAGAAAACCACCGCTGCAGTTGCTCAGCCTTCAATATTTTATTATAGAGAAAACATCTTACAACATATGTGCTGGTGCAGACTCTACCAGCACGCAGGCACCCACCTGCGCTCGTTTACAAGCCTCTCCTGGAAGGGAGCTCCAACCCCCTGACTCGTTTACCAGCCTCTCCTGGAAGGGAGCTACGACCCCCTGCTCTCGTTTACCAGCCTCACCTGGAAGGGAGCTACAACCCCCTGACTGAAGGCTACAACCCTCAGCACCTCTATGGACCACGTTTCATCAATTTTCACACTGGATCCAACAACTCAAATAGAGTACAACTTGTAGGCCTCGTTTCATCATATTTTCAGACTGGACCCACTCCATACTTTTAGCTCAAACATACATCACCAACAGATACTTGTCAATTTAGATAACCCAGACAGATAGCAGTAACACAGCAGAACAGATCAGACATTTTATACTTCAGACTTCAGCAAACCCTAACTTTTAATACGCGCTTTCCTTTCACTGATTCCGCGTATACACGCGCTTCCGTTCACATAAACCAGCGTATACATCTGTTTATACTTTAGGGCAAATACGCGCTTCTGCTTTACCAAACCCGCGTATATACGCGCTTCCGATGTTTCGAACTAGCGTATACATCTTCAGTCATTATAGAGCAGCATACTTCTTCAGATCAGATATTCAGTTTAGATTTAACCCTTTTACTTCAGACAGATGTTCGCCTCATCTCAGATCTAAGCATTCCATAAACAGATCTAGCAGATACAAATACATTCCAGATCTAGATTTCCTTCTTCATCATTTCTTCATTGGTGCATCATGCATTCAGATCTATCATTCAACTGTAACCCTTTCCATTCAGATATACTTCAGAGAGAAGTATTCATTCAAGCTCAGACATCTTGCCCCCACACTCATGATTTGCACAATGAATTTCTTCTCCTTATATAGGTTTACCCTTTTTCAATACCATGAGCCAAAACAATACCATGAGCCCAAAACTACATTACTTCCGATGGTATTCCTGGATGGGGTCTTTTAGACGAATCATTACCCAATACAATGGGTCAATACCATGGTGGTTACCCCTGGTTTTGCACTTTATGAGCGCTTTTTCCCATACGCGACTTGGCACGTTCTTTCCCGCGTGCATACGCGACTTCTCCTAGACAAATCTGCGTATTATTTGAAACGTACTTTTTTCATCATAGATCTAGCACATACTGAATTTATTTCTTCATTACCTTCTGTACTCACTGTAGATACATCAGTTTTACATCATTTAACAAGATCATCAAGACATATTCCATCAAGTACAACTTCATCAAGTGGGTTGCCATTCAAGGACAACATTCTATCAATTGGGTTGTCATCAAGGACAACACTCAGCATCATATTGCCAACAAACATCATATCACATCAGATTTACATCATTTACCAAGTCTATCAAGTCAAGAATAACTTCATCAGGTGGATTGCGATCAAGGACAACACATGTCAACAATCTCATGTCTTCATCTTCATTCAGTGGGTTGCCATCAAGGACAACACTCTGCATCATATTGCCATGAACTTGACCCATGGACCACTCTTGCCTCTTTTTGTTCCAATTAAATCCTATTATGACTCCATAGCCCAATGGACTAAAACCTGCAATTTTCTACCTTTTTGATCGAAGCTTACTCTGATTGCCTGCAACTTCTCACCTTTGAAACTCTTTGCATGTAGGACTTTCCACCTCAAATAATAATCATGCTCAACCATCCAAAAACAAACAAAACCCTTGGCCTTCATAACTAGCCTAATATCATTACCCAAAACTTCAAAGACAAATCCAATCTTTGCACTTATTGGAGAGATCCCTCTCAAGATTCAGGAGGGCTAGATCCTAGAATCCCAAAGTGGTTGAAATAATGTTGTTTCTATGATTGGACTTTGCCAATCTTGATAATTATAGATTCCTAACAACGACCGTAACCAGGTCTTCGCCATCGAAGATTTTCCATATGCCAGAATAGATTTCCGTGGCGATCATGATATGTCCCTTCCTCCAGGAACACAGTGGGATGAGTCGGGTATAAATCATTTTGACGTGTTTTAATCCTAATTTTTATTTTGTTTTTAAAATCATCCAATACTGATAACAAAAAAAAAAAATGTAGATGTTGGTCCACGAAGACCAACCAATCTTCGTCGATTTGACAGGAAGTGAACAGAGCCCATTGTACCACCACAGGATTAGGCAGCAAAAATTCTCACTGACCTAGAGCACAACCTGGAGCGGTTTACCATAGACATTCTGGAGACTTTGATAGATGATGTCCCTCTCCATCTATAGAGACATGTCATTGGAGTTCCTGGTCTGTTCAAGAGATTCCTGAATAGAGTGGCGCGAGCTATAGTGTGCTATCATGATCATCACCACGGATAGTGGATGATTATGCGGACTATTGTATTTTTTTTTTTTTAATCAGTATTTTTCCGATCATAAGGTGTTTTAAACCTATGATCGAGGGCGATGTAATATTTTTTGAAAACATTACTCTTAACCTATGATATTACTACTATTTTCGGCTAGTCCAACATGTTATCGAATGTTGATTTGATTTACTTTTTTAATGTTGCAAATGTCTGTTTATAACACTACTAGCTAATGCATCATCCAGTGTGTTTAAATTTCTTGGAATGTGTTGATATTCAATGTAATCAAACTCTCCTTCCAAGAGACAAACCTTCAAAAATAATCTCAATAACACTGGATTTTTAATTGTGTATACTCTATTTAAATGTAGTACAATGAGTTCAGAATCTAACCTAATGATCAAACATCAAATTCCAAATGAAATGGATTCAGATAATAACTCAATTACTGTGCTATATTCTGCAATATTATTCATTGTTTGACTGAGTCTTACCCCATGCATAGATACTAACTCATCAGTGGGTGAATAAATAACCCAAGCTGCGGAAGCAATGTTCCATGTACTACGACAAGCACCATCAGCAAAATCAATGTATGTTTGAACGGATGTCGACATCTTCAATATCAAGAGTAATCCAAATAAGCAAGGATAGTAGTAAAAAAAAACTTAAACTAGGCACACTCTTCTAATCTAAGGTACTCTAGCTACGAAAAGAACTAATATACAAGTAAGATCTCCACACAAGGATCAAGCATAATATCTCTTCAAATAAAGCCCATTTCTAGGTTTGTCTAAAGAGACCCCGTCATAATCAGTCAATTCATAAGCCCCTTTTGCAAGCACTCGCTTGAAAATATAAGGACCATGCCACATGGGTTCAAATTTCCCAGCTCCTAGCTTATCATTAGCTTGATCATATACTAAGACTAGGTCGTCTTCTGAAAAAACACGAGGTGTAACACTCCTATCATACTGAGCTTTCATTCATTTTTTATGAGCTTTGGTAGCTAATGCAGCCATGCGTCGAGTCTCATCTAATTTAGCTAAGTACAAAAAAAAAAATTCCTCTTCACAGGTAGCTGGTAGTAACTCTATGGCTAATTGGAATGATGGTATCTTGCATTCAATGGGTAACACAACTTCTAAACCATAAACCAGTTGAAAAGGAGTGAAACCTGTTGCAGTTTTCGCTGAGGTTCGGTATGCCCAAAGTGCTGAAAAAACTTGGTATGCCAATTTGATTTATGAATTTCGATATTCCGTTTGATCATAGTGGTTAAAAATTTATTAACGGCTTCAACCTGACCATTAGCCTGCGGGTAATATGGAGTAGAGCTATCATGGCATAGGCCAAGTTGATCAGTTAGTTTGGTCATCATTATGTTTCGAAAATGACTTCCATGGTCAGTGATAATAGCTTGGGGTACACCGAAACGAGCAATCACATGATTGAATACGAATGTAGCTGCAGTTTTTCCATCTGCTGCAAATGTAGGCATCGCATCGGCCCATTTGGTAAAATAATCTATTGCAAGAATAATATACCCATGCCCCCCGGCCGAGTGAGGGTTACATGTAATGAAATCAATGCCCCATTTTTAAAAAGGACCGATAGCAATTATGGGGTGAATAGGAGCGGGTGGTGCACACATCTTTCGATCAAAAATCTGACGATTGTGGCATTTTCAGACCGCGAAAATACAGTCTTTGAATAATGACGGAAAAAAATAACCAGCGCGCAATATCTTTTGGGCTGTGGCATACCCAGACATATGACCGCCACATGCTCCAGAATGGCAATCATTTAAAACTTTTTCAGCCTCTTCATGAGTAAGGCATCGTCGAAAAATAGAGTCCGCACCCCGACAGTAAAGTGTGTCAACAACAATATTGTATTGTTGGGATTGGAAACGGATCTTTCGTCTATGTGAACGTAAGAGTTCAAGCCGAAAATTTTGGGTTTGGAGATAAATGATGATATCTCCATACCAGGAATCGAGTGTACTGATAAGAAACAAAGATT
Organism: Pinus albicaulis; assembly: GCA_034641835.2. Lineage (NCBI taxonomy): Eukaryota > Viridiplantae > Streptophyta > Pinopsida > Pinales > Pinaceae > Pinus > Pinus albicaulis. The sequence continues at coordinate 61,339 of JAXQQM020081173.1, forward strand.
CATCTGTGATCGGATGTTCTATCACAACTTCTAACTCAATATTTGGGAAGTCACACATAAGTTCAGCGAACACCACTGATTTCTTTGATTTAGACTTTTCAAATTCTAAATCAAACTCTTGTAGGATAAAAATCCATTTAGAGTATTTGTCCCCTAGCAATTGTTTGGTAAAAATGTACATCATAGGGTTACAATCAGATATCACTGTTGTTTTTCGTAACAGTATGTAATGAAGAAATCTTTGGACAGCTTGAACGGATGCCAAGGCCAATTTATCCACATGTGAGTATTTAATTTCAGTCGGATTCAAATTGCGACTGAGATATTAAATCACATGTTCGTTGTGAAATTCATCTTCCTGAACTAATATCATTCCAATCATGGAATTAGAGGTCGCTACGTAAGAAAAGTAATCCTGGTTATAATTGGGTGAATGAAATAATGGTGCATGGGTCAACACGTGTTTTAGAGCATCAAAACATTGATCAGCAATATCGTCCCAAAAGAAAAGAATATTATGTTTCAACAACCTGGTAAAACCTTTGGTTAATTCAACATAGTTAGGAATGAATCTATGCAGAAAGTTCGCTTTCCCTTGCAAACTTTGGAGTTGGTGAAGTGTGGAAGGAGGAGGTAAATTGATAATGGCCTCAACCTTGGATAGGTCGACATGAATGCCTGTCTTATAAACAAAAAATCCCAACAATCGTCCAGATTGGACACAAAAAACACATTTGTGAGGATTCAGACGAATCTTATAATGCCTACATCTCATAAAGATTGCTCGTAAATGAGTAGGATGATCTTCCCTGTGCAATGAGTGAGCAAGTAAATCATCGAGATAAGGTTGCACACTGTGTTTAATGTCATGAAATGCATAAGACATTTCCCTTTGAAAAGTTGCGCCAGCATTTTTTAATCTGAAAGGTAGTTTGCAATAAGAAAAATTTCCCCAAGGACAAATAAATGTTGTCTTTGGTTGATCAGCAGGGAGTATGTTTATTTGATTATAACTAGAAATCCATCCATAAATGAAAACATTTCACTTCCGACACAATCATCAATGAATTGATCGATATAGGGGATTGGATAATTGTCTTTTGGACAAGCTTTGTTAATATCCCTATAATCAATACATACTCTGATTGTTCCTTCTTTTTTAGTAACAGGAACAATATTAGATACCCAATCTGTTAGCGGAATTGGATAAATAAAACCTGCTCGAAGTAATTTTTCAACTTCAGCTTTAATAGTAGCAGCTTTTCGTGGATGTATCTGACGTAACCTTTGTTGGGCAAGTTTAGCATCCGGGTATGTTTTAATTTCATGAACGACAATCGATGGATCAATTCCTGGCATTTCTTCATATGACCAGGAAAAAATGTCACATAATTCTTGAAATAGGGCTTTATATGTATGGATTTCATCCATTGTACAAGAAGCGCCTATATGAATGTTTTCAACAACTCCTGGTTTTACTGATATGTCAATGGGAATCGTTGTAGAAATATTTTCTAAATTCATTTCAGAATTCAAATTTGTGATCGAGATAGGACTTTGTGGTTCTTTGACATAGTCAGTGGTAAAAATTGATGAAAAATATTTTTCAAATCGATCAAGGTTAGGTAAAAACAAAGATCGGTGATGTAGATCTTCCCATGGTAATTCATCCATAGACAAAAATTCACGAATGTGTTCATCAGTATTGAATACTTGTTGAAAAGGATTAGGAATTGATGTCAAGGTTGAGCTTGATGTCGAAAACGATTCTTCATAGCTCACATTCATTGGATCAGATGCAGTTGAAGGGGTATCAAAAAATGACTGTACCGCTTGATATGCTATCTCAATAGGACTCAAAGGCATCTCTCCATCAAAAGAATCCAATTATGATTCTGAAGGCACTAACCAAGGGTCATCTAATGGAATATTGCTTGATGTAATCATATTGATATTAGAAATATTATGCGGTACGTTGGGTGCAGGCATAGAAAAAGAACCCATTAAAGCAGAGTCTTTAATTAAACCTACCCCAACATCTTCGTAAGGGATAGTTGATTTTCCAATATGCTGGATACTATCAGTAGAGGCTAGGTCGGATGAATAATACGAAAGTTGGTCAATTTTAACGATCTTTCCTTTGTGATGAAACATAATTAACCAAAAGACAGATGATATGACAGCAGTCATAGCATAAGACCAACTTCAACCCAGAAGAAGGTTGTAATCCAGAGGGGCATCAACAACTTCCAAATCTAGATTAACAATTTTTATTTCGACCTCTATAGGTAGATCTTGTAAAATACCATACAGATGGAACCCTCTTACATAAAAATATTTGAGGATGGTTGGAGATTGGTTAAGTGTCGGAGAACCAAGTGATTTCCAACAATTTAACGACATGATACACGTAAATGCCCCTTCATCAATCACAGTACGAAAGCAACGTCTTTTTTTGACTAACACTGGAATTTGGAAAGCCATCTGATGGGGAAGGCGAGGTGTAAAATTTTCTAAATCGGGCGCCCATATCGGTCAAGGAAATTGCCAAGTCTTCAACAATGTTGTAGTTCTGAGCAACTCTCGCATGTGGATTGAAAGCTGATTTTCGAAGTACACCTTTAGCAGGTGGTTTGATTACTAAGTCAGGATTCGGTCTCTCGATATGAAGCAGATCATAAACCGAGGGAGAGGTAGTTGGTGTTGAATTAGAATTTTCTATCTCTTTACCAGTAAAGGGATTTTTACTGCCATAGTCTTGCGATCACGTCGCAACCATTACTTGTGACATCATCAAAATATCTGATGATGTATTGGAAGAAGATCCAATCATTTTACTATCTTGAACAGGAAAAGGATCCTTCAAGACAGCTGGTGTAGATGAACCTTTAACGAATTTAGATACCTCGAACCTATGCGGGCATTCTTTAGTAAAGTGATCCTCATCACAGATAAGACAAGGATAATTAGGTTTTCGTTCATCGTCAGTTGGTTCAGATTTATCATTTTTATCCTTCGGAGATGATTACTTGTTCTTATTCTTACCTTTCTTCTTACCACCACTTTTAGGTTTGGCCGTAGATGATTCCACAACATGGATATCGGCAGAAGTTTCAAGGGAAGAATCTCCCTTTGGTGAATCGGATAAAGTTATAATAGGATAAGTAACCATAGAAGATTTCTTCTTACTCTTAGTAGCACTAACAGAACCAATTACACCATCAGCGGCATGAGAACCTGAGGGAGTTGTAGTTATCTGACCTGGTCATGGTAAATCGGGGATTTTCTCATACAGAGTACCTGATTGTGTGTATACAAGGTCAAGATACTGAGCTTGAGAAATGACTTGTTCTTCTGTAACAATGCCTCCTTTGGCCACATCTTCAGTAATTTTGGGCAGTAATGACTTGATAAACCATTCAGCCAAAATTTGATCCGAAATAAAGACTTTCACTAAACGCCTTCTACGTCTCCATTCATGGATGTGATCGGATATGTACATAGATGTATATTGTTTTAATGAAGTCAACAATTCCGTGACGTTGTCGTATCTAGCTGGAAACTAAAAATGGGTTAAAAAAGGAGTTGCTAATGCATTGAAATTATTAAATGAGCCTCGTGGTAGTTCAATGTACCATTTGGTAGCTAAACCTATGGGAGTTCTTTGAAAAAGATGTAATCGAATCAAATCGTCAAATAGTGAATTTGATGCACACCAGAGGTGGTAAGTCATAACATGATTAGATGGGTCCTCTCTTGACTTACCTTTAAACATTGGAATATCACTGGGAAACTTATGAGGCATCGGCGACCAATACGAAAGATAATAAATGGGATCATTTGTAAGGCATGATAGATTAGGTAAATCTAAAGTTGCTATGAACGACAACCGACAGTTAGGGTCTTGATGACCTTGAGTGATCAACTTCAGTTCTGGGAGGAGGATATCCAGGATATCCTAGAATTTCCTGTGCATTGGGAATTGGAATGCCTCTCGGATAACCAGGATTAACCAGACCATACTGGGGTTGTTGATGTGTCTGATAAGTATACCCAGGATATGGTTGGTACTGATAAGCTGGATTTTTTATACGTCCAAATTGATACTTCCCTTGGTACGGTTGATAAGAAAACTAAGGTTGACTTTTTATAACAGTAATCGTACCAGGTTGTCTTGTAGGAATTTGTACAGTAGTCTGAATGGTAGGTCCAGACTGCGGCACAGAGACTTGAGGAATTTGTGTTGATACTTGAGGGGTAGTAGTAATAGGAGCTGCAGATACTCCAGGAATAGGTGTGGTAGCTTGAACAGAAGTCGCAGCAGCAAATTGAGTGGGATTTCGAGGTGAACTCGGACCAGGCTTGTGGACAGGACCAGGTGAAGACACTTGAATGGTAGGCTGGACAGGTTGTTGGGTTGAACCATAACCTATGGGTTGTCTAGGTTGATAATAAGGTAACTGCACATTAGGTTGAAAATTATGTTGAAATTGGGATGGATCCCATACCGTATTTACTCCGAAATATTACCCATTGAAGGTTGTGCATATGAAGGACCATAACCAGGTTGAACATAGGGTTGATAATTATCTGGATAACCTCCACCTCCTTGTAACAATTGTTGTTCATCACTAAAATATTGTCCTACAGGAGGTTGGAAACCCTGATTTGGGTACTGACCTTGAGGTATGTACTGAACTTGAGGTATATACTGACCCTGGGGTTGATATTGACCCTAAGGTGTGTACTGTCCTTGGGGTTGATATTGACCTTGAGGTATGTACTGTCGTTGGGGTTGAGATTGACCCTGCGGTATGTACTGTCCTTGAGGTTGAGATTGACCCTAAGGTATGTGTTGTCCTTGGGGCTGCCCTCTAGGCGGTAAATTACTACCTCGAGGTTGCCCCCCAGGCGGTAATTGACTACCTTGAGGTTGAGGGTTCAGAACGTTTCCAGACATCATAAAAATTTGTTCTGCATTCAACGCTTCAGTGTTTGTTGCATTTGGACCAGATAACAATGATCGTTTACTAGGTTGAGAAGCTGCCCCCGAGAAAGTACCAGAGAGAGACTGGTATCCCGTAGGAACAGATGGACCGCCATATAAATATGTTTTTGGAGATTCAGAAAACATGGATGACTCACCCGACATGATTAACGGAGGTCTATAACCTCTTGGTGTAGGGTAAAAAGGAATTTGGGGTGGCGAATAAGTAAGACCTACGTTTTGTAAAAAATCTGTGAATGAAGAATACCAAGCGTCAGTTCTAAAAGGACTGTAAAAAATTGATTCACGATCTCTAAGATTTAAAGTTTCTTGTTTCGGGAAGAATTACTTCTTCGTTTGGGCCAATAATCTCTTCAATACTTATGAGATCAGAAGGAAGATTTTCATTAATGCGATACCTTACTCCGAGTGAATCAGGATAACTAGAAGTTGGAGTAAAAAACTCTGAAGTTGGTTCAGATGTAGCAGGTTTAGGTTCCGTCTCAGAAATTTCAGGCTCTTCATCTATGTCACTTGATGCAGAAGCAACGTCAGTTATTTCGGAAAAGGAAATTTGTTGCGGAGTATGTTCTGCTACTTGTGGTTTATCTTCTTCAAAATTAGGATGAGTAATTATGGATGATTCTCCTTGTTCTGTTGATATAATTCTGTTGATAGTATGAGGTATCAGAGCTTTAAGTCTTTCTAGCTGTCTTGGTGTATACTCAGTGGGTTTCCCCTGAGTCCTACGCGATTGTCTTGGTAATTCAGCCACGATTAAAAATTATTAACACACGCAATCAAAGAAAATTTCAAGAAAAAAATCCCAAGGTCACTAAAGAAACAATCAAATGATCATACACTTATAAAATCTAAGAGGTCAAACAACACACAAACAGTAGATTTCCACACTAAAAACACTAGTTGGTGATGAAATCCAACATCGTAGTATTTTAATGCAGAAATGGAATTTGGAACAGTTACCCCAACAACCTACTTAATGAAACAAACCAGTGCAAGTTTCTCCACTTAAACCATCTCGAATGAAGATAACCCTCCGGAGAGTCCAAGTGAGTCTATTCGACATCTGCTCCAGGTACAGTGGGACCTTCCCTCCACCGTCACCTTAGGAAATAATCCTAGAGTTTATAGCCACTAAGGGATACTGGGCCCAGTCGGATATGAATAATACGAAAGCTGGTCAATTTTAACGATCTTTCCTTTGTGATGAAACATAATTAACCAAAAGACCGATGATACGATAGCAGTCATAGCATAAGACCAACTTCGACCCAGAAGAAGGTTGTAATCTAGAGGGGCATCAACAACTTCCAAATCTAGATTAACAATTTTTCTTTCGACCTCTATAGGTAGATCTTGTAAAATACCATACAGATGGAACCCTCTTCCATAAAATGATTTGAGGATAGTTGGAGATTGGTTAAGTGTTAGAGAACCAAGTGATTTCCAACAATTTAACGACATGATACACGTAGATGCCCCTTCATCAATCACAATATGAAAGCAACATATTTTTTTGACTAACAATGGAATCTGGAAAGCCATCTGATGGGGAAGGCAAGGTGTAAAATTTTATAAATCGAAGACCATAAGGTTCAGATCCTGAACATCTAAAGCTCCTAAAACTAAAAATAGTAATTTCCTTTGTGCTGGACATCATTGCAGAACTTCCAAGGCCGACATTGCTGAAGGGGAAATTGCCAAGTCTTCAACAATGTTGTAGTTCTGAGCAGCTCTCGCATGTGGATTGTGTTACACGATAATTTGTCACCGTCCTTACCATTTGACCATACAATGGAGGATCCATTAGTGACCTGTGTTCTTGTCATGCCTTGAAAACATCATCAATGCATCCTACGAGTATGAGCCATTTCCCCTTGAGACATCTCCTTGCAAAATCCATGAAAAGCAGCTCTTTGCATTGGCGCGGGTAGACAGTTCAGTGCTCGCGCCAATCAGGGAAATCATGTAAAGAGGTCGCGCCACTTGGCGCTCTGTCATAGAGCAGCAATCGCGCCACCCATTTTAGGGACTGTTTTTTAAATATGGATGGCGGAAGTTGAGTTGAAACAAACTCACAACCATTGCCTATCTTGAGTTGGGAGGTTTGGCTGCGGGAGTTCTATGGAAGGGAAGTGGTTTTGCCACCTTCTATGGAACCTTCCTTGTTGATAGGGCCAATCCCATAATGATAGGGATCCCAACTCCCTCCTTCCCCATCTATAAAAGCTTGCTCAGATCCATGGCAAGCTAGTCTTGAAGTGCTGAAGCTTTGCATCTCCCTATTCCCAAGTGCCTTTGTATTGTAAAGAATCCCTTCTTTCCCTTAAGGCCCATTTAAGCGAGGAGACCATTGTTACGAGACTCTGGAGAGGTTTCCCTTTCCCTTGGCGAGCTTTGCGAGACGTGGACGACCGGAGACCCGTTCGAAGGAAGCTGCGACGTCAGAACTTGGTTGTAACTTCTATTCGTTTATCACTTTAATAGATGACTATGATTATGGTTCCACTCCTTTTTCCATTATGTTAATGCGAGTAATATCTTTTCTGACCGATATTTAGTTACGTATGCTGGTTCCTATGCATGTATTTGTTCGTTTCTTCTGTGTGCAGGTGTTCATCCACGAAGATCGTGGAAGGATTGTGATCTGCCAGGGCTGAAGGACGGGGGCATCTTCTTCTTCAGATCTAGCGTTGGAATCCAGGTAGGCTCTTATCCCAAGTCTTTCATTTCGTAAGTAGGAGCTTGCGTCATAGCATTGTTTGTTTGTTGCTAGACCCCTGCTGGGCTAGTAGGGATCGCCTCTGTCCGCAGAGGGGATTTACCTCCTCAACAAATTGGCGACTCCGCTGGGGATCGTCCGGCTTTCCTTGTCCCGTTTATGATTGGTTCGCTTTGATTGTTTCTCCTTGCTTGATGAACCTTCTGGGTTGGATTCTTTCACTATTTTAGCTTCTTGGTTTGCTTAGCTTGTATTGGTCTACTTTCAGAGTAGCTTGTTTTTTAATTTTTATTGAAGAACTCGACTGGCGCGGGTTTTAACCCGACAGTCGCGCCACTTGGCGCTTGTTGCATTTGTCTGTCTCGCGCCAATCGGCGTCTGGCGCCAGTTTCAAGGCCACAGTCGCGCCACCCCTGTGACTTTTTTGAGTTTCTTCATTTTTTGGCTTTCTGAGCTTGACCAGTACTTTTCTTCTTGATTTTCTGATTGTCTGAGTGTGTTGGAGTCTTGTTTGACTGGAATTCACCGCTGTCCTTTGGTTGTTTGCCTTTGTCTATCGATTTCACGATTTGAGCCCTAGGGCATCTAGTGGCTTAGTGAATCGAGCCCTCCATTGGGAGTTTTGGTGTTCTGATTGTCCTGTCAACTTGTTGATTGATTCTCCACGCTCTCTTTACAGTCTTCGATTGTTTTGCTGCGTCTTTTGAGTGATTGTTCATTCCTTCATTCAGAATTCGTTTGCCTTGCTTTGGACCTAGATCACACGGTCCATCGGAAGTTTTTTCAAGTCTTTCTTTGCTTTGAGGGACTTTGGGTCGATTTAGAGATTTGGTTGCTTGCTTCGTTGAGTGAATGTTGCTTGCTTCGCTCTCTTAGATATCATTTCTCAAATTGTTCCTTTTGTTTTCAGTGCACATTAGCCATTAAACATTGAAAATAAAAAAAAAATATAATCTCTTTTGCTTTTGTTAAATTAGTGCAAATTGTGATCTTTTCCATATTGCTAGTAATTAGTGTTTGAGTGAAAAGTGTGCAATTGCATTAGTTGCATTAGAGACATTCTTGTTTGTACTCCGTTCATTTCGTTTGCATAAAAGCTCTCAACTCTCATTTAACTAGTTTTCATCGAACGAAATGTTGCACCGTGGCATATAGCTTGCATTTAGGAGACACTACATACGATAGGGCCTGGAAATTGAAACTTAATTGAAGATCAACTATAAAATTTATTCAATTAACCTAAGGCAACATTGGAACTTAACGCAACATATTTAGAAGGTCTAGGCTAGAGACGTGTTCTGGCGTCGTTAAACCTAGCAGCTGTCGTTCGCCTGTTGGCTTTAGACAGCACTAGTACGGACTTGCGCTCCCCGTACCGTCGCGTATATAAAGGGAGACCCCTCTAGGTTTTCAATCCTTTATCCACGGGAAGCCGAGTCTGCCGCCCTATACCCGTGATACACCGAACACAGCATTCGGGGAGACTACCTGCACGTACGGAAAGTCCTTGGTCGATTTCTGTTTCATTATTGAAACCAAGGTGTATATTGCAGTTCACGGATATTTGGTACACCCTTTGTGCCTAGTTTTCCTGAGCAGTCATTTGGTCTTTTCTGACTCCCTAAACTTGAAAAGACCGTCAAGCGCTTGTCCTTTCACGCTTGTGTCAACTTTGAAAGAGATAGAGTCATCTTTTTATCGTTTCTCGACTCTTGAAACATGAAACGGTAGAATTTCTTACTTTCCAATGTGGTAAAAATTAATCGCCCACGATTTCACACCTATTTAGACGTTGCTTGTTGACCGTTTGAGCGTGTGTCTTAACTCATTTTCAGCCCAGTAGTTTGAGTTTGAAGGCAACTTTTTCTTAGGTTTACTAACCATGAATCTCCCCGGAAAGGAATCCTCGTAATAGTTTTCCTTTAAATAGTTCTTAGATAGTATGCTAACTCTTCCCTTGAAAGATCAGCATGGTCAGTTCATATTCTCAACCTCTGTTGTCCCGAATGTCTCCACTACTGTTCAATCAGTTCCTCCACCAGAACAACATCATGTTGATTCCAAGGTGGACCTCTCCCCTTCTTCGCCTGTTTCTGCGTCCTCATCTTCTACTTCACCTGGTGAAAGTCTGGATTCAAGTAACCAGGTGGCTAAGAAGAAGAAGAAGAAGACAAAGAAGAAGAAGTCTGATAAGCGAGAGGCTAAATGTACTGCTACTGTCCATGAGGAATCTCCTCTTGATAAACCTTCCAACCCTCCTCGGAAAGTCAAGTTCCCGTGCATGTTGTGCACGGGAGACCATCTGCTTCGAGACTGCCCTGGCATTCCCAAGGTGCTTGAAGCATGGTCCAACGGTCGTCCACCATTGGCTTTGACTTCCGGGAGCCAGGTGGGGGGCACGTCTTCAACTGGTGCTGATAAGGCTCCTAAGAAGCAGGGTAAGATCACCAATCCCTGTAAGTTGTGTGAAGGGCACCATGCCATTCACCTTTGTCCTTATATGGATGAAGCCAAACTAGTTTTGGACAACCCAACTGGTTCTACACCATGCCTTCCACTGGTTATAATCGGCTTTCTTCAAGTCCTCCGCCAGCTGATCTTACGATTGGCCAAGAGTCGTCCTTTGTCGATCCCACTCCCCAGGAAATTCAAATTCACGAATCCGTCCCTGACCAACCATTGGTCGTTGGATCGGTTGAACTGGCCGCCTACCTGCACCGTGTCTTTCTCTTGTCGAGAGTGGATCTCATAACCCTCGCGCCCATTGTCTCGACTTGGAGAAAGATTCTCCTGTCTCTGTGCTTCAAGAAGCTGCCCCTCCGCCTCCCAAGATGGAGGCTACGGAGGATATTCCTCCCGCCTTTGAGATAGAGGTCATGGAGGATGCTTCTTCTACCGTAACATCAGGGGAAGACCTTCGCTTGTCGATGGTAGCCCCTCCGAGTAGTTTGGTCGCTTCCTTTGACTGGAATCGATTTGCAAGATTTCGCCTTTCGTCTTATGTGCCTTTCGAGATCACAGTACAGGCTCTTGGTCTGGTCGTACCCAGCACCATTATAGACGAAGGTGCCTCTGTTAGTATTCTGTCATCAACTACCTGGCAAGCCTTCGGTTCACCGCTGCTTGCGCCTGTTACGCAGAATCTGTTGACATTCAATAGAAGAACGAGTCAACCATTGGGGATCCTTCCAAGGTTACCTGTTACTTTGGGAGGAAAAACCGTCCATATGGGACGGATGGCTGCCTGTGCCTTTGGATTTCAATCTGCTTTTGGGGCGTGATTACACCTATGCCATGGGAGCGCTTGTCTCCTCCCTCTTTCGCGTGACGTGCTTTCCACATGAAGGACGGATCGTGACCATTGATCAGCTTTCATTCTTTGGTCCTAATATGGCATCTGGTCCGCCATCACCCCCTCCTGGTTTCTATCCACCCGTTGTATCTGCCCCACCGTAGGTCAACTATGTGGCTACGTACCCCGTGCCTGTGCTCAGTGATGATGCCGTTGTGCATAATGTGCTAGGGGCATTGGGTCCTGACTTCCAGGATGTTTCCCTTCCATCAGGAGTGGAACTCTTGGAAGCACTGCTTTCTTGTTCATTTTGATGTAAGTCGGTTAGAGCACGGTTTCCTCCCTGGGTCAAGCTCTTTAAAAAATGAAACCAGGATCTCGGAGCATGGTTCCTATCCTGTGTCAAGCTCCTTAAAAAATGAAACCAGGTTGTCAGAGCATAGTTCCTTGTCTTGTGTCAAGCTCCTTAAAAAATGAAACAAGGTGTCCTGAGGATAGTTCTTTTAATGTGTCAACCTCGTTAAAATAATGAAACACTTTCCCGTTCAATTCGAGTCTTTGATGAGATCTCGTAAAATCCCAATCGAGTCTTCCTCTTGATCTTGTAACTTGAACCTTCACTCCATTTGCCTTTCATATGGACTGAAGCTTGGGGGCATGTACCTCGAATTGAGTCACCACGCTGGGGCATGCTTACTTTTTCAAGCATAGTTTGTTTCCGTTTCAAGCTTGTGTAAAAATGAAACCGGTTTCAAGCATAGTTTATCTTTGTTTCAAGCTTGTGTAAAAATGAAACCAACTTCAAGCAGAGTTTTCTGATTTCAAGCTTGTGTAAAAATGAAACCTTGCCCATTTTACCTCTTGTGATGGTCATTTTATCAGCCTGTTTCTACCAGATGAGCCTTGGTTTTCTCACTCCATTGTCACTATCTGCTTGGCCGATCATATGCCTTCACTTGGTTGTTTTACCCATTCCTGAGGAACCGCTGCTATGAGTGGTCTTGTTAGCCAGCCTCTCGACCTTTATTTGTTCAGAGTAGTTCCACCATTACCGGAACCAGTTGCTACCCTTTATACCACTCGTTCCTCCGGGAGGAGTCATCTTTCAGCTCTTTTCTGACTCTCTAAACATGAAAAGATTGCCGAGGCCCTTGTCGTTTCGATCTCGTTAAAATGGACACGAATCGACATTCACCCGGTATAAGTTTAACCCTTTTTCGGGCCGGGATGGATTGATTACGAAAAAGGAATACCCTAGCCTATTGCGACTAGGAGGTTTTCCCGGATATTGTTTTCTACCTTTTCGGATCTGGGAAACTATTTACGAAAAGGGACTTGTGGAGTTTTCTTTTCCGCTGTCTTTTCAAACTCTCTAAACATGAAAAGACGCCGAGTTCTTCCTTTGTCAGAGTCGTTAAACCCTGATGACATTGGATTTCGTCGAAATGACGTTCTCCGAGTTTCTCCTTCCTAGGACTCGTTAAATGCACTAGGATGGATTCGCCCGAAGGACGGACTTATATCACAAGCATATGCTATCCCCTTCAAGCTTGTTATAAAAAATAATTGGGGTACTCGCCAGAAATGGTGGGGGAAAAATGGAACCATCGTCGTTGTCGTCGGCAGTATGTCGCTCTTGAACATGGCACTTGTCTGCATTCGTGTCGGGTTGGGGACATCTCATCTCATTGCTTCACTTTGCCTCCATGGGTTTGGGTAATCTCTTTTGACCTCTCATCTGTTCACTGCCTCGTCGCCATGACCTCTGATCCGTTGATGTCAAATACTGCCAAGTCCATTGTCGTGCCGTTCATGTGTTCAAGAGAAGTTGACCTCTGCAAATATCAACCTTCCTCTGTTTCTCGTATGATCCTGATTCACAACAAAAACATTATGTTCCTCTGTCTCGTGTCGATGATGTGGGAATCATTATGGCCCACCTTCGATCAAGGTCACTTCCTGTCGACTTCAACTCATTATCCAGGAAGTTGGTCTAGAGACTCCTTATGGTACCTTGGAGCCTGCATGCCTCAATGGCAGGTTCGTCGCATTCGACGTGAGGGTCGAATTATTGGCCTCCGATCGAGTGATTCTGCGGGTGTTCGACGTCAGCTCATTTATTCGCACGCCGTAGATTGTACCTGTAGTGCCTTGAGAACCATTTTCATTATTGGTGGTTACTCTCGCGTCTGTTAACAGCTTCCATCATTGGCTGGTAATCAGACGATGTTCTTGCATGTTCGACATCAGATCACATATTCACATGCTTGAACTTGTGCTTTGTTGGGTCGAGATGGAGCGCAAGACCCTGGATTGTGTCTGTTGTAATCCAGGCTGCGATTGTGGATTATTATCATTATGTACACGACTCACTGATTGGATGGCTGCGACCATACCTGAGTCTATTTGTTTGATCTTAGTTGGATGGCTGCGCCCATACCCTGGATCCGGATTATAGCATACTCTGTTTCGGATGGCTGCGTCCATACCATATATACATCATGTACTTGAGATATCAGTTGTATCTTTCTGCGCAGGTTTTCCGACGGCGGGCCTTCAGTTGAACATGTTCTCGTAAAGCATTTCACCCCTCTCACTCTCGGGCCTCATACTTTAGGGGGCATCTGTTACACAGTAATTTGTCACCGTCCTAACCATTCCCCATCCCGCACAATGGAGGACCCATTCCATGACCTGTGAGCATTGTCATGCTTTAAAATCACCATCAATGCATCCCTCTGAATGTGAGCTATATTTTCCCTTGAGACATCTCCTTGCAAAAATCACAAAAAACATCCCTTTTTGCACTGGCGCGGGCAGTCAGTTCAGGACTCGCGCCACTGAGGAAAATCCTACACGGAGGTCGCGCCACTTGGCGCTCTGTCATAGAGCAGCAATCGCGCCACCCATTTTAGGGACTGTTTTTTAAATATGGATGGCGGAAGTTGAGTTCAAACAAACTCACAAACCACTGCCTATCTTGAGTTGGGAGGTTTGGTTGCGGGAGTTCTATGAAAGGGAATTGGTTTTGCCACCTCTCATGGGACCTTCCTTGTTGATAGGGCCAATCCCATAATAATAGGGATCCCAACTCCCTCCTTCCCCATCTATATAAGCTTGCTCAAATCCAAGGCAAGCTAGTCTTGAAGTGCTGAAGCTTTGCATCTCCTATCCCCAAGTGCCTTTGTGCTGAAAAGAACCCCTTCTTTCCCTTAAGGCCCATTCGAGCGAGGAGACCATTGTTACAAGACTCTGGAGAGGTTTTCCTTTCCCTTGGCGAGCTTTGCGAGACGTGGATGACCGGAGACCCGTACGAAGGAGGCTGCAGCGTCAGAACTTGGTTGTAACTTCTATTCGTTTATCATTTTAATAGATGACTATGATTATGGTTCCACTCCTTTTTCCATTATGTTAATGCGAGTAATGTCTTTTCTGACCGATGTTTAGTTACGTATGCCGGTTCCTATGCTTGTATCTGTTTGTTCTTTCTGTGTGCAGGTGTTCATCCACGGAGATCGTGGAAGGATTGTGATCTGCCAGGACTGAAGGACGGGGGCATCTCTTTTTCAGATCGAGCGCTGGAATCCAGGTAGGTTCTCATCCCAAATCTTTCATTCGTAACTAGGAGCCTGCGTCATAGCATTGTTTGTTTGTTGCTAGACCCCTGCTGGGCTAGTAGGGATCGCCTCTGTCCGCAGAGGGGATTTACCTCCTCAACACCATGCATGTGTTAGGTCTTCGCAATTTGAAGCATACACCTACAGTATTGGAACTAGCAGATCGATCTACAGTCAAACCTGTAGGGAAGTTGGAAGATGTGACAATTTCAGTGGATTCATGGCATTACCCCATAGATTTCCTAGTATTACATACACAATCTTCAGTGGGCGGTCATCCCTTTATTTTGGGTAGACCATGGCTGGCCACTGCAAACGCTTACATTGGGTGTCATTCAGGAAATATGGTTATTTCTAATGGACATAATACTAAGAATTTAGTGTTATATCCACCGACAGAACCAAATCCACCCATAAAACCAGCAGGCGGCAAGAAAGTTGTATCTGCAGTAGAGGCTGAAACGGAAGATGAAGAAGTGAGACCAATCCTCACTATTGGATAGGCCCTTCAGTTGAAAATGGAATCGGAAGACGATGTAATCACTTCCTTCATGGATTATCCTTGTTCCATTTCAGAACCAAACCAACAGATCCTAGAATATATCCTAAGCTCTGAGACTCAAGAAAATATGGAAATAGCAGAAGGATTAGAGGAGCCACCTACTGATACACCCCATGAAAGTGTTCAAGTGGAATTGGAACCTGGGAAAAATTTGAATATTAATCCAAATATGTCAGAATCCCAGAAGAAGCAACTTGTAGATGTTCTGCGGAAACATAAAGAGGCCTTCGTCTGGGATTATGCAGATATGAAGGGGATCCCTGCCAACTTATGCACCCATCACATATATATCAAGGAATATTTTCGTCCTATAAGACAACCTCAGAGGAGAATGAACCCTGCACTGAAAAATGTTGTGAAAGAAGAGCTTCAAAAATTACTGAATGTTGGTTTTATCTATCCTATCTCAGATAGCCAATGGGTGTCACCGTTAGTAATGGTCCCCAAGAAGAATGGAAAATGGCGGATCTGCGTAGATTATCGAGAGTTAAATAAGGAAACGCAGAAATACCATTTTCCCTTGCCATTTATTGATCAAGTTTTAGACACATTGGCTGGCAAGAAACTTTTCTCTTTTCTGGATGGGTTTAGTGGATATAACCAAATCCAGATTGCTCCTGAGGACCAGTACAAGACCACTTTCACATGCCCCTGGGGAACATTTGCATACCGGGTCCTTCCTTTTTGCCTGTGTAATGCTCCTGCAACATTCCAGAGAGCAATTCTAGGAATCTTCTCTGACTTGATAGATGACAGTGTTGAAATCTGTATGGATGATTTTACTCCATATGGGGACTCGTTTTTGGTGGGGTTGAAAAATTTGGAAAAAAGTTCTCGTAAGGTGTATACAAGTGTGTGTCTCTCCGAGTACGGTAAAATTCCACATGATGATGGAAGAGGGAATCGTTCTGGGACATTTGTTCTCAACTGAAGGGATCAGGATGGACCCAACAAAGATAAAGGTAATTCTACACTTCCCAACACCTAAGACACCCACATAGGTACGTAGTTTCATTGGTTGTGCTGGTTATTATAGACATTTTATAGAAAATTTTGCAAAAGTAGCACACCCACTGTTTCAAATACTAACAAAAGATTCAAAATTTGTGTGGTTAGATGACTATGATGTAGCCTTTACAAAAATTAAATAATTAGTCTGCAGTGCTCCGATCCTTAGAAGACCAGACTGGGAATTACCTTTCCACATTCATACGAATGCCTCTCAAACATCAATTGGTACAATATTGGGACATCAAGAGGATAAGGTACCTTACGAAGTCTACTATGTTAGTAAAAATTTGGCTCCTGCTGAATTAAACTACACGGTGACTGAGAAAGAGTTCCTCGCTGTCATTTATGCCATCAATAAGTTCCGGCACTACATTACCGAGTATCCTACTTTTATGCATACTGATCATGCAGCCATCAGGTATCTAATGAAAAAACCTGTTACCCCTAGTCGTATTACAAGATGGTTGTTGCTACTACAGGAATTTGATATTACCATAGTAGATAAACCAGGGAAGGACAATGTGGTTGCATATTTTTTTATCTAGGATAGAACATGATGGTAAGGATACACCAATTGAAGATAACTTTCCAGATGAGCATCTTTTTGCAGTTTCTGCTAACACTCCATGGTATGCAGATATTGCTAATTATCTTGATACAGGTAAAGTGCCTCGTCATCTGTGCTATAAGGAGCAAAGGAAGATCGTTCACCAGAGTACCCGATATTCATGGATGGCAGGATATCTCTTCCATACATTGGTTGACCAGCAGATTCGGCGTTGTGTGGCAGAAGATGATATTTTTGAGATATTAAAAGCTGCACACGATGGACCCTGTGGAGGACATTTTGCAGATAAAAGAACGGGTCATAAGGTGCTGCAAATGGGATATTACTGGTCCTCCATCTTTCGTGATGCTCAGGATTATGTTCGAAGGTGTGATAGCTATCAACGAATGGGACAACCTGGGAAAGTAGATGAAATGCCGCTTCAGCCCCATATATTCCTTGAACCGTTTGAGAAATGGGCCATTGAATTTGTTGGGCCCTTAAACCCACCTTCTCATTAGAAAGCTTACATCCTGGTCTGTACTGACTATGTAACTAAATGGGTGGAAGCTAGAGCAGTCATAAGAGCAACAGAGCAAGTAGTGGCAGATTTTCTTTTTGAAGAAATCTTTGCCCGGTACGGGACTCCATGTGAAATTGTATCAGACGGTGGATCACAGTTCACATCTCATATGATAGAAAAGTTGATGCAAAAATATGGGGTCATACATAGAATGACAACCCCCTATCATCCCCAGGCTAATGGACAAGTAGAAAGCACAAACAAGGTATTGGAAATATCTTGACAAAGACAGCAGCAAGCCATCGCCCGGACTGGGCACAGAAACTTCTAGAATATTTATGGGCATACAAAACAACATGGCGGAATACAACAGGGATTTCTCCGTTTGAATTAGTCTATGTGAAATTCCCCTTGTTTCCATTGGAATTTGAGATTAGTACACTCAGAACAGCTCTATAAGTAGGCCTAGATATATCAGAAGCACAGAAACATCATCTGGAACAGCTGAACGAGTTGGAGGAGATTCGAGCAGTAGCAGTCCAGAAAACTACTGTTGTTCAACAGCAGAGAATGAAATGGCATGATAAATTTATAAAAACTAAGGGGTTTCATGTGGGGGATTGGGCGTTACTGTATGAATCCCGATTTAAGGATTTCAAAGGCAAGCTCTGCACTTGCTGGATGGGTCCATATCAAGTGGACGTAGTGTTCGACAATGGAACAGTTAGATTGAGTACAATAGATGAGAACTATACCTCATTCTTAGTAAACGGACACCGTCTAAAATTATACAACTGTCCAGCCTCTAAAGATGCCTTTGTTAAAAATATTTCTGCTGTATCTAATTTAATGGTCATTGGAAAAGAGGATACTCTCACTCTGTCCTAAATATATATATATATATATATATATATATATATATATATATATATATATATATATATATATATATATATACCGTTTCTACTTACTTGTTTGTCTTTTGCAGGAATAACAAAGAAATATGGCGAGGAGAAAATTAACACTCGGTGCTATTACTCCACCAGTGCTGTCATGAAGATATTGCTATATTTCACTGGTGTGTGTCACTAAGTGTTGTTACTCCACTAAGCGCTGTTATTTTACTAAGTGTTGTTACTCCGTAACTGTCGTTACTCTATAAATGTCGTTACTATATAACTGTTGTTACTCCATAATTGTTGTTACTCTGTAGGTGCCGTTACTCCGCTAAGTGTCGTTACTCCACTAAGTGTATTTACTCCATTACCAATGTTGTTACTTCGCCGATGCCATTACTCCGCAACTGCTGTTACTCCACTGGTGCCGTTACTCTGCAACTGCTATTACTCTATCGGTGCCATTACTCTGCAACTGTTGTTACTCCGCCATTGCCGTTACTCCGTAACTGTCGTTACTCACTGCGCTGCTATTCACTGTCGCTGTTACTCCCTTTGTTGTTACTCACTGTTGCTGTTACTCCCTGTATTGTTAATAGTTTTTGCTGCTACTCCACCATAAGGTAGGTTCGTAGGTACGTCTCCATCGATTTTATGGATTTAATTTAATATTCCAAAAAGGACATTAAAACGTGCAGTAGACGATCGTCATTAAGTTTGGGGGGAACCGTCATAATGAATGACAGCGTACCTCGAAAAATCATTTATGAAACATGATATTTACCTAACTAAATCTAATGATTTTGGTACTCCATAATCATACTTTTGATGTGTTGGGATGCATATCCGTACACGCCGAGTTGTATCAGTCACCCTCCCAACACGTTGCATTAAATTTCAGAAACATCCCATAATACCACCTTAATTTGTCACCATTTCCAAATGTACCAGTACTGTTCATCTGTTGTTTCCAAATCGACCATGACGTTATTTCAGTTTCCAACGGTTTGGAGACCTGTCACTCTCCCTTGCCAGCCAACTGCAGTCGTCGTGCTGATTTCACCTCTGCAACAATGGGTTGCCGATCTATTCGACGTGAACCTGAGAATACAAGGGGAATTTGGAACAATTAGGAGGTGTGGCAAGTTTTCAAGAATGTAGGCTGGGATGTTTATTTCGACAGGTTGAGGGGGTCAAATGCAGAAATGACGGCGGAATTTGCATTGAACTTGGGAGAAGGAGGCTCTCGGGTCCGCGGAATTGAGATCCCTGTAACAGAGGAAATCATCGCGGAAGTCAGTGGGCTTCCTCAAGTCGGGAAGTGATGGTTTTCGAGAAGGACCACCCTCCCAGAATTCCCCGAGGCCTTTCCACAAGCGGGCGAGAGTATTGCACAGAAGGGTCGGGGGTATGACAGAAACTCGCTACCACGTCTATGGGGAGGAGTAGCAGAGTTCGTCATAAAATATATGACGTGCGAAGGAAGATACTCCACCATCTTCAAATACCATCTCCGCATACTAGCTCACTTGCGATTTCCACAAGCAAAAGTTTTTTCTCAATGAATGTGCCCTATTTTCTACTAAGGAGCCTTCACTTAATGGCACATTCAGCTCAGGGGTTGCGACAGATTTTGGCGGTCACCACTCACCACGGGTTGGTTCAGCTGTTGATAATGAATGCCATTAGACAAATCCAGATTCCATGGGAGCTATTTCGGGATTCCACAAAGGAACAAATAGCAGTTGTTATGGCTGCCAGGGCAAAAGAACCCGAAGCTATGGAGGAGGATGCAGGAGATGATGATTATGTTGACCAGGAGGAGCCGGAAGAGATGGAAATAGAAGAACTTAGAGATGAGGTGGGTCCCCAAGAGCAAGCTGAAACTGTGAAGTCAATGGCAGATGTGGGGATTGATATAAAAAGGCCCACTAGTACCATGGCCGAGGCTGTCCCACAAGAACCAGCTTTGCCCGTGGAACTAGCAGAGCAATTTGATAATATGGAAACCATGGAAGTAGACCCACAACAGGCTAGCATGGATGTAGCAGTCGATATGGTTAACAAGGGTACTCCACAAGGATCTCTTGCCACCATGGAGCTGATGGAGGAGGTCGTGACCACTCCGACCATAGAACCCATGGAAGAGGGGGAACAGAGACAAGAAGGGCCCAAAGCTAAGGAAACTAGGGGACCCATGGAGGAAACGCCGAGAGAACCAGGGTGTGAGGATGATTCTGACCCACAAGAACCAGCGCCAACTTCGAGGCCAAATGTTGAGGATTCATTCCATTTTTCCTTCTTTATCCCAAGAGGAGCGAGGGTAACTCGTTCCCCACGGCAGCAAGAAGAAGAAGAGTTTGTTGTTCCTATGGCTCTGAATCTGTCACAAAGGCCACAACCATATGGGGTGAATGATACATAGGTGGCAGGCACCTCGGAGTCAGAAAGGAGAGAAGAAACAAAGATTTCCAAGGCTGAATAACCGAAAAGGATCCCAACAAGCACAATAGCATGAGAGAATCTCGCCAAGGCATCACCAGTCGTAGTGAGTGTGCACAATGAAGAAATTGTCGTTGGCAAAGAGGAGGGACCAAGCGAAGCAGTCTTGAAGAATGAGCCAACGACACAGCCAGGTGAGAAGGCCGTGAAGCACGAAATAATTGAAGAAAGGAAGGTAGTGGAGGAAAACCCGAGAGTGGGCACAACAAAAGAGGTTTTGCGGTATTTACCTCCAGTTGTTGAGACAAAGGAAGTAATGATTAAGCAGGAATGGATAGAGCTGTGTGAGTAGTGAAGACTTCCAGTTAAGAAAAATTATTCGCTGTAGTTTAGGGAGACAATGCGGCTCAAAATGGAGGTAAGGAAACTGAGAAAGAAGGTGCAAAGAATGCAGAAACAGATAAAGAAGTACAAGCGGCAAGCCAAAACGTCCAAGACCATCGGGCAAGCCAAAAAGTCCAAGACCATCGGGGTTGAAGCAGAAACCCAAGTGGACCTTATAGCCACAACCTCTACTGCCACTCAAATAGACCCTGTCAAATGACTGTTTGAAGACTGGGAATATTTCTTAACAACCGAAATATAGTCTTGGAAATCTACTGCGGCTCAATACAAAAATGAGATCAGGAGGACCGAGGAAAGAGCATCCACAACCATCTTTGGATATGTGGAGTGCATAGATGTTATGAGATTAAGGCATGTGAAGTAGTAGCTCAAGATGGAGCAGCTGGAAAAGAAAGTGGCCAAACTGAAGGCTGATAAGGAGCAGATGTTCAGTTTGATGCAAGAGGTTATGGCATGTCATCCCCCTGCTTCTTGTTATTCTTTATTTTTGCATGAACATTTCCTTTTATTTTGCATGTAAAGCATAAAAAACGAGATCAGATATGAGATAGAATATGGTGTACAATTCCTTCGAATCTTAAGGAATCATGATGTGCCAACTCAACATATGATGTGTGAATTTTACCTGCACGGGTATCTATTGCATCTGGACAAATATTTTAACCCAGTTCTGTATGTAGGGGACATTCATTTAAGGGCTCTCACCTCTTATGCTTTCAATCAGATTCACTGGCAGAAGGCTTGTAACACCTTTGAATCCAATCAAGTTACAAAGCCATTTATAGTAAGAGGAGAACATGAGAGGTCAATCACAATGTTCAATAAGCATAACACCTTTTTGGGAATTGGGGGGAATAGAGATAGAATGGTGAGGACACAAAGATGGTGTCTTGATCTTTGTGTCAAGAAACTCACCACATTTCAAAAAGAGGCCCTTGATTGCTGTTAGAGAAGGTGGATGATGTCACCTACAACTGTCTGGAACAAGGAACCTTTTGGGGCACCAAATTTTGCATGAGTACTCACCCGAGTGCCCAGATATGTGGCATGTGTCCAGACATGTGGGGCCCAGTGGATGGGGATCCAGTTTCAGTTTCCTATTCTTTGGTTACCTACCGAAATTTACACTCCAACTTATGATGTTCCAAAGGATTAGTGGAAGGAAGTTCTCCTTTCGGATGGGTTTAAAGTTCCAAGAACAGAGATGGCCTCATAATATGATCTCGCTGGGCTTCATGAAACATAGAGTCTGCAAAATCTAGACTTGCAGAGGCGGCGAACTGCATGAGGACATGCAGAAGGCTAGTTGGGGGGAGATGTTGGGTACCAAATCGGGCCATATTTATGTCCATTTATATTATCCTTTTTTACCTTTTTGTACTCATTTACCTATGCTGTTATGCCAAACCTACAAGGTAAATACCCCTGACTTGTCCAATTGGAATATTTTAATTAATGAATTAAATTCACAGAGTCTTATCTATTCGCAGTACTAAAACATATGTTTGACCGCAACTTGGAGAACAGGAGCCCTCGCTTCAGCATCTCGCAACAGAACTGGTAACGGCCAGCCATAAGGAGGCCGCACAATTGGAGTCACGATTCCATGGAACCATTCTTGGAACTTTTTGCTATCTCGGGCATCTGGTGATGGTGTCGTTCCAAATGATGTACATTCTGAATATGCTGTTACCATATTTCAGGGAGATCTATTAATCTCCCTCGCTGTGTATAAAATGCAAATTTTTCCCGTGAATGGGGGTTCTCCCATCGCTATTGTAATCACCTGTTACAGATTAATAAAATGCCATCTATTTTTGCTGCTCCAATCTTCTCCGTGACTAACGCAACCCTGATCAAAGAGCTGGGCCTGTTCTTCTGATCAGGTGTTGCGTCTTTGTGTGTGTGTCATTTAATAGTTTATGCTTGTTGTTGCGGTTCTTTCCTATTTATGATTATTTCTGAAGTTTTGTAGTTAGTTTAATCTCACAGCCATGTTTTGAATCTTAAACCATGAACCCTTGGTCAGAATGGATTACACGTTTGCCCCTGCATATACCTTTCACGTTGCCTTGAAAGGATACGCACCCGGATTGATAAATTAATGTCAGAATAGGGTGAATAACTCTTTCATACCTGGACACCAACACTACCTTCTCCCATTTTCTCAATTCTTTTTAGATACCTTATAAGACACACCATAGAAATTGCTTCGATGGTATTTTCTCTAGTTTCACTCAACATTATCTCAGAAGGAACCGAACTTTTTATTTTGAACTTGCTCATGATCAAAGCATTTTTTATTTTTTTCAATTTTTTTCCATTTTGAAATGGGGATGTTGCTAGTCCACAATTCACACCCATATAATATCACTGGAAAAACTAGGAGTCCAAAAATCACTTTAATCGCATTCGAGTCCCATAACTCAACCTCTCTACATTTGTTTTGAAGTGCATATAATGATTTCCACCCTCCTAAAATTCTTTTATTTTTGCAATCCTCCCAATTAAGCTTGTTGTTGAAATCAATCTTGAGGTACTTGCATTCATTTATTTCTTCAAGAATGTTGCCTTCAAAGAAGAACATATGCTGGCTTTGCTTCCTTTTATTACAGAAACTCATTATTTTTGTCTTACTGGTATTGACTTGCATCCCCACTTCTTTATAGAAATGCTCAAGGGCATATAGGTGCATCTACAATCCATGGGCCAAGTTAGCAACCAGTACAAGATCATTGGCATATAGAAGTAGCTTTATCACAAACTCCCCCAATAAAACACCATCCCCAACTTGCAAATTTAGACACTCATCCAATTTGTCAATATATAAACAAAAAACGATAGGGGATAAAGGGAAACCTTGCTTGACTCTGATGTCACTTTTAAAACTTTTTGAAATGCCTGTTGAAGTTGTAATGTTCCAAAATTTTCAATAAGGTAATTGGAACATTAGAGTTGTTTTATTTTTAATAAAGTGAATAAAATGGGTGAGGGAGCCCATGTAGCAACCTAATAAACACTCCTTAGGTGAAAAAAGTCACTTAAGTGGCTTAAATTAGCAGCCCCAAGTGTGAAAAGGGCCAAAAGCAAGTGAGCTAGACCATGGTTGACCCAAGTCAATAATGTACCCAAGAGGGGAAGCTTGCACAAGAAGATTGCGTAGTTGGATGGAGGGAAATTTGAAATGAGAGAAACCCTAATGTGAGTGGGGTCCATGGCAAGGAAGCATGCCTTGCATAAAATATGAGGGAGAGCCATTGTTGGGGTTTCATCTTTGGAGAAAGAATTTTGAAGTTGAAGCTCTCTTCAATTGAGATAGCTTATGCTACTTAGCACAAGAGGGATTCATGTTTAGGAATGCCTTTCTCTTCCATGGGAGGCCATGGAGAGATTGTTCTTAAACTTCCTCACATCTTGGCTTGAGGCCAAAGCATTCATTTGCAGCTACTGTGTTATTCTTGTAGCAAGAAACGTTGGAGTTGCTGGTGTTGCAGTGAGGGACCTTCATCATCCATTTTCGGAGCTAGTTGAGTGGAGGAAGAACTCATTCTTTCTCTAGGATATCAACAAAGGAAACCCCGGAGCTGATATTGCATATTTTGGCATTGGGCCATATGTTTCTTCTCATGCCCAGCACAGTCTCCTTCCCTTACAGCGTTATCTTCAGAGGTGGCATGCACAAAGGGTTCATTTTGTGCACTAGAGAGTGCAATATTCAGTAAGGGGATCAGCCCCTTCACTTAGGATATCACTGGAGGAGGTATCATTGTTTATTGCAACATCTAATTCCTTCTCCTATGTTGTATTATATTTGAGTTGCAGCTGCTACACTACAACTCCGACATTTTTCTGTTTTATGTATTTTAGCCAATCCCTTGGAGGATTGTTGTAATAATGTTTTCTGGGGTTGAGATCTTTCTCCCCCATCTTTATTTGACGTGACAGAGTTGTTGGGTTATGTAGCAGTGTATTCTCTTGTTTTATGTACATTTCCCCTTGAGGCTAATTTAAGCTCACCTTGAGAGGCATTTTCCTCAAGGAATTTGTATTATATTTGCTGCTACAGATTATGTATCAGATTTTCACTCTTTTTACATTACATGAGGCATTATTTCACTGTTGTTACATATTGAATTTTTAATACTACTGAAGATTTTCTCATTAAGCATTATTTCGGTATATTTGTTGGTGGGAGATCTGAATAACCCCCTTAGGGTTATTTCTTTGAGCTTATATTCTGTAGGGAGTTTGCATCAGATATATCCTAAGGCATCCTAGCACTGGATTGCCTTATTTTCACATGGGCTTCCTTATACAACGTCCTCTTGGACACTGTTGCAGAAATTCCTTGAAGGGAAATATTAGCTTTTGACAAGTTCTATTGGTAGAGTTTGCTAGTGGGCTAGGTAGCCTCTAGATCTCATCCTTCCTTGTGAAGGTTACATATCCAGTAAATTCCCCTAGAGTCAATCTCTAAAATAGTTCAGTGTTGATTTTTAATACTCCTGAAATTGGAATATTGGAATATCTTAAGATATTCCTGATGGAGCAGCAAGTTCCAGATTTGGGACATTACAATGGTATCAGAGCTTCGAACTTGGCTTAGCCCGTGAAGTTCAAATTTTAGAGGAATAAGAGGTCAAAATGATGCAGAGGATGAGATTGATCTCATCAGTTTTGGGTCTAGCAATAACCTCTCCAAGGAGGTTGAGGAAATAGAAGAAGGAGAAGAGGAAGGACCATGCACTTCCTATTCTCACAGAGAAATAGAGCAGAAGCATGGAGAGGCACATACCAGTGTTGTCTTTATCATGAAGGAGCAGCCTTCATCTCCAGCAGTTGAGGCAGCCAGCACATTTGGGGAAGAGACTTTTGCATGCACACAAGACCCTTCCAAACTTTACCAAGGTATGCATGAGTTTTCATTTCCTATTGGCTCAATACATGCCATAATGGATTGCATACCATGGCAAGTTGATTGTCTGGAGCATGATACTTTCACTGCGCTGTGCCATTTTGAGGAAGGAAACCCTCATCATCCTTATGCACTATTGATGAGCCATGTATCACATGTGAGGATGGGGTTTAGAAATTTTGTCATGAAGGAGAAATATGTTTTGGGACAATGGTAGCTCTTGTAGAAGAGGTACCAAGTGGAAGGATACTTACACCAAAGAGCAGAGCCTTATGGATGAAGTGTGCCCAGCGGAAATGTGGTGGATCCATAACCCACAGGTCCTATGATCATTTCACAATTATTTCACTTGATGAAAAAAGAGGAGAGCATGGGTGCATCATTATGGGATGGAATTTCTCTTACCACTCATTATTTCCCCATTTCAGATTGGGCATGGTGGAAGTATGGAGGAGCAGCAAATACTTTTGATGCTCAAGTTTTATGTTGTTGCAGGAGCAAGAGGAGGCACTAGCATAGTGCAAGGGGATTTCTCTTTGACATTTGATGCCCATGCAGCACCTTCTTCATGGGAGGGGCTCTACATTTGCAGCAACATGATGGGAGGAGTCTTTGGAAAGATTCATGTCAAAGAGGGGAGCTTTGAGATGACAGTCGCCCTACTCCAAAGGCCAGAAGCGTTGTCACTTAAAGGCTTGGATTAATTGTTGGAGTGTTCTCAAAGCCACTTCACAGGTGATGTTCTTTGGAGGCATGTAGGTGATGAGCATGAAGGAGTAATGGAGGAAAACAATCCTTACTACATTTTGACTTTCTTGGCTTGGTTGCACAAGCACAAGAAGAGGGATCTACATGCAGTATTTATGGGTTCTTCTTTCATGCATTTTCATGCATATTCTTCATTGACGGAGGAGTCCACTTGGGAGGGAATCTTAATGGTTGCATATCAGCATATGGACAGATGCATAGCCCAAAATATGATGATATGGTTGGCACAACCACTCCGCTACTATGTTGCAGTAAGGGGAACTTTTCACTTGAGCCATTTCAGCTGAAAGGCCAAAGTACATGATGAGGGAGGTAACTATTTGTTACATGCTTTGCACTCTTTTATCTTTATGAGAAGCATATCAGATCAAGAGGGATCCTTCCTTCTTGCACATTGTGGTTTGTTGAACTTATGGTTCATTGCAGCAAAAATGATGGCTATGTTAGAAGTGGATTGTGGGGGAAAGCCACATGGGTTTTGGTGTGCACCTTTGGCACCAAAGTATGTTTTCATGATCGCATCTTGCAGGATGAATGTGGCAGCAAACAAGTGGCTGAAAAGACACTTGTTGCATCATATATTGAGGTAGGCTAATGATTCCCCGCGCTGGTTCCATACATGGAACTATATTTCACCTCCTTGCTCTCATAAGTTTATGCTTCCATATTTTACTAGTAGAACGCTGTTCAGAGGAAGCACTATTTTGAAGGGGGGAAATGAATTGAAGATGCCCATTGGGAGTATGATTCTCCCTACTTTTCATGTTGTATGTTTTAGGAGAAAAAATGGGCAGCCCATGAATTCCAAGCTTCATCTCTTTCCTTCATGTGGGAAGAGCTATTTGGGGAGTTTGAATTTTTGGAGGAGGCATTTCATTGTTTGTATGATTGATGGGGTGGCTTGGGTCTCTCATGAAGACCATTTTATTTCAGCTATATATCAGCAGCAGCCCCATATGTATAATGAGAATATGCCATATGATGATGAATTCCAACTCATCACATATGAGGTGATTTGGGTTAGCTTGATTTGCAGCGTTGGAGGAGAGATCCTTGAGGATCTAGAATTCATCTTTCCTCTTGAAGGAAAAACCATTGCAACCCAAGTTCAGCTTTCACTCGAAATTCATCATAAGTGGAGAAGATGACAGTGTGGGGTAGGCTATGAAGCTTACCAAGATCAGAAATTCAGCCCACTGATTTCTCATGAGCACAAGGTGGAGGAGTACTTTCAGGAGTTGCCTAGTTGGAGGGTGACTCATTTTTCTTGGTTGATTTCTTGGGGGATGGAGGATCTACATGAGGATATTTCAGACTCCATGCCTTGAGTGGAGGACTTTCTTTCCAACCCATCCTTGCTCTTGCTTGAGGACAAGCAAGTTTTGGGAGGGGAGGACTGTAATGTTCCAAATTTTTCAATAAGGTAATTGGAAAATTAGAGTTGTTTTATTTTTAATAAAGTGAATAAAATGGGTGAGGGAGCCCATATAGCAACCTGATAAACACTCCTAAGGTGAAAAAAGTCACTTAAGTGGCTTAAATTAGTAGCCCCAAGTGTGAAAGGGGCCAAAATCAAGTGAGCTAGACCATGGTTGACCCAAGTCAATAACGTACCCAAGAGGGGAAGCTTGCAAAAGAAGATTGTGTAGCTGGATGGAGGGAAATTTGAAATGAGAGAAAACCTAATGTGAGTGGGGTCCATGGCAAGGAAGCATGCCTTGCATAAAATATGAGGGAGGGCCATTTTTGGGGTTTCATCTTTGGAGAAAGAATTTCGAAGTTGAAGCTCTCTTCAACTAAGATAGCTTGTGCTACTTAGCACAAGAGGGATTCCTATTTAGGAATGCCTTTCTCTTCCATGGGAGGCCATGGAGAGATTTTTCTTCAACTTCCTCACATCTTGGCTTGAGGCAAAAGCATTCATTTGTAGCTACTGCGTTATTCTTGTAGCAAGAAACGTTGGAGTTGCTGGTGTTGTAGTGAGGGACCTTCATCATCCATTTTCGGAGCTAGTTGAGTGGAGGAAGAACTCATTCTTTCTCTAGGAGATCAGAAAAGGAAACCCCGGAGTTGATATTGCCTATTTTGTCATTGGGCCATATGTTTCTTCTCATGCCCAGCGTAATCTCCTTCCCTTACAGCGTTATCTTCAGAGGTGGCATGCACAAAGGGTTCATTTTGTGCACCAGAGAGTGCAATATTTAGTAAGGGGATCAAACCCTTCACTTAGGAGATCATTGGAGGAGGTATCATTGTTTATTGCAGCATATACTTCCTTCTCCTATGTTGTATTATATTTGAGTTGTAGTTGCTACACTGCAACTTCGACATTTTTCTGTTTTATGTATTTTAGCCAATCCTTTGGAGGATTGTTGTAATAATGTTTTCTGGGGTTGAGATATTTCTCCCCCATCTTTATTTGAGCACATATTGATATATCATCTTATATATATCAGTTTGCAGTTATCTTCCCTCATAGACTATGCAGTGACAGAGTTGCTGGGTTATGTAGCAGTGTGTTCTCTTGTTTTATGTACATTTCCCCTTGAGGATGATTTAAGCTCACCTTGAGAGGCATTTTCCTCAAGGAATTTGTGTTATATTTGCTGCTACAGAATATGTATCAGATTTTCACTCTTCTTACATTACATGAGGCATTATTTCACTGCTGTTACATATTGAAGTTTTAATATTGTTGAAGATTCTCTCATGAAGCATTATTTCGGTATACTTGTTGGTGAGAGATCTGAATAACCCCCTTAGGGTTATTTCTTTGAGCTTATATTTTGTAGGGAGTTTGTATTAGAAATATCCTAAGGCATACCAGCACTGGATTGCCTTATTTTCACATGGGCTTCCTTATACAACGTCCTCTTGGACACTGTTGCAGAAATTCCTTGAAGGGAAATATTAGCTTTTGACAAGTTCTATTGGCAGAGTCTGCTGTGGGCCAAGTAACCTCTGGATCTAATCCTTCCTTGTGAAGGTGACATATCCAGTAAATTCCACTATAGTCAATCTCTGAAATAGTTCAGTATTGATTATTAATACTTCTGAAATTGGAATATTGGAATATCTTTACGATATTCCCGCATGCAGCAGCAAGTTCCAGATTTGGAACTTTGTTTTGATTTTTTCTGCCTCCCTCTTTTCTTGTGCCTTTCCTCCAAAATCATCCATGGGATCTGTGCTTTGATTAGGCAAGTTGGTGATCTGATGGATTAGCGGATAATATATAGGTATGCGCTCTCCTAGCTAGAGTTATTCATCATGTATGAGAGCAATAAATTGGTGCATGTAGATATCATTTATCAAGCTACGCCCAAAATGGGGAGCTTGTAATAAATTCAAAAGCATTGCCTTTTGCAGGCCCAACACCCATCGTTGCCGCTCAAGGTGCACAAGGCCCCCCTCATAGTGTATGTGGTCGAGGTAGCACTCATGCACAAACTCAGGAAACTTCTCCACATTTGCGATGTCTCAATCCTCCATCTTCAACTGTGGCACTTTGGTGAACATATCACCTTCAACCGGGAAATTTTCAGGAATTAACGACATGTTAATAATTAACTGCACTCATTAGGAGAATTTTGAGGTATAAAATGGGCCTCCTAAGGAAAATTTACAATCAAAATTCCCTTTATGATAACCAATCACATTTTAGGAGATGACATCATCCCCAATGGTTGAGGTGGCCTTGTTTGAGTTAAAGGTACGTACTTGTCACATTCTCAATGGTGGATAAAAACTCATGGTTTACCATGGTAGTGCTCTAAGTACTTTTAAATTCATAAAGTAAAGTACTCATAATACATGTCATTTCACACTTTTTGAATAAGATATTATTATTGTCGTTTCATATTTTTTAAAGAAACTATGCATATCACTATACAATATTCATGCCTTTACACACATTTCAATAAATACTATATTTGCATATTTTGATATATTTATTTTTAAATTATATATTCAAACCACTTTTTTTTTTTGTGACTAGGAGAATCGACAACTGCAGCGGTAACGTACTCGCGTTACATGGGGTAGAATCCCGCTGGCTACCCCTATACTACTAGGAGGAACTGCTAAACCCGCCACAATAGCCCCTCGGGTAAGACGGGATTTGAACTCGTGACCTGCACCACGGCACGAACGCCTTAATAGTACGCTCGCTTGCCACTAGACCAAACCCCGACGGGCTATATTCAAACCACTTTATTTAATAATACAATTTCAAACTAATTATAAGTTAATATCTATACATATGTATTATACATTTGAAATAAAATTAAATAAAAATTGAACCTTGTAATATTTTTTTTTCTATTTAAGCTTAATTCTATTAATGAAACATATTGTACAAATAATTCATGGCCTCCATGATGCAGGCCATCAGAGGCTTCATAGGTTCAACAAGATAAAAAAAAATGGGCTACCCGCATGGGGAAACTAGCCTGTGCAACATTTTTAAGCTGCCTTGATGGAGGAAACTAGCTATAGCATTCCAAAACCTATTGCATCCAAAAACAACAAAAATGACAAAGGAGCTGAACAAAATTACTTGGACCATGCCAACAACTCTAGAGACCATAATCTTCCGAGGGTGGTTCTTCTTCAATCCTACACCAATATCCATCATCGTCATCCGGAATGGGGCATCTTTGAACCGCTGCTGCACTTGTGTCATTGTCGCCACCCTACTTTCTTTTATCCTGAAGAAGACTCGAACTTTAGTCGCCAGTGTTGAAAGAGGCACCTCTGTCCACAGTATGAGGGGGTTGCACAGGGTCAGAGGGGTCTGGAATTTTAGGAGGATGCGCAGGAGGGGGGGGGGTCAGGAATTTCCCCCAGAATTTCCTTAAAAGAGACAGAGACAGTCGCTATGACCAGAGGGCGATTGGAATTGCATTGAAAATGAAAATGGGTAGTGGATGGATTGTAAAGGGAGGCAGAAATAGCAGGAAGGGAGTGAGGAGGCGACAAAGAAGCAGATGCATCGCATCTGGGGGAGAAAGGGGGTCGACGCCCACGCCCACGCCCACACCCACTGCGCGTTGAGGGGTATCGGCCACGAAAGCTCTCAGAAGACGACGAAGGGCTGGTGGAAAGGGAGTGATGCCAACCAGAGAGACGAGCTCTAGAGCTGCCCCGACGACATCTCAGACGGTGCCTGAGCTTGGGCATGACTGCACGCGGCCGAGTGGAAAGAGCAGAATTGGCTGTAGGCGACAAGGAGGGGGAGGGAAAATGGAGTCCAGGCGAGGAGGCAAAATGCATAGAGAAGAAAGGGTTGTGCGAGAAGTGAAAGACGGGAATAAAATCAACACAGTAGCCCAAATGATAGCGCCTGCCAAGGGAGGTGCGAGAGTTGGGAAATTCAGCCTCCAGGGAGTAGCTAAACCCAACAGGCAGGAATTGCATCGGCATGGAGACCACCAGATGGAGCCAAGACGGAGCAAAGAACTCAGACGCAGTGATGACAGATGGAGATGAAGAACCATGGGGTGCCATTTTGAAATGCTTGCAACCTCGACCTCCACACCAGCATAAATGCCACACAGGGTGACGGGATGGAGAATTAAATACGCCGGGGCACCTTGAATGCAGCCTGCGGGTGGCCATGTGGCCATGCCACGCACCATCCCGCAGGCTTGAAGTCGTCTCATCAACCATTACCACCCACATCCGGGGAATTGAACCTTGTAATATTAGGATAAATCAAATCTATGGATAATATTATTATAATATTAAAACCAGTGCAAGAATATTAAAATTCAAGAAAAAAATCTATGTTTGTTTCGTATAATGAAAATTTTTAAATACAACTCAATTCATTTCATTACAATTATATTAATATTATATATTATTATTTATAATAATATGAAAAATAATCTAAATGTTATAGGATATATATTATATTCCTTTTTATATTATATATTATTTCTTCTTATGTTATAAATCAAATAAAATCAATATGTAATATAAAATTAATACATAAAATAATATTTTACATTTATTATACTATTTTATTTTATTTCTATATAGTATATTAATTACATGTTATTATATAATTTAAATAATATAAATTTTAATTAATAGTATATTATGCAATTAATAATTTATGAATTTATATTTATAATTTATTTTAAGTTATTTAAATACAAAGGACAAAAGCATTAGTTGTTCAATGATAATGATTTTCTTGAAAAACTCATTCTTATTTATAGTCGCATCAATACAATTTTTTTATTAATTTCATTTTGGTACAACTTTTCAATTGAATTTAACCATGGTTACATGGATTGTAGTGCAAAAAGTGAATTACAAATTCATAAATATTATTTTATTGGTTTAGCTATTATTTTATTATTTCCTTATGAAGCTCATTTTACACCCCAAAATTCCCTTAATGTTGTCTATATCTTTTGAAACTTTGATTGATGTTTTGTGTGATGCGACATAGTTCAAAAACCCCGAGAATGGGGCCACTTCAACCACATTCTTCTCCTCCTCCTCCATAATAGTCTTAGTGAACTCTGCCATGGGTATTTTCTAACGATCAACTGTAGTGGAGCACGGCATTAGATTATTTTCCCTAGGGGATTTACAGGTCCCCGACATATGTCTCTTCTTCTCTTTTGTAGGTGCAGGTGTCTCAGTGATCGACATAGTAGGATCCTCTCTAGTGCGTATAGTTGTCATGCTTGGTGGAATCTTTTATCACCCTGGTAATTCTCAGGTTGTGGGATGAGGATTTTTATAGTTAATAAAACCAGAGGTAACCAAGAACGGCTTTTAGAATTTAGGATCTAGCCTTCCTGAGTTCCGGAGAGGGATCTCTCCTAAAGATTTAGCTTTGTTTTGGTAAATGGTTTTAGGCTAGCTATGAGTGAGCAATAGGAATGATTTTAGAAGTGTGGTAGGAATAAAAAGTGTTTCAAGGTAAACCAGAGGGATCTACCAGAACATTGGGCAACGGAGTCAACTCTCCAGGAAAGCAGAGCTAGGAAATAAGACTTAAAGATGCAAATGTACTAAGGGCAAGATATATTACCTTCTAAGGCATTGAATAGGCTTTGTTGATGGAATGGGTGAAAATCTGAACAAAAGGGCACTTAAGAATCCTTAAGTTACAGAAAAGAGGATTGAAGGTGGGGATCAAACTGGGACCTAGAGCACTTAAGAATTCTATAGTCCGGTTATCAAGTGGAAAACATAAAAATGCCAACTAGTTTAAAACATGGAGCTTATTATCACTAATCCTGTTTAATTTCTCCTTAGTTGATCATTAAAGAATAGAAACACATCAAATGAATGTATGTAAAATTTTAAAGAATAACACTGAAAACAGGAAAAAATATGAGACTTATCTTGTCACCATGAGAATACTTAGTTATGATGTCTCTAATCTCGTTTCCAGTTTACTGCTTCACTAATTGACTCACACCAACTTCAACATGTCCAGAAAAATGACTATTGTAGTCCTGAGAAATTTTATTCCACACTGAATACTTCGAATAATGAAGTATTTATACACATATATTGTTTACAAAATATCTCAGAGTTTGAGATAATGTTTTAAGGAAAAATAGGAAAGAGAACATAAGAAGAGGGACAACATCAAAACAGTTTGCAAGCTTTCCTCTTTTGCAGGGAAAAATAGAACTGATTTTTCTAATTAAAAAAGACTTTTGATGTGCTATGAGCATTGCTGGCATTAGGTGCATCTTCTCGTGGAAGATGACTTGTAGAATACTCCTCCTTTTCACCCTCTGTTCCGATACTCTTTATCTCTGCTTTTCACTGTTTCACTGCTATAATTGAAAAATGACCAGTAGTAACAATTTGATTTTACTAATACACTTTGACCCTGATACACTTTGACACTGATTTTTTCACCATAAATTAACAGTAGAACATGACTTTTTTATGTGATTTTCTTACCCTTTACCTGTCAAATTCACATCATACATGTGAATTCTTGCCACTGTTTAGCAGTGAGGATCTTCATATTCTTCAATTTCTTATAGCTTTCATCAGCCTTTATATATTTAGCAAATTTTGGCTTTACTATGAACATATGCTTGATTTCATTTTTCAAAAAGAATAAATTTTCAAAATATTGAAGTAGTACTTTGCCACTTGGAGATCCTTGTGCCAAGGGTTTGTTGACCTGCTCTTTGGCATATGCCCTGATTTTATGGTCATAATCTTTCTGTGGCATTAATTTTTCATTCAATGCATGAATGTATGGTAAACCTGCTTCTGATAATACTTTGTATTTGGCCCAAAATATTGTGATGGCAAAGTTCATATTTTTACACTTGTCTTCCAAATTATTCATCATGTTTCTCTTATTCAGGAATTTCTTAATTTGAAGAATGGCCTCTATTCTGTCAGCAATTTTCAACTCTTCTAATTCTTCCCTATTTTTGCTATTCAAAAATGATATGAGTTGAACTGCTTGTGGTGGCTTATTTTCAATTTCTTTCTTGGTTTATCAATTTCTGCATTTGCAGCCTGTAGCAAATCTTTCTACTCATATATTATTTGAATAGAAGGCCATTGTGAGTGAATGCCTTCAATGATTTTTGTCCATAAATGATTTTTTATGTAGGAAACCTAATTTGTAAGATTCACCTGCTGTTGAAGAATTTTCACTTGTTCCTGTAATCTGTCAGAAGGCATCTCTTTTAGAAGTTTCTAGATTTTTAATGATTCCTTTCAAACTGAGTATTTATTTGTATTTTACAGACATATCTTCCATGGATCTGATTATTGCAACTTTATCCTCTACTGTGTTTATCTGTGAGGTAGATGAAGAAGAGGCAGAGATGTCATGAGAAGTGATTGGCACTGCAGTTTCCAATACTACTTGCGGTGCCAAGTATTCTGCCAATATAGATGGAACAATTTTACTTATAGTTGGGATCACTGTAGGAATGAAAACCTGTTGATATTTCTTTAGATTTTCATTTTCTTGCATGAAAGCTTCTATTTGGCTTTGAATTTCCTTTATCTGGGCTATCATCTCTAGAAAAAGTTGTTTTAGTTCATCATTTTCTGTCTTCTGCTGAAGGATTTCTTTTTCTTGGGGATTTTAACTTTGAGGCAATTTATTTGCTTTCTAAGAGCAACTATGTCTTCAATTTTCTGTTTTCTTATAACCTTTTCCCCTTCAATGTTTGCTAGGTCAACTCCTGCTTCAATTACTATATCCTCCAATGCTTTGATTCTTAAGTTATTGGCATATAATGAGGCTTTATCCAATTTCATTTGATTTTGAAGGTTTATCAATGTTTTCTCAAGCCTGATAGAATTTGTAGTCTTATTGACTATTTTAGAATATAACATCTTTGTATTGCTCCTGTGGAATTCTATTTGGTCCAATTCATGGACAACATCTGCATCAAATTCCAGGTCTATCTTTCAATAATCTACAATTGCTTTTGGATTAGCCACTGTAGGCTTGAGAAATGACATCACCAATTTGTTTGAAGAATAATCAAAGGATGAAAGGAGTCTATCTCTATTCCCAGGATTTTCTTTAAGGAAATTGGAATATGCTTCACTTTTGATTTCTTCACTATTTTCTTTGATTTGTCTGAACTTGATTTGAATATCTGACTCTGTGTTGTCAGGTTCTTTAGAAGAAGAGGGCATATCAACTTTGGTTTGTTTATCAACCATGACTATGTCTTTTTGTTGTGCTCCAAGTTGGACATTTTGAAGATCTTTGAGTGTTTCAGTTACTATCCTTGTTGCTTCATCATCAGTTTCATGACCATTTTTATATTCAACATTAATAGCTTTATCCCTTTCTTCATCAGTCAATTTAATTTTCTTACTATAGGGAATTATGAATCTCTTATCTAGAATAGTTTCAGCAGTGAAACTATCTTCCTTCCTGCTTCTTTTATGAATAATTTCAGTTTCTTTGATGGCTGTAACCACCTGTATTTGATTCACCTATTTATCCTTTCCACTGTTTCCCTGCATGCCCTGTGAGTCATCATCAAATAAAGTATTTAGCTCCCACTCAAGTTTATTGGCATATTTTTCAATTTGGGGCTTGGCATCATGCAAGAAGGTAGACAAATTGCATTTCAATCTGATTTGACTTAAAATACCCTGAGGATCATAATTCCACATAAAGCTATATGGGAATTTATATTCTTTCAACTAGACATTAATTTCATTTGTTGCTTCTCTGTTATTCACAATAAATGGCCCAACTTGATTTTTCAGTTTGAACTGAGTCTTTTTTCTAGAGACTGTGAAATTGACTTCATTTGCATTCAACAGTTGCCTCAAATATTCTAAAGCAAATATCCTTGTTGTCACAAATCTAGGCAATTTATATGGGGCCAAGAGTGCATGATATACTCTAATCTTTGTGTAATTATTGTATAAGTACCAATCCCATATTTTACAGCTCTCAGATAGCTGTAAGATCCTCTTTGTTTCTTCATTAATCCTAGGGGTCTGTTCTTTATTCAGTAAATTCATAGAAGGTACTAAAAACAAGTCATTAAAGTCTACATAGTTATATTCCCTGTTCCATTTTCTCAGAATTGATGACCCAAACACAACTGAAAGTACATTCCCTTCTGGATCTATCTTCTGAAACTCAATAGGAAAATTGTCTTCTTGATAATACAAAAAGAGATGAATTAGATATGAAGTATATCTAAAGACTCCTTCTTCTGACAATCTAGACAATTGGTAGTGCATGTTTTCTGCAATGAACTTGGAAAAATTGTACACAATGGATGGAGACCGACCAGGACTCAAAGTAGACAGAAAACCTAGGATAGCAACATCAGTGAATTCATCACTGTTATATCCCAGTATGAATGATAGCATGGAGACAATATTTATGGTTTCATTTGGAAAATCAAATGTATCAAATGGAGGATTGAGCTTAGGGATATCAACCTACTTGGGACAAAAATTCTGGAAGATTTTGAACTAAGAAGAAAAATCAAGGTCTAGGTAAAGCTTAGTTAAATCCTCTATTTATAATGAATCAGCATTAGGGTCAGGGTTTAATTGCAACATAGAGTTTATGGATTCTACATTGATGTAAAATATGAACTCTCTGTCTTTATTGACAATGCATCTCTGGTCTGGAAGATAATAGGACTGACACAATCTGAAAAAATCAGGGGTTGAATGAGTAAGAGGGACAATGTACTTTGGTAGATTGGAATCCCAGACTGATATATATTTATCACCTTTCTCTACTGATTTACCAAAACACCAATTATAGACATCAAGTAAATTGAACTCTATTGAAGGGTCCAATATTCTATAATCAAGATCAACTAGAGGACTATTTTCTTGTGAAGTAACTGGAGGTTGGATAGGCCTGACAACTTCTGTGGAATCAGCAGTGAGTGTAGGGGTTGGTTTATCAAGTTTAGAAGACTCAGGCTGAGGGATTTTAGCAGAGGCTTTCTTCTAAGGTTTTGGGCCTCCTGATTTGGGGGTTACTTGTTTCTTTGTCATTTTTTAACTGAACAGAGCAAGCTTAGATTGTTTGTTGAGTTCTTCTGTTGGAAACAAGGGATTTTTGGAGAATTTCTCTGGTAAAATAGGGTTCTGAGCATATTTTTAGTTGGAAAGAGGGTTTTAATGCTCAAAAGAAAGGCTATGATCAATTCCAGCAGTGAAAATGACCAGGGAGTGGGTGAAACTTGCAAAAACAGAAATGAGGAATTTTGGGAAAAATTTGACAGAGTTTCCCCTGTACTTTGGATGTTTTCTGTAATCTTTCTGTGAATAATTCAATAAAAAGGAAATAGCTGGTAAAACAATGTTTTTTCATTTGAAATTGAAGTTTTTTGTGGATAAGTTTGACAAAAAATACCTTTAAAAAGGTATAATTGCGGTCAAAGAGGTTTCACGGTTGCGCGCAGTATTCAATTATGTTGAATTCGGCTATCAGAGCATATGGTGCATCTTTGCAGAGGAAATGGTAGTTTAAATAGTCCACAGTTTCGAATTTGGCTTTTAAATGGAAACTGATTCACTGGTAAGTTCGAAAATGGTGAAAAGGGCTCTGCACAGGTTCTCGAAGGTTTACTGGCGCATAATGGTGAAAATTTGATGAAAATAGTCTTTGCGGAGGTTTCTCAGGTTAAAAGGCGTGAATAGATGAAAATGTGATAAAACATTAAGTTCTAATGTTTTAAACCATAGTTTGAATCATAGTTAAATCACATTAACTGTAGGTTAAGCGGAAGTGGTT
Source organism: Pinus albicaulis (assembly GCA_034641835.2). Taxonomy (NCBI): domain Eukaryota; kingdom Viridiplantae; phylum Streptophyta; class Pinopsida; order Pinales; family Pinaceae; genus Pinus; species Pinus albicaulis. The sequence continues at coordinate 100,297 of JAXQQM020081173.1, forward strand.
TCAGAATACCACTGGGCGGTATTCGCACAGCTCCATAGTGGTAAGCGGTAAATTAATTTTCGAATGCGATCCAATTGTTTTATGACACGTCAACGCAGGGTGGTTTGGGAAAACCACCCATATCGCGCGACTTTTACAAAACATCGGTCCATTACTTTATGTGTGCGATATGAGGTATCGACTGTCGGATTTGGTTTTGACAAGCGAAGGGTCACGATTTAAAAGAAAAGGAGCGAGGAAATGAAAGTCATCGGGTTGCATATGGATCGTCCGATCTAGACCTGATGGAAAATCCAAAGGTGGTCATGCTATGCGATAAGGGAAGGGATGGGAATGTAATAAATTGTCGCGTTGATTTTTAACCGTTGGATTAAATAAATGGAGGGGATCGGAGGGCTGATATTAACCCCGATAATGAAAGGGATTTGGTTAAATTTCATACAGAAAACTAACTTTTTCAATGAAAAAAAGATTTGGGGAGGTTTTAAATTGGGATTTAACCGAGGTTAAGACTAGTAGTGAGGGGATATGGGATATGTATGGTAGATTTTAACTCAGATTAGGGTTTTAACCTTAGGTTAGGGAGTCGGGCAAGGGAAAATATACAATGAGATGGGGTTATTTCTTTTGAAGTTTAGTTTAAATGAAACTTCGGGAAATTTTTGCTTAAAACACATATAAAACATGTTTTAAGGGTTTTTTCATATATTTTTATTATATGGTTAATTAAACCAAGGTGATTTAACTACCATAGGGGGTGGGAACTATATAAAGATATATTTTAGCCAAAGGGGGTTATAATGTGGGTTTTTATTTAAACATGTGGGGATTAAATAACTTTGGCTAAAGTTATAATAAGTGGGTTTTTGGGTTTATTATATAAAAATGAGTTATATATCATAAGAAAAGGTCATTTATATAGGGAGTTAATATATAAATTAAAGTTAATATGAAAATGGGATAATGTATACTCAAAATACATAAACATAACAAGTAAAGTGAAGTTTAAAAGACAATTTGCATTAATCTTATCACTTTAACTTAAGATATAAAGTAATTTTGAGGGTTTAATGCTTTCAAATGATGAAGGAAATTAGTCAGATGGGAATTATAATGCCTTTAAGTAAAAACATGGATTTTTACTTAGGAGTATTCAAGGGAATGAATGCATGAATGGTAAATGATGTGATTTTAGGGATTAATATAGACATTTTACACTTTCAACTGATCAGTCATAGAGCCTTGGGTCCGGTCCCAACAAAAGTCAAGGAAATGCCTTGACCCTTTCTAACTAACAGTTTAGAATGCTTAATGGCTATGGGAAGGGGAAGTTAGTTATTTTTCAGCCCATGATGAATGATATTTACATTGAAACTTTTCACCTTCTTCTACCTACCCATCTTACCACGCTAACATTTTTTCTTCCTTTGTAGTAAGGTGCATTTGAGCTAGCAACCTTCACAGCATTTATTCCTTCTGAAAGCAAGTAAAACTGTCTAATTCTACACTTATTTCATCCATGAATCCAGATTAAACTGTTGGATTCACTTTATTTCTCTACCTAATTACTGAATTGTCATGATTAAACTGTATGAGAACTCATTATTCTCTATCTACAATAACGAAAATTGAAAAATGACAAGTTAATATTAAATTGTTTAACTCATCATGGACTATGGCATTTATTGACTCTCTGCCATAGTCAAAAATTAAAAGGTAGTGGCATTTATGCTTGCACACTTTCATTTGTATTCATTTTTCTTTTGGGGTCTTTTATTTTTTCTAAGTCCTTTGATTATTCTTTTAGGACTTTTTACCCTATTTTTGATTTTATTTTTTATTTTTTATTTTTTACAAAATATGTGAAGACAGCTTGCAGAATGCAAAGTATGTACAGATTTACAAGATTATCAATAGTCAAGTCATAATTATGACCCCTATATTATAGGCTGCTAACATTGGCTTCACTTGGGGATGGATTTTCCTTGTGAAATGCCAAGAACTTTGAGATCAGTAGCCTTATCCATTGACCTTGGTGATCCTTAAATGTCTTATGTTTTCTGCAACAATCATATTTATGATATCTTATACTACAAAGCTCAAGGCCTTCTCTTCGGGCTTCAAATTTGTAGATAATATATCCAATCCAATCTACACTCTGACTATGAATATTTATAATGATAAAGTAAATACATCTAACTGTTAAGTGACTTGTGAGGAATGGTAATGTTTCAACATCCTTCCATTTACTGGTCCTTCTTGAAGCTTGGTTCCATCCAAATTTCTGGTGAAAAAGGAATTATTACCTCTGTAACCATATATTACATAGGGTCCTTGCCATAGAAAGTCAAACTTCCCATGTTTACCTTTATCCTCTCTTCTTGAATCCCATCTTAAAACGTGATCTCCTATGAAAAAATCATCATATTTAACTCTTTTATCAAAAATCTTTTTGATCTTGTCCTGTAAAACTTGTGACTTTTCATAAACTTCATCTATGGTTTGTTGAAGGTGTATGGTTTCATTGATTCTTATTTGAATATCATTAGTTTCTACTTGTAATTCCTGGATAATCTTCATGACTGGGACACCCAAGGAAGAAGGAAAAACTGCATCTGTACCATAAACAATATGATAGGGTGAAGTTCCTATAGAATTTTTTGTAGTAAGTCTATCAGCCCAAAGGGCATAGACTAGTTTCTTATTCCATGTCTTTTTATTGTCTTGGAGTATTTTTTTGATGATGTTGACTAAAATTTTATTTGAGGATTTGGCCAAACCATTACCTTGGGGATAATATGTTGTGGAATGACCTAAGGTAATATGGTATTTATGGCAGAAAGCAATCATCTTCTTAGATTTGAAAGTAGCATCATTTTCTGTGATAATTTTGTGTGGGCATCCAAATCTAGACAAAATATTACTTTCTATGAATGAGATAATAACTGAGTTTGTAGCTTGCCTTGTGGGAATTTCCTCTATCCACTTATTAAAGTAATCAGTAGCAGTTAGAATCCATTTGTGTTGACCTGAAGATGGAGGATGAATTTCACCTATGAAGTCTAACCCCCATAGTTGAAATGGTTTTTCAGTGGATATTGGTTTCAGAGATAAAGGTAACAGTTTCTTTTTACCTTCGAAAATTTAGCATTGATGGCAAGAGGTAACAAACTTTTTAACATCTAAAAATAAATATGGCCAGTAAAAACTAGCTCTGAGTATTTTATCAGCTGTGCTCTTCCAGTATAGATGGCCTCCACAGTCACCTACAAGAAATTCCTCAAGGATCTTGTCAGCTTCATATTTCAATAAACAATTAAGTAAAATTCCAATACTTTCTCTCCAATACAGTGCATTATTTAAGATACAGAACCTCATTTCCTTTTTCTTGATGAATCTAGCCTTAGTTTTTGTCACTCCAGGAGGAGCTTGTAATTTTGTTAGAACAAAGATTATATCAGAGTACCATGGTGAGTCTTGATAGGCCTCACTGATCAATGGAATTGCCATCTCCTCCTGTTCATCTACTTGTGCAATGAAATTAATATCTAAGGCATTGCAATTTGATTCATCCATCAATCTGGATAAACCCTGTCCTTTAATGAGTTTAGTTGGTTTAATTTCCATATCATATTCAAGGATTGTGGCTATCCACTTTCCTCTCCTACTTTCTGGTCCATCTTGAGTCAAAATGTATTTAACTACTGCATTAGGGACATATGCAGTTATGTGTGAATGAAGTATATACATTCTGAAATATTTTATAGCTTTAACCAAAGCCAAAGCCTATTTTTCTATTATATTGTATTTCAGTGATGCATCTCTGAGAGCTTTACTAAAAAATGCAATGGGTTGTTCAAAGCCTTGATCATTTTTCTGCAGAAGAACTACAATTACGGTGTGTTCAGATGCAAAGGAAAAGATTATGAAATCTTTTGTGTAATATGGACTGATAAGGACTGGTGCTTTAGTTAAGGCCTGTTTGATAGATTCAAAATATTGTTTGGCCTTTATTGTCCATTTAATTGAGGAGTCCTTTTTAAGCATGGTGTTAATATCTTTTATAATTTTAGCCAGATTTGATATGAATCTTCTTAGAAAATTGATCTTTCCCAAGAATGCTTGGATTTCTTTAATGTTCCTTGGTGGTTTAATGTTTAGAATTGCTTCAATTCTTGCAGGGTCTATTCTAATGCCTTCTTTTGAAATGATATGACCTATAAATTTTCCTTCTTCTAGCCCAAAAAGAGTCCTTTTAGGATTAAGAGATATACCATACTTTCTACATTTAATAAAAACTCGTCTCAGGTGATCCAAGTGTTAATCATTTTTTTTTGAAAAAACAGTAATATCATCCAAATAAATGACTAGAAATTCATGAATCTCCTTGGCAAAGGTAATATCCATGGCCCTTTGATATGTAGCTCCTGCATTTTTTAACCCAAAAGGCATTTTCACATACATGAAAGTGCCCCATGGAGTAGTAAATGTGGTTTTGGTTTGGTCATCTTTGTGAACTAGAATCTGATTGTAACCAGAGAAACCATCTAATAAAGAGATTCTGAAAGAACCTGCTACCCTTTGTAAAATATGGTCCATTTTTGACAAGGGGTAGTTATCCTTCAAGGATTCTTTATTAAGATTCCTAAAGTCTATGCATAGTCTAATTTCTCCTATCTTTTTTCTGGTTGGCACTAAATTAGATATCCAGTCAGAAAATCTGACTGGTGCAATTATCTATGCATCAAACATTCTTTTGACTTCTTTTTCAATTAAGGGTAACAAAACCGGATTAATCCTTCTGAGTTTATGTTGAAAAGTTTTTTGATTTTATTTTAAAGGAATTTATGTTGGATAATGCCTATGTTATAAGTTTTTAAGTCTTCATAGATCCATGCAAAGACATCTTGAAATTCTTTTAAAAATTCAATGCATTTAGCCCTTTCATCTGATGATAAGGATTTGGATAGTTTGATTATTCTTGTTTTTTCATCTGTCCCTAAGTTATACTCTTCTATATCAGACTTAACTGGCTCCATTTTTGGCCTTTTGGGCACATCATTGGAGTCAAATAAGTCTTCTAGAAGATTTAAACCTCTAGGTAAAATGTTATTCTTTCAATCAATCAAATCTATTTCATCTTCAATCAATTCCTCTATGTCTACTTTTTCCATTTCATCAATGTCACTTTGAGTAAAAATAGTAGGCTTTTCAAAATTATGTACATCTAGATTATCTGAATCATCTATTTGACAGAAATTTAAATCTATATCACAAGGTGAATCTATGTTACAGTCATTATCGATTTGACAATTTTGAAATTCATACTCATTATTCAAAATGTGATAAATTTGTTGATCCTCTGAAAAAATTGGCCAATATTTCACATTATCAAGAACAATAGGCCTATGTTTAATCTCAGCAGTGTATTTTTGCAATGGTGACAAAGGAAATTTACAACTGCTGGAAAAAGTTGCTAAGCAATGGGCCTATATGTTCTGATTTCGAGGGATGATAGCAAAATTACCTTCTAATAATTCTTCAAGTAATTCCAACATTGTTTCTCTGTATCTTGCAAGTTTTGGATTGTGAACTGAATATTTTGTGTTTATTTTCTTTATAACTAGTTCAGATTCACCTATAACCATTATTATTTTTCCTTCCTTTTTTCTAATAATTTGCAGGCCTAAGATTAAAGCTTCGTATTCAACCATATTATTGGTGCATTTGAAGTTTAATCTAAAGGCATGTCCTTCATAATGGCTTGTTTCAATGTTTTTAATCCAAACACCAGCTCTAGCTCCAAATTTATTAACAGATCCATCAAAATCTAAATGCCACAAATATTCACGACCAATATAATCATCCATGATTTTAAGTTTTTTATCAGTAAGTTCAGTTGGATTTTCATTTTGATGAGAGTTATTGAGAATAAAAGAATCAAGATCAGTGGGAGTAGTATCAATTGGATAATTTGTAGGTTTGTCTGCACTACTGATCATGTACTTCATCAAGGTTTCTCTGTAAAGATTTTTAGGCTGTTCGAATACTGAGATAGTGGCATAACTCATATCAAGTTGTAGAGATCCCTGCAACTTTTCTCCCCATGAGCGAGAAAGAAGCATGCCATACTTTTGTGAGATATCAGCTACTACAACGTCCATGATCATAATCTTACCAAGATATTGGACTAGGCTAACACATAGATCTTTAATCAAACCTATACATTGGACTTTGGATGAATCAAATGAGAATAGGTCCTTATACGGCCTGGTTATATCTAGATTCAGGGTTTCCATTATAGATCTGGGCATTAAATTGTGGGAAGCTCTAGTATCTAGCATAGTATTATGTAATATTTGGTCATGTACAGTAAGACTTAAATAAAATGGGGGTATCGACCCATCTGAATGCTTTCCATCTACATTGGGACCAAAAATCAATTTTGGCCTATCTTCATTCATGTTAATTGTATCAACATTCTCATTCACATTCAATGCATCAGAAATCATAGATCTATACAAATCATTTTTAGCTAGTTCTACTAAGGGAACAACTATTTTTAACTTGGATATTTCAGACTGCATATTAAATGTTGGCTGAGATCTAATGGCTTGAATCACTTCTTCTTTGGGAACTGTTGTTTGTGATGAATTTTCTTGAGTTTCTATTTTTTTTCCTTTTTTTTGCGCTTTTCTCTTGTCTTCTGTCTGAGTTTCTTGGTTTCTACTCTCTTTAACTATTTTTTCAGGAATATTTTGAGGGTTAGCAAAAGTCTTATCAATTTTAGGATTCTCAACAGAAGTTTTAGGATCTGATATTTTAAATTTAGTAGGATTCTTTCTTGGCTCAATGACTGTTGTTGAATTGGAGGCTTTGGGAGTATTAGCTTTTGAAACATCCTTGGAAGATTGAGCCACCTCGTCAGTAATATCTACAATATTTGGGCCTTGCTGCTTTTTAGGACTGGCCGGGTTTGAACTCTATTTGTTATCTCTAGGAAGAATCTACAATAATTTTGATTTAGAAGTATAAGTATTATTTTTTTTTTGTTCTTGTTTGTTTGGATCATTATTCTTTATGTCAGGTTCATTTTTTTTCTTGCTCCTAGGGTTGTATTGAATGTGAATTTTGTTTATTGCAAAATCATAACCTTGTTTAAAATCATAGGATTCTCCATATTCTACTTTGAACTGTTGAAGTTCAAAGAGTTCCTGGTCCTCTTGGGTGAGGAAAATGGTATTGTTTTCATCATTCCCCATAAAAATGTTGATGTATTCCTCCACGTAAACACTGTTTTGTGAACTTTCTGCAAAGTTTTCTTGGAATGGGGTTCTTATATTTTGATCACGGGAAGGTTATTTACCTTTCCCAAGGTTGTTGTTTTTTCTGTAATTGGGATTCCGGATCTGGGATTGGTTTTCCCATTGTGTTTTTCTTTCAATTTGATCCAGTCTATCGACTACTTTTTCTAGTGCTTTAGTAATGAAATCAAACTTACCATCTAAGTGAGATGCTTCTTCTTTAATAGTAACCCTTCTTTCATTTCTCAGCCTGGCCTTCTTTGCAAGTATGTTGATTATACACCTACAACGTTTTGTTGCATTTGTTCTAAAGTATCTGCATCCCTTTCCCTAAGTTGGTAAGCCATGTCTACTTGAAAAAAATAAAGGAATTTGAGTAGCACGGAATACGGGGTGGGTTTAAGGTCTGTAGGAATGGTGTTGTAAACACTATTATCTCTTGTGAAAAAGTCTTGGACAGACTCATTTGGGGCTCTCTTGATCGCATCAAACTCAGATAGTATTTGCATAGGGCTCTTATTTTTATCCCATTTATTTAGGAAGGCTCTATGGAATGTAGCTAGGTATGCTATGCTACCAGCTCCTAAACTTTTAAACCAGGTTTTTACTTCTCCAATTAAGCTCCGAGAAAATAACCTCATTTGGACATCAGTTTCCTCTATCTCATAGACTTCCCAGAAATAATTCATTATAGTAATATGTTGATGTGCAGTAATCTGTGAAATATTATCAAACAATGGAATATCTTTTTGATAGTTCTGGGGCATGTCATGAAGATTCTAAGGTAAGACCAAGGGAGCATATCGGGTTGCCATGGCTTGGATTTTAGCTGAACTGGGAGGTACAGTAGTAGTGATAGGGATAGTGCTGGTTACTGCAATAGATGTACTTGAAGAGCTTGGCAAAGGGGATGAAAAAGAAGTAGTATGGCTAATGTTAGTTGTAATGGGTTGGGTAAATGATGGATATACAAATTTGGGCTGCAAAGGCAACTCAAGGATGAATGGATCAGTTGATGAACTAGTAGTGGATTGTGGATATGATGAGTATATGATTCTATGGGGAAAAGGCAACTCAGGGCTTATGGGCTCTTGAGGTGAACTGACAGCAAAATCAGTAAATGACGTGGCAGCATACAGAGTAGAATCTGATGCTGGAAAGACTGTTGTATATAGCTCAGAAATTGGGGGTTTAAATTTAGACAAAAAATTTGCTAACTTTACATCTTCTTCAATGTCTTTAATTTTTGAAACACTTACCCTTTTTACTGGACTTTTACTTTTAGTTCTATCTGATTTAGTAGGAACAGAAATAATTTTGTGTTTTTCACTCACATAAGAAGTAAAAACCGGATCTAAAAGAATTTCTTTTAAATCCGATTCAGATTTTGTTCTAAATAAATATTTTTCAAACTTTAAGCCAAAAACAATGTCTGATAAGCTTACCAATTTTGTGGGTAAAGAATCAGCTCTTCTCAGAGGTATCTTAGTTTCAAAACTATCAATTTTTTTTCCTTCTTTTTTTCTATCTGGTCCAGATTGTCTACTATCTTTGGAGGATTAGGATTGGGGTTGGATCTAGTGTAGTAGAATTTTTTAGGAGCCAGAATGTTTATTGGGTAAAATACCCACAACCTTTAAACTTAATCTTAAAGTAGAAAAGATATAATTAAAAATCTTCCTTCAAGATTAAATTTAAAACTGGAGAGTGGTTAGTTCCCCAGTGGAGTCGCCAGTATGTTATCACCCTAGTAATTCTCAGGTTGTGGGATGAGGATTTTTATAGTTAATAAAACCAGGGGTAACCAAGAACCACTTTTAGAATTCAGGATCTAGCCTTCCTGAGTTCTGGAGAGGGATCTCTCCTAAATATTTAGCTTTGTTTTGGTAAAGGGTTTTAGGCTAGCTATGAGTGAGCAATATGACTAATTTTAGAAGTGTGGTAGGAATAAAAAGTGTGGTAGGAATAAAAAGTGTTTCAAGGTAAACCAGAGAGATCTACCAGAACATTGGGCAATGGAGTCAACTCTCTAGGCAAGTAGAGCTAGGAAATAAGACTTAAAGATGAAAATGTACTAAGGGCAGAATAGATGACCTTCTAAGGCTTTGAATAGGCTTTGTTGATGGAATGGGTGAAAATATGAACAAAAGGGCACTTAAGAATCCTTAAGTTACAAAAAATAGGATTGAAGAAGGGGATCAAACTGGGACCTAGAGAAATTAAGAATTCTATAGTCCAGTTATCAAGCGAAAAACATAAAAATGCCAACTAGTTTAAAACAGGGGGCTTATTATCACTAATCATGTTTAATTTCTCCTTAGTTGATCATTAAAGAATAAAAACACATCAAATGAATGCATGTAAACTTTTAAAGAATAACATTGAAAATAGGAAAAAATACGAGACTTATCTTGTCACCACGAGAATCCTTAGTTATGATGTCTCTAATCTCGTTTCCAGTCTGCTTCTTTGCTAATTGACTCACACCAACTTCAATATGTCCAGCAAAATGACTATAGTAGTCTTGAGAAATTTTATTCCACACTGAATACTTCGAATAATGAATTATTTATACACATACATTGTTTACAAAATATCTCAGAGTTTGAGATAATGTTTTAAGGAAAAATAGGAAAGAGAACATAAGAAGAGGGACATATACAAAACAGTTTGCAAGTTGTCCTCTTTTACAAGGAAAAATAGAACTAATTTTTCTAATTAAAAATACTTTTGATATGTTGTGAGCATTGATGGCATTAGGTGCATCTTCTCGTGGAAGATGACTTGTAGAATACTCCTTTTCACCTTCTTTTCTAATACTCTTTATCTCTTATTTTCATTGTTTCATTGCTATAATTGAAAAATGACCAGTAGTAACAATTTGATATTACTGATACACTTTGACCCTGATACACTTTGACACTAATTTTTTCACCATAAAGTAACAATAGAATATGACTTTTTTATGTGATTTTCTTACCCTTTACCTGTAAAATTCACATCAGATTTGTGAATTCTTGCCACTGTTCAACAGTGGGGATCTTCATATTTTTCAGTTTCCTGTAGCTTTCATCAGCCTCTATATATTTAGAAAATTTTGGCTTTACTATGAAAATATGCTTGATTTCATTTTCCAAAAAGAATAAATTTTCAAAATCTTGAAGTAGTACTTTGCCACTTGGAGATCCTTGTGGCAAGGGTTTGTTGACCTACTCTTTAGCATATTCCCTAATTTTCTATTCATAATATTTCTGTGGCATTAATGTGTCATTCAATACGTGAATGTCTGGTAAAATTTCTTCTAATAATACTTTGTATTTGGCCCAAAATCTTGTGATGGCCAAGTTCATATCTTTACACTTGTCTTCCAAATTATTCATCATGTTTCTCTTATTCAGGACTTTCTTAATTTGAAGGATGACCTCTGTTCTGTTAGCAATTTTCAACTCTTCTAATTCTTCCCTATTTTTGTTGTACAAAAATGCTATGAGTTGAACTGCTTGTGGTGGCTTATTTTCAATTTATTTCTTGGTTTTATCAATTTTTGCATTTGCAGCCTGTTGCAACTCTTTCTTCTCATACATTATCTGAATAGAAGGCCATTGTGAGTGAATGCCTTCAATGATTTTTTTCCATAAATGATTTTTTATGTAGGCAACCTGATCCGTAAGATTCACCTGTTGTTGAAGAATTTTCACTTGTTCCTATAATCTGTCAGAAGGAATCTCTTTTAGAAGTTTCCAGATTTTTAATGATGCCTTTCAAACTAAGTATTTCTCTCTTTTATAGAAATATATTCCATGGATCTGATTATTGCGGCTTTATCCTCTACTGTGTTTATCTGTGAGGTAGATGAAGAAGAGGCAGAGATGTCATGAGAAGTGATTGGCACTGCAGTCGCCAATACTCCTTGTGGTGCCAAGTGTTCTGCCAATGTAGATGGAACAACTGTACTTACAGTTGGGATCACTGTAGGAATGAAAAACTGTTGAGATTTCTTTAGATTTTAATTTTCTTGCATGAAATCTTCTATTTGGCTTTCCATTTCCTTTATCTGGGCTGCCATATTTAGAACAAGTTGTTTTAGTTCATCATTTTCTGTCTTCTGCTGAAGGATTTCTTTTTCTTGGGGATTTTCACTTTGAGGCAATTTTAGTTGCTTTTTGAGAGAAGCTATGTCTTCATTTTCCTGTTTGATTATAACCTTTTCCCCTTCAATGTTTGCTGGGTTAGCTCCTGCTTCAATTACTATATCCTCCAATGCTTTGATTCTTAAGTTATTGGAATATAATGAGGCTTTATCCAATTTCATTTGATTTTAAAGGTTTATCAGTGTTTTCTCAAGCCTGATAGAATTCATAGTCTTATTGACTATTTTAGAATATAGCATCTCTGTATTTCTCCTGTGAAATTCTATTTGGTCCAATTCATGGACAACATCTGCATCAACTTCCAGGTCTGTCTTTGAATAATCTGCAATTTTTTTGGATTAGCTACTGTAGGCTTGAGAAATGACATCACCAATTTGTTTGAAGAATAATCAAAGGCTGAAAGGAGTCTATCTCTATTCCCGGGCTTTTGTTTAAGGAACTTGGAATATGCTTCACTTTTGATTTCTTTATTATTTTCTTTGATTTGTCTGAACCTGATTCGAATATATGTCTTTGTATTGCCAGGTTCTTTAGAAGAATAGGGAATATAAACTTTATTTTGTTTATCAACCATGACTGTGTCTTTTCGCTGTGCTCCAAGTTGGACATTTTGAAGCTCTTTGAGTGTTTCGGTTACTATCCTTGTTGCTTCATCATCAGTTTCATGACCATTGTTATCTTCAAAATTAATAGCTTTATCCCTTCTTCATCAGTCAATTTACTTTTCTTACTATAGGGAATTCTGAATCTCTTATCTAGAATAGTTTCAGTAGTGAAACTATCTTCCTTTCTACTTCTTTTATGAATAATTTCAGTTTCTTTGTTGGTTGTAACCACATGTGTTTGATTCACCTATTTATCCTTTCCACTTTTTCCCTGCATTCCCTATGAGTCATCATCAAATAAAGTATTTGGCTCCCACTCAAGTTTATTGGCATATTTTTCAATTTGGGGATTGGGATCATGCAAGAAGGCAGAAAACTTGCATTTCAATCTAATTTGACTTAAAATACCCTGAGGATCATAATTCCACATAAAGATGTATGGGAATTTATATTCTTTCAACTAGACATTAATTTCATTTGTTGCTTCTCTGTTATTCACAACAAATGGCCCAACTTGATTATTCAGTTTGAACTAAGTCTTTTTTCTAGAGGCTATGAAATTGACTTCATCTACATTCAACAACTGCCTCAAATATTCTAAAGCAAATATCCTTGTTGTCACAAATCTAGGAAATTTATATGGGGCCAAGAGTGCACCATATACTCTAATATTTGTGTAATTCTTCTATAAGTACCAATCCCCTGTTTTACAGCTCTCAGATAGCTATAATATCCCCTTTATTTCTTCATTAATCCTAGGGTTCTGTTCTTTATTCAGTAAATTCATAGTAGGTACTAAAAATAAGTCATTACAGTCTGCATAGTTGTATTCCCTGTTCCATTTTCTCAGAATTGATGACCAAAACACAACTGAAAGTACATTCCCTTCTGGATCTATCTTCTGAAACTCAATAGGAAACTTGTCTTCTTGATAATACAAAAAGAGATGAAGTAGATATGAAGTATATCTAAAGACTTCTTCTTCTAACAATCTAGAGAATTGGTAGTGCATGTTTTCTGCAATGAACTTGACAAAATTTTACACAATGGATGGAGACCGACCAGGACTCAAAGTAGACAGAAAACCTAGGATAACAACATTAGTGAATTAATCACTGTTATATCCCAGTATGAATGATAGCATGGAGACAATCTGTCTGGTTTCATTTGGAAAATCAAATGTATCAAATGGAGGATTGAGCTTAGGGATATCAACCTGCTTGGGACAAAAAGTCTGGAAGATTTTGAACTTAGAAGAAAAATCAAGGTCTAGGTAAAGTTGAGTTAAATCCTCTATTGATAATGAAGCAGCATTAGGGTCAAGGTTTAATTGCAGCATAGAGTTTATGGATTCTGCATTGATGTAAAATATGACCTCTCTGTCTTTATTGACAATGCATCTTTGGTTTGGAAGATAATAGGACTGACACAATCTGACAAAATCAGGGGCTAAATGAGTAAGAGGGATAATGTACTTTGGTAGATTTGAATCCCAGACTGGTATATCTTTATCACCTTTCTCTACTGATTTACCAAAACACCAATTATAGACATCAATTAAATTGAAATCTACCGAAGGGTCCAATATTCTAAATCAAGATCAACTAGAGGACTATTTTCTTGTGAAGTAAATGGAGGTTGGACAAGCCTGACAACTTCTGTGGAATCAGCAGTGAGTGCAGGGGTTGGCTGAGGGATTTTAGCAGAGGCTTTATTCTAAGGTTTTGGGCCTCCTGATTTGGGGGTTACTTGTTTCTTTGTCATTTTTTAACTGAACAAAGCAAGCTTATATTGTTTGTTGAGTTCTTCTGTTGGAAACAAGGGACTTTTGGAGAATTTCTCTGGTAAAATAGGGTTCTGAGCAGATTTTTAGATGGAAAGAGGTTTTTAATGCTCAGAAGAAAGGTTATGATCAGTTCCAGCAGTGAAAATGACCAGGGAGTGGGTGAAACTTGCAAAAACGGAAATGAGGAATTCTGGGGAAAATTTGACAGAGTTTCCCCTATACTTTGGATGTTTTTTGTATTCTGTCTGTGAATAATTCAATAAAAAGGAAATAGCTGGTAAAACAATGTTTTTTCCTTTGAAATTGAAGTTTTTTGTGGATAATTTTGACAAAAAATACCTTTAAAAAGGTATAATTGTGGTCAAAGAGGTTTCACGGTTGCGCGCAGTCTTCAATTATGTTGAATTCGGCTATCAGAGCATATGGTGCATCTTTGCAGAGGAAATGGTAGTTTAAATAGTCCACAGTTTCGAATTTGGCTTTTAAATGGAAACTGATTCACTGGTAAGTTCGAAAATGGTGAAAAGGGCTCTGCACAGGTTCTCGAAGGTTTATTGGCGCATAATGGTGAAAATTTGATGAAAATAGGCTTTGCGGAGGTTTCTCAGGTTAAAAGGCACGAATAGATGAAAATGTGATAAAACATTAAGTTCTAATCTTTTAAACCATAGTTTGAATCATAGTTAAATGACATTAACTGCAGGTTAAGTGGAAGTGGTTTCGGAATACCACTGGGCAGTATTCGCATAGCTCCAGAGCGGTAAGCGGTAAATTACTTTTCAAACGCAATCCAATTGTTTTGTGACACGTCAACGTAGGGTGGTTTGGGAAAACCACCCATATCGCGCGACTTTTACAAAACATCAGTCGATTAATTTATGGGCACGATATGAGGTATCAGCCGTCGGATCTGGTTTTGACAAGTGAAGGGTCACAATTTAAAAGAAAAGGAGTGGGGAAATGAAAGTCATCGGGTTGCATATGGATCGTCCGATCTGGACTTGATAGAAAATCCAACGGTGGTCATGCTACGCGATAAGGGAAGGGATGGCAATGTAATAAACTGTCGCGTTGATTTTTAACCGTTGGATTAAATAAATGGAGGGGATCACAGGGCTGATATTAACCTCGATAATGAAAGGGATTTGGTTAAATTTAATACAGAAAACCAACTTTTTCAATGAAAAAATGATCTGGGGAGGTTTTAAACTGGGATTTAATCGAGGTTAAGACTGGTAGTGAGGGGATATGGGATATGTATGGTGGATTTTAACCTTAGGCTAGGGAGTCGAGCAAGGGAAAATATACAATGAGATGGGGTTATTTCTTTTGAAGTTTAGTTTAAATGAAACTTTGGGAAATTTTTTCTTAAAAGACATATAAAACATGTTTGAAAGGTTTTTTCATATATTTTTATTATATGGTTAATTAAACCAAGGTGATTTAACTACCATAAGGGGCGGGAACTATATAAAGATATATTTTAGCCAAAGGGGGTTTTAATGTAGGTTTTTATTTAAACATGTGGGGATTAAATAGCTTTGGCTAAAATTATAATAAGTGGGCTTTTGGGTTTATTATATAAAAAGGAGTTATATATAATAGGATAAGGTCATTTCTATAAGGAATTAATACATAAATTAAAGTTAATATGAAAATAGGATAAGGCATACTCAAAACACATAAACATAATAAGCAAAGTGGAGTTTAAAAGACAATTTTGCATTAATATTAACACTCATCTTATGATATAATGTAATTTTGAGGGTTTAAAGCTTTCAAATGATGAAGGGAATTAGTCAAATGGAAATTATAATGCCTTTAAGTAAAAATGGAGTTTTACTTAGGATTATTTCAAGGGAATGAATGCATGAATGGTAAATGGTGATTTTAGGTATTAATATAGACATTTTACACTTTCAACTGATCAGTCATAGGGCCTTGGTCCGGTCCCAACAAAAGTCAAGGAAATGCCTTGAACCTTTCTAACTGATAGTTTAGAATGTTTCATGACTATGGGAAGGGGAAGTTAGTTGTTTTATAGCCCATGATGAATGATATTTACATTTAGAATTTTCACCTTCTTCTACCTACCCAGCTTACTATGCTAACATTTTTTATTCCTTTGTAGTAAGGTGCATTTAAGCTAGCAACCTTCACAGCATTTATTCTTTTTGAAAGCAAGTAAAACTATCTAATTATACACTTATTTCATCCATGAATCTAGATTAAACAATTAGATTCATTTTATTTCTCTACCTGACTACTGAATTTTCATGATTAAACGGTATGACAACTCATTATTCTCTATCTACAACAAGTGAAATTGAAAAATGACAAGTTAAGATTAAAATGCTTAACTCATCATGGACTATGGCATTTATTGACACTCTGTCATAGTAAAAAAATGAAAAGTAATGGCATTTATTCTTGCACATTTTCATTTTTATTCATTTTTCTTTTGGGGTCTTTTATTTTTTCTAAGTCCTATGATTATTCTTTTAGGAATTTTTACCCTCTTTTTGATTTTTTTTATTTTTTTATTTTTTATTTTTTATTTTTTTTACAAAATATGTGAATACAACTTGCAGAAGGCAAAAGTATGTACAGATTTACAAGATTATAAACAGTCAAGTCAAAATTATGACCCCTATATCATAGGTTGCTAACAAACTACATTGACAATGATACTATTGTTCTTTCTATATAGTTGCATATGCTGATGAATTATGATGTAAATATGAACAATGCTATGATGTTATGGGGTGAACTTAATGTGTTAATTAATAAATTCAATTATCAAAACAAATAGAAATATAGACCTTTGAAACACTAACATGATATCAGAGCTTGGATGAAGAAATTTCATGGAGATCACCCCTATGAGGACACCATTGATGAAAGAAAGAAGAGGATGGTGGATACCTAAAAGAAATATAGGGTTTTAATAAAATCTTGGGTAATTTTTGTATTAGGGTTTAATGGATACAATGAGGTTACGGTTTGAGAGAAACCCTTGTTTATGGAAAATATTTGAAACCTTGAATGGTCAATATAAATATGCTCTTGTGAAATATTTGATGAAGCCCTAGATGGGATTGTCCCTTGTAGGCCTGGTTGGCTGATTGAAGGTGACATTTTTATGTGGAACTATGGATAGTTATGGCTCTTGAAGTTTGTTTCAAGAGGGAGAGGATCACCTCTCATTGAATATAAGGATTTCCTGAATTATGATGTTTCTTTGTGTATTTACTTTTTTTTAGACTCACGGATCTGATTATTATGATTATTATTTTTATCAGTACTTCATGCATGTATATTTGATTATTTGGATGCTTCTAAATGCCTTGATGAGATATAAAAAGAGGATCCTTCTTGAGGATAATTTGAGATGCAGGAAATATTTCCATAGCTAGAAAAGGTAAAGAGGCATCTGATGGAAATGTGACAAAGCACTACAAGATACTTGTGTAAAATAATAAGGTGCAAAGGTATTTTAATACTACAAGGTATGCATGATATATTGTTTCAAAATTATGTTTCAGCTACAAATTTCATGGAAAGGTAATCCCTAAGGTATGATGAGAATGTATCCTTCTCAAATGGTCCATGCATGCATATGAAAGTGATTTGAATTCAGGTTCTTATGATGAAATCGTGCACTTGATATTGATAAAGTATCTTACATAATGAATTTATTGATTCTATGAGGCTACTAATGTTGATCATTGATATAATGGTATACTTTATGTTTGGCTAACATCTATCTCTTGGATATACTGATCCCATAAAGAAGGATAACACCTTGACTCTATTAGATGATACTCTTGACTCTTGACTTGATGGATTTCATATAGAATGTTAGCCCATTGATTCTTACATATGATACTATTGATAATGCTTGTAAAAGGGTGGATACTCTTGTTGCTTTGGTAAATTATTTTTAATGACCTAACTTGATACTACTGATCTTGTTTGTAAAAAGCATGGTATCCATGATGATAGAAGTATAACAATAAGATTAATATATCGGGTCCTTTTTTGACCTTCGTTATGTCTTGATATGTCTAGTAATTATGTCATATGGTAAATCTCGTTGACTTAATTTGGTGGATTAAGCTATATTGTTTGAAGTGTGATGTCACACAAATTAGTTGCCCTTATCATATGATCCTAACTCTTGATAGATTGAGTTATGTGATAAATAAGTAATGCATGTGATCATGATTATTTAATTATACCTCCATTATCTCTTTGACTCTAACCCTCGATCATAGATTGATGTTATGATGAAGTGGATCATGTTAGCATGATATAACCATAATGAATATGTGGTGTAATATGAATTTATGATATAACATATATGCTAATGTAAGACAACATTATAGATAGGCTGATGACATGAATGAAGAGTTACATGCATAGGGATAATCCCTCCATAATATCCCTTATCCTATTACCATTGCATTATATGAATATTATGTACTTTAAAGTATGATTTATGTGCATCTGACATTTTTGATCCACAACAAAGTTTTGATCTGAGGTAGATAATTTTCTATGTCTCTAAGCCTTGGTCGCACGGAATAAAGCCTACAGGTGTGACTGTAACCTCCTCATCGCACGGAAACAAGCTCAATGGTGCGACTGAGGAACTAAGATAAGTTATGGGAAGATTTTTACCTCATTCGCTTGCATAACATATTGGGGAGTTTGATTGTAGTCTCCCAATCGCATAGAGGAAGGCCTATGAGTGCAACTATGCTTGCTGAATAGAAAATGAAGTTTTTTGCATGAAATCAGATGTGCTCCTAAAGGATGGGAGATGTAATGATGTGGTGTAGATAACAAAAAGATATTTTATAAGGAAATTTTGAATGTTTTCTATAATATGAACACAAAGATTGAACTTGTGTTTGCAGGTGACCAGGACATACATATAGATATGTAATTGTGTTTGAAGTTTTTGATACAATAATTTGACATGATTTGGTTGATTGATATACATGAGCTATATGATGCCTAACAATGACTTAGAACTTTGACTCAATGATTGAGATATGTCTTGGACTATATATCTTACTCTGATAGCAAATTTGGATTTGACATGATGTCTAATGATTTGATTTTATGACTAATGACTTGCATTGATGATAATGATATATGAGAATAGTGACTTCCAATGACTTATATGAATATTCAGAAAAAAAAAAAAAAAAAAAAAAAAAAAAAAAAAAAAAAAAAAAAAAAAAAAAAAAAAAAAAAAAAAAATAAAAAAAAAAAAAAAAAAAAAAAAAAAAAAAAAAAATTGTATTAGCCTCCTTGTTCCTAGCACAATGGTTGAAGTATTGACAGTTGTGATTTAGTATGAAGATGGAACCTTTATGAATTATCCTTGTTGTATAAATTTTTATCTAGTGACATAATCACTTGATGAAGTTTTGAATTAATATTGCATGGTTGGTGACAAACCATTGGCATGATAATAGATGATGTCATGACTTGATGAAAACTCTACCTGTCACATGGTCCAAATAATTAATATTGTGATATATATGACTTTGATATTACCATTGATCTGGCTTGTAGACTTTGATGAGATTATTTAATTGATTTGATTCCACAATATTGATTTAAGAAAGGTTAGGATTGTTGGTTTGGTAAAGTGTTATGGCTGCAGTGAGAATTGCATGAAGAAAGTTGCTTGATCTAGATATGTTCACATGGAAAGTTATTTTATGAAGTCAAGATGACGTGTTGATCCAAAACTCTACTTCATAAGTGTTCAAAGGTATGGCTTTGATTTTGGTTTTGGTTTTATACTATTGTCAAGTAATGAGCCTCTAATGATCTAATTAAGAGGGAGATGGATTTTGAAGCTTGAAATGATGAATTATGGCTAAACTCTAAATGATAAATATAATCTATATTGCTAATCTATTGAAGAATTATTTAAAAGTAGAAATGAAAATCCTTGGACACACCAATTGAATTTCAAGAAGTTGAAATTGACTTTGGTAACCGACAATTAATTGAAGCATTGATGTTATGGTTTGAACATTTGTCCATATATATATATATATATGATGTGCATAGAACTTAAGTCGACTGGGAAGCTTCATACACACACCGATAACCCTTCGAGATATCTGCATAAGATAATCAATTCTTGATATAAGATATTATTATATCATATGTTACTACATGGGTGTATTGTTGATATTTGATATTATTATTGATGAGCACATTTGGATGTTGATTTAGTATGATATCTAGTATGATAACATGGCCGAGGTTGCGTACAATGTTGCTAGCATGTCTAGTTGTGAGGTAGGATGAAGAAGCTCCTTAGAGAGATGTCTAAGCATGATTTGGATATTACATGGATACCTTATGATGACAAAGAGTGGGGTCTGAATGGCAGATAATCCCATATATATATTTGGGACTGAGTTACCTTCATATATTGAGACAATGCAGTTGTATGATACAAGATTATGATTGTGTTTGACACCTCCTTGAGAGTGAGGATGAATATGGTATCCTTTTGTGATTTATATGATTATTTATGTTCTAACATGATATTTAACTTTATTCCCTATATGAACAATATACAACTAATATTTATACATGGTGATTACCTGATATAATTATGATGATATGTTGATTATTTATAGAGAGCATCACTAATTGAGGACACTAAGACAACTTTTCCTCCATGTCTGAGCTCCCAGGGTGTAGAATTGAGATGGAGGGATCCTAGGGTTGAGGGAAATCTAGACAATAGGGAATCACCCTTATCTGTTACCCATAGGGTTGGAGATGTTGCTCCAATATTTTTTTTTATGTAGAGTATACCCCAGGTTGCATCATATCGAGAAGAAAGGCTTCTTGGGATTCTCCCTACCTGTCTAGTCAGCGATTTGAGGAGGCTTGGAGGCATGTGATCCTTACCTCTTAGTATGTTAGGTATCTTGTCCAAGTTGTATTATGTTGTAGGTTTTCTACCTCATCACTCTTAATGGTCATTGATGGGAAGATCAAGAAGAAATAGGATTGGGTTGATATTTCCTCCCTTGTGCGATTCTGCGTTGAGAATGAGCTCCTTGATGCATTTTTAGGGTTAAGATGTGCTCCCTTGTCTTTTTTTATATCATTTTTCTCAATATGGGGTCATAGTAGTAGCTCCCCCATGATATTTTGGGTTCAGTAGTAGCTCCCCGATGTGGTTCCCGATTGAGATTTGGTCCTTGATTTTGTTATCTACGCTGATGATGATTAAATCTCCATTGATGTGATTCTGGATAGTATCTCGCGGAAAAAAAATTTGGATTTTAGTCTTATGAATGAAAGGAAGTAGCTTATTCTCCCCTCCGATGACAAATTATTTTTCTTTTATATTTGTGAATGTTCAGCATATAAGTAGGGAAAATCAATAGATAAGCTATAATAAGAAAGGGATGGATCGAGATGAAAATTTATGATTTGATATGATGAATATACTAGAGATGGTCAAAAAATGACAACAACATGACATGATGATGGGATGATAAACAAATAAATACTAGCAGTTGGAATTCTTCCTGGTTTAGAGGGAGTGTTTTGTTTTTGAAACTAGGGTTAAATTCTGCCTTGGAAAAATAATATGACAAAGATAATTATTTTATTGAATTTTTCTTTTAGGGAGGACCAAAATCGACCTAAAGATCACCTAATTTGGACAAGTAGAAGTTGGTTTTTGAATTTATGAACCCACTCATGTAGATTGGATTAGGTCGGCCCTACACATATGTGCATATTGGATCAGGTCATCCCTAAAGAAAAGTGGACCCATTGGAAGGCTATAAATACAAGTGACCACTACCTCATTTCGACACAATGATGATATGGTATTCTCTCTTGGTTTTTTTCTCGCCCAAGTATGAGGCTCGTCCATGGATAAATAGGTTCACTCTAAGGTTAAATTGTAGGGTTTGAAGCTCGCATCTCTTCTTTAGGGTTTTAGGCCCCAATCGCAGGCACAAAAAAGGAATATTTCGAACCTAATTTCTCCCACACATGCTCATGAGTGTGACTGGTTCCTTCTAGTCGCACTAATAACACTATGTGCATGCGACCAAGAGATTAGGGTTTCTGAAGTCCAGTTTCGGCCACAATTGCACACTTGCCTTGCTTATGGGAGTGACTGGGAAGCTACAGTTGCATGGATGAATCCTCCTACATGCAACTCGAGACTAAAAGATGAAATTTTAATCTTCCGAATATTCTTCTCAGTGACCATTGTGTTTAGTAGTTGACCACAGACGATAACAGTACATTATAGTCCTTTGAATTATGGTGTTTTGAATAAGCATAGTTGGGTTCATTTCATTGATGTTCTAGGTGTTCTTTTGGTCAGTTTTATATGTGAAGATACATATGATTTTACTCTATTTTTCCGAATCATTTGACGACAATCTAAGAGGAAGAATAATTTTAAATGGTTTTCTCCACAATGGGTTTTCCCCTGGTCTCCGATCAATCTTGGTGTCTCTATGTGTGAATTATTTCCTTTTGTTGTTCCTTTATGTTTCTCTACATTTATGATGATGATATTGTTCTTTCTATATAGTTTCATATGATGTTGAATTTTGATGTAAATATGAATAATGTTATGATGTTATGGGGTGAAATTAATGTTTTAACGAAGAAATTCAATTATCAAAGCAAAGAACAATATAGTCCTTTGAAAAATTAAGAGTTCGTTCCTTAGTTACAGTTGTTGTTTCCTCAATTTCAGTTGTTGTTTCCTTAATCACAGTTGTTGTTTCCTCAGTAACAATTGTTGTTTCCTTAATCACAATTATTGGTTCCTTAATCACAATTTTTGGTTCTTTATATGCTATTATTGCTCCCCTAGTTTTTTAATATTCTTTAGGGTAAGCAGTATATTAATACTTCTTTTGATATTATGGATGGACAAACAAATTCCCTAATGATTATCATAAAAGGATATTTTATAAGAAATCATTATCAGAATCCCGAATCTCCTTTAGATTTTAATTCTTTTGATCATGTAATAAATCTATAGAAGTATTGATTATGTAATCCTTCTATTACCACTTAAGGAGACTTCCTTTACTCTAATATTTAATGATTCTACATTTTTTTCCTAAAAATATAAGTTTTGGAGGCAAAATTAGTAGACTAAAAAAGTAATTATAATAATACTTTTCACACCTTCCCTAACTCTTAACTATTTGATATGTCACCCCATTCACTAAGTAAACTTTTATAATTAACATAAATAATAACGAGCACAGTGAAAAGAAAAACAAGGTTAGGAGGTTTCATCATAAGCAGACCTACCAATATCATAGGATCTAATGGAGTGACACTACCACTTCTGGTCACCAAGCCAAGGTAATGGACTTTGGTCTTCAAGTAAAAGGACAAGAGGTCTCATCACGACCTGACTTGTTCACCCCATCTTCTCTAATGAATGGAATTATTGTTATCTGGTCACCATGCCATAACAATGGCCTTCTGTAGGTGTTTCATAAAAACAAAAACAAAAAATTGGAGTTATGAATCTCTCCTAGTGAATGGGCTACCAGCATCTCAATGGGTTAAAAGGAAACCATGTGGAGCCCATGGACGTCTAATGGTAACAGAGGACATGGCTATAGTATTAAATTACATTTAAATATTACAATTAAAGTTGGTTATTTTTTCTCCTCAAAATTAAATAAGGAAGATCATTATATTTATTATGGAACTTTATACAACTCTCCTAAAAATTGGTGATGTTGGTTAATCATGAGAAACAAAATTATAATCGCACATATTAGGGATATAATTTTTTTTTTTGTAATTTAATATTTTAATTAATTTTCTTCTTTTTTATCTCTCTAATGATACTCCTTTGCGAATATTTTTTCACCCATCTTTCATTCCTAAAAATATCTACATGCCTTATACTTCACTCTTATACCCCATGTATTCTCATAATTACCCTCATCATTACACCTTAATGAATAAATGGCTTGATAATTATCATGTGTTCCATAAATATCTCTCATTATCCATTTTTATTTTTGATGGTTATCCCACTACGTTTGATTGATACCACCTTACCTCTCAATCATGGAAAATTTGCCAAACTATTAAAAAATTGATTGATAGTTGAGGATGTTCTTCAATAATATTAGAGGGGAAAGGAGGCACTGATATATGATTTGTTACCTGAATTTCAGAAAATATCATTGCATGTTATGGTTACTGAGCCACTGTATTATGTGCATTATTACTATATTTTGAATTTTGTTGTTTCCAGCTGCAAAATTGCTTCTTGTTGAGAAATGGATGGCCATATGATACAGTATGAACATGTTCAACTACAGGCCATGGAACAGGTGCACAAAATTATAGAACAAGAAGGGTGGTTATAATATTTTGGGTGACTACAGGGATTTCATAATGAAATAGCATGAGAATTTACAAAATAATTGGTTAATGGTGTATTAGTGGTAAAGAACGTAGACGTACAGGTGAGCTAAGAAACATTAGAAGAAGTCACTAGTCTCCCAAAAGAGGGATAAAAATGGAATAAAATGCATACTTCACTCGAGGGTGTAACTCTCCTGTTTCTGAACAATGGTGAAGAATTGGTTAGGAAAGGAAAGGGGTATAACCCCAATTCTTTACCAGAACCATGGAAAGAAGTATCAAGAATTTTACAAAGGTATATTACCTTTGATGCAAGGTACTATGTGGTTAGGGGATTTCATCTTAAAATAATGGCATCCCTAAGACGAAAGGTAACCTTAAACCTTCCTTATTTTCTTAACACACCAGAGTTGGGACTCGGGCTTCTAGGATGAGAAGATCCAAAGAACAAAACTCATTAGTGAGACATCATGGGCTTATCAAATTATTATTTTTATAAAGTTTTAATCAAACACACCAGAGTTGGAAAAATTTCCTAGGGAACCCTCATGTTGGACAGAGTATTCCTTTGGAAAATGAAATATTAATGGAAGAACATACCCCATAATAAACTACACAAACATAAAAGCCTCAAAAACTTAGAAGAGCATAGAAAATAATGGAATATGTCTTAACCTCGCTACCTAAAAGAAGGAGAAGATCAACTATGTTAATCAAGTTACAACAAGTTCATATTCTCTAGATCCCCTTCTATAGTTACCATAAGAAAATTTGGTCCTAGAACTCTCCAATTTAGAGGGCACACAACAAGAAACCTTTGAAGAAAAATTGACTCAAGACTCACCAACTTCAGAATAGACAAAAAAAGAAATGGACGTAGCTCAAACATTGGAAGGGTTACACAACCAATTGGAGACTGTAAATTTTGGAGAAGAAATGAATATTCCAATAGAAGAATTTGTAGCTCATACATAAAACCCTTATAATCAAGGTACATTACCCAATTCCATGATTGAAACTTCCCTCACCAATTCCTCATTCATTTTCATCTTGGAATCATCCAGTGATCCTAAAGTTGTTCCCTTCCTAGAGAATTTATCTCACTTGCGAAGGTCGCTACCAGAATGACATTGCACAAGTCTCAGGTCTACTGGTCACTGGTACTCGATGGTTTAGTCAGAAAAACATCATTCTGAATGAACAACAGGACTTTCTTTTGCTAGGAGAACACATCGAGCTTAAAGGACGGGGTGTGGGACTTCACTCGTTGCCTCCTCCTTGGCTGAAAGTTGTTGAATTCGTCAAACATTATCTCACTTGTGAAGGTCGCTATCAGGTAGTCTATCAGCACAAATTTGTCTTAATGAGTCATTTACGACAAGGTATACTAGTGAACATTCCTTATTATTTACTTGGATGTATTAGAAATATTTCATATTACTGTAGACGGGTAAAATTCCCACTCCTTTCCCTCACCCATCACTGCCTTTGTCATCTACTGATTCAGATGGGTTTTGCTCAACAAAACCCTCCTCTAAAAAATTTACCTTTACCTCCTAAGCAAGCTACTGAAATTCCTCATGAAGCTACTAAGAACCCCCAAGAAATCCCTGAAAGTTCCCACGAGAAGCAACCGGAGAATATCCATGACCCTCCATCAATTCCATCCACAGAATCAGCTAATCTAGTTAGCTTGTCTTCAGGTCCATCTCACTTAGAAGAATCATCTGACCCTACCGTCCATATTCCCAGTGATGACTCTCAGGCCGATGCACCACCATCTTCCCCTATTCATAAAATAAAAAGGCAAATAACAACCACCTCTCTGTCCAAAAGACAAGCAAGGGCCGTAACTAAAACAACTACCTCCTCTGATAGTCCTTCTCTTAGAGAAAAACCCTCTCATAAAAAGAAAAATCAAATTGCTTTTTCTGCCTTCTTACCTAGGAGACGAATGAGGACGTCTATTGAATCAGAAACCATTCCTATTACCCCTGATCCCACAACCATCTTGCTAAAACTCCATTCATCACCACCCTTCCAAACCCCAGAATTATTACCTGTCTCACCCTGTGGCACTAAAACACAAGAACCAGATGCCCAGGGTAATATGACATCATTTTCTACAAAATAAGTAGTTGTCCCACAAGAACCAGATACTAAGTCAGTAGCTGCTCCACAAGAACCAGCTACTCAATCAGCAGCTGAAACACAAGAACCAGTTGCTGATGTGCAAAAACTAGACATCCAAGATGCTACTCATTCAGTAGCTACCACAAAGAAACTAGCTCTAGTTGTCACACTAGAACTAGCTAGAGCTAAAACACAGCAATCAACTCTAGAGAAAGCAATTGATACACAAGGCCCAATCACCTTGGCCTCCCTTTTACAGGAAAATGAGTTTTTAAAATTAGAATTATAAGCTTATAAGCGAGAATTGGTAATGGCAAGGGAAGCATTTGACAAGGAGCAAAATTGTTATACCCTGGCCCATACAACATCCATGGTAGACAAACATACAGAGAATGATCCATATAAAGAATATATGTGCCATCAATGTGGAAACATCTGTCAGCAAGAAGGATATAAGATGGTTCAAGTTCCAATGCCGACAGCATCTACATCGTCTGCAGTCAAAGAAGAATTCCCTACTGTTACACAAGAACCAGTAGGGCCTTCAAAAATTTCAGAAAAAGAAGTCAAGGTACAAGTATCCTTCCCTACTGTAACTGATTCTGCTACTCAGACTATACCTCAACCTACCACTTGCAATGCCGAAACACAAACTGAACCATAGAAAGAGATGGAAATAGTGAACAAGTGGAGGAAACAGTATGCTATTTCCCAAGATAAAACTTTACAGCAACACAAATTGGTTTGGCAGAATCATATATATTCTAATTGGGAGACCTGGGAGAAAACACTCTAGCAATTTAGAGTTTGCAAGAAAGAGAATAAAGAGCTAAAAGGAAAACTGTTTTTAATGTTTCAATTGGTAAAAAAATTATTGGCCACTAGGAAACCATCTCTAAACTATTCTTTATTTCTCTTAAAATGCCTTTTTTATTTTCAGTTGAAAGCAGTCAAAGACGGAATACCCCATTAGGTGCTTACATCTGAACAATTTGTGAAAAAATTTGCAGAAGCTTCCACTAGTGATCAGCACCTACTATGTGAGTTGTACCTTCACAATCAAGTTATCCCTGAAAATAGAAATATTAATCTCAACCCTCTTGTTGGTGATATTCAGATCAGGGAATTTTCCTCCTTTCTTGCTAATCAGATTACATGGCAGACTGATTTTCTTGCAACTAGGCACAATGAAGACAACCACCTTCTCTAGATAAGTCCAGAACCTCAAAACCCTGCCATTTTTGTGGTAGAATATCATCAGTTTTGCAGAAGCCAGGGATGATTGAACACATACAGCAATTACAAGTTTCAGTACTCCATGATTGTCACAAATTCATCAGGGCCAAAGAAACTACTGCTCTAAGAGCAAACAATATGTTGTGGCAACAATCCTCTAAGGAGAGGTAGGAGTATAATCCTTTTAGCCCTACTAACCTTGAAACTGCGTTGTCTAGAGTACCCAACTACATGGATAGGGTACCACTTTCACTTTCCTATTTTATGGATGCTAGTAGAAGAATATCATGCTCATTATAGGTTGGCTAACAAGGATGAAGCAGCAGCTTGGCAAAGATTGAAAAAGGTGCAAGGATTTAGAGCTTTAAGAGATAGCACCTTCCATAGTTACTGCCTAAGTAATTTGCATGCCAAAAGCCAGTATTCGGACTCTGACTCGGACTAAAGTTGCCTGAGGACGTGCAACCGTTTCATTTGGGGGGGATGTTAGGGCCACATAATGTACCATTTTGACCATACATTTTGTTATCATTCCACTCTTTTTCAATCCATATTCAAAGCTTACACTATCACTTTCATCCATTTTTCCAAAGATATATAATATTCTTCTCTTTACTATATGTTTAACTTGTTTTACATATAATTTTACATTACTTTTATATTTAATCATTAATCAAAGATATATAGTTTCTGAGACAGTTTGAAGACCGAAGATAATATATTATGGTTGTCTGAAGACCGCGTTGCTGAAACAATCAACATGGTACGCAAATCTTGTTGCTGAAAAAGCCCGTGATTTTCGATTTTTAAGCAGCATTTCGAGCATGACGGAAACAATAAAAGACAAGTAAGGAAGTTGTTACAGGGGCCACTCTGAAGCCAGTACCATCGTAACCATTGTAATAGCATTTTTCTATGGAAGAACAAAAAGGTCCTACTTCAAAACAGAAGATCAGATTGGGTTAAAAATAGGATTTCTATAATGTAATTGTAATAGATGTCTCCTCTTTAAAAAGAGGAGACATCAGCGTTAGAGAGTAATAGAGACTACGAGAGGTTCATTTCTGAACAGAGAAGGAATGTGAATCTTTTGTAATATGTTTCTTTTGACAGATAAATAAAATTTTGTTATGAGCATCTCATTTTAAATCCTTCTTCTAGAGAATCTTGTGAGAAGGAAAGGGCCCTCCTTCTTCACAAGATTCACCCATTTGTCCCTGTATTTTGTTAATTGTTCTTTTCATTCATGCCTTGATTAAACCCTATTTACTGAAGTTATTCATGCAGCATCAGAATTCTGTTGTTTATTTCTAAGCTATGTTTCCATTACTTGTTGCACTAATTTCATACAATTCATTCTTGAGAAGTTGTGGATTATTTTAACTAGAAATTTTGTTTATGGAATGAGTGTGTGAAAGCTTGGTAATCAGAAATAGGTGCTGAATATTCCTACTTGGGGAATAGGGTCTTGTTCTCTGTTATAGCATGTAATTGCTTTCCAACCCATTTCCATATCATTGTCTTTAACGTAATTGATATTTGATTCTTTTAATGATAGTCCTGTGAATAAGGATTGTCTTTGTTGTAACTCAAGTAGACTTCTGTTTGTTAATGGAAGGTGTGAAGTTAAAGGAAGGTGTGATTCGTGTGATTCTTACTACAACATTTCTTTATTTTGAGAGAGGGGAGAGCATTAAAACAAGGGGTGATTTCTTTGAAATGTGAACAGATTTCCCTTGATGTTTAGCTCTGGTTGGAGCACTTGAATTGTTTAAATTGATGAAAAATTAAAGTGACCAACATTTTGGCACCATTTCCGGGGAAGGAAATTATAGATTTCAAAAGCATTGATGTTTTTCTTCCAGATGTGTAGATTGCATGAGAGGATGCGGAACCCATAATAAAACTAACCCTATAGGTGGCAAGGACAAAGGAAGGGGAGGAAGAAAGACTTTTATTGATGAGATTGTATCAAAAGCTGAATCTTCTCAGAGATTAAGCTCTCAAAGGCCAAAGCCTCAATTCTCCCCTCAATCGAATTATGAAATAGAAGAAGTTGTGAGCCCTGGAAACGTTGAAAAACCAGCGGAAAACATTTAGGATCGAGCGAGTGTAGTATGAGATCAAACAATGGAAGGAAACAATGAAGGATTCTTCGGCGGAGGACAAGTAGATCCTGAAGGAGAGGGAAAAGATGATAATTCTCTCTCTACCTTAGGATTTCCTATTATTGATCTCCCTAGAGGAGCAACTCCCATGAAGAATATCCCACTTTCAACCTTACCTAATTTCCATGGCTTATCTTCTGAAGATCCTAACGAATTTATTTTTTAATTTGATACATTGTGCAGAAGTTATGATTATGTTACTAATGCCTCGAAGTTGAAGCTGTTTCTAGCAACACTAAAAGGAAATTCACTAAGGTGGTTCATCAGTCTTAGAGGCCATGTAATCACAACATGGGAACAAATGAAACAGAAATTTATTCTTAAATATCAAGACTAATGCTGGACAAGAGAAAAGAGGGAGGAACTATTTAATATGGTACAAAAGGAGGACGAGAATTTGGAGGACTTTGTGGAAAGACTATAGTACAATCTACAGATATCCAATCATCTCGATGTAAGTAAGGATATTCTTAAAACAATATTACTGAAAGGGGTGAGGGATGATTGTTTAAACATGTTAAATATTCTTGGTAATGGGGATATATCTAAAGAATCATATGATGAAATTGTTGACCTCTGTAAAATATGTTCAAGAGGAGCTGCAGGGAACAGTTCAAACAACAGAGATGCCACATATTCAAGAGTTCAGAAATCAGCCAGTGGAGGAGCAACAAGAGTCGAAATAGGTAATTTACCCAAAGAATTTAAAACTGAAATGTTAAGTTCTTTTGCTTCACAAATTGACACCTTGCAGGTTAAAAAGAAACAAGCCAAAGCAGAAGCAGATTTGGCTGTCTTTTGCCCAAAATTCAGAGATAAAAACCCACTAAGGGAATGCCCATTGGACAAGATACCAATTTGCACCCTTTTTAAGAAATATCATGAAACAGAACAATGCCCTTATTTACCAGGAATAAAGGCAGCATTGCAACCAACTGAAGAAGAAGCTGAAGCAGTCTATCTACTGACACAAAGAAGGCAAAGGAAACCATGAGGACAAGGTATGAACTCTAATATGCCATTTACATCTTCTAATCGTTGGAACAATTATCGTTATTTTAGTCAAACAAATTACCCTCCCTTCAACCAAATGTAATACCCATCCTTCAACCAAATGAATAGCCCACCCATGCAACAAAAAAACCCTCCCTTTATAGATCCTGCAATGTGGACTCCTTGGCCTCCACAACAACCATCTTATTTTAATAAATGGAATTCAAATTGGAGGGGTCAACAACTCCCATTTCCAAATCAATTTCATCAATTTCAACAACCGCTTCCTCTACCATCAAGTGCTCCACCAAATAATCAAATAAGACCCCAGCTACCTGTACAACCAAATCCTAACCCCAATTATAAAGTTGTGCAATTTATTGATATTCAAAACCAGCCTACATTTCCTATTTTCCCTGCACAATGTAATGACATTCATTTACGATCTGGGAAAATAGTTGAACCCATTATTGATGATGTTACCTCTTATGATTCTGATAAATAAGAAACTAAGAAACATGGTTCACATAAAGAGGTACAACCAACCTCTAATAAGGGTGGTGAAACAACAGAACCACCATTCCTGAGCGTTTAGTTTTAACCAGAATGCCTGAACTGCCTGCTTTTAATATTTTAGGGGAATTTCAGAATCTGTATGTTAAAATTCCACTTTTACAGGCACTAAGAGATGTACCAATTTATGCCAGAACCATGAGATATATTTCTGTTAAGAAACCTAGTAGGAAAGTTAAAGATCCCCTTAGATTTCATGTTATGGGTGATCTATCTGCATTAATGTCTGGTAAAGCCCCTCCAGTTAAATATGGTGATCCCGGCCATCCTACTGTGACAGTCCAAATTGGTAAAAAATAATCCCTCAAGTTCTGGTAGATTTAGGTGTTGCTATAAACATTATGACTCTTGAAACTTCACAATTGTTACACCTAAAGAATACAATCACGGATACACCAACCATTCTAGATTTATTTGACCGTTCTAAAATCAAACCAAAAGGAGTTGTTGAATACTTAGTCATCTCAGTTGAGTCCTGGAATTACCCAGCTAACTTTGTGGTGTTACAAACTAAAACAAATTTGGGGGCGCATCCTCTCATACTGCGAAGGCCTTGGTTAGGCACAGTCGATGCCTTTATCAGCTACACATCTGGTTCAATGACAATTTCCAATGGATATGAAACTAAACAGCTTACTCTCTACCCTCATGCTACACCCATGATTAATAATGAGAATTCTGTATGGATGGACTATGATGATATTACTATTCAACCTATTTTGATAGTCGGACAAGCGTTAAAACTTAAAGATACCACTAAAGATGAGGTAATTAATAATTTCATTTGTGAACCCTCCTCCATGACTTCTGCAACACATAAAAAATTGGCTACACTTTTGGAATCAGATTCCTAGGAAAAGCTTAAATCTAAATATCTACCTCAAACATCAACCACCATCTCGGCTAAAAGCATAACAGTAGAAATTGAACCTGGAAAAATATTGAACATAAATCCTAATCTGAAAACTGTTGAAACACAACAGTTAATGAAGTTACTTCTTGAAAATAAGGAAGCATTCACATGGGACTATACAGATATGAAGGTAATATCCCCTGAATTATGTACTCACCGGATTTATATTAAGGAAGGTTGTCGACCAGTCTGTCAACCCCAAAGATGAGTGAACCCTAATTTAAGAGAAATTGTTAAAGAGGAACTTCAGAAATTGCTTAATGTAGGATTTATATACCCTATATCTGACAGTGAATGGGTTTCCCCATTGGTAATAGCTCCTAAGAAAAATGAGAAATAGAGAGTGTGTGTAGATTATAGAGCCTTAAATAAATCCACTCAAAAGGATCACTTTCCTTTATCGTTCATTGATCAGGTGTTGGATAGTTTGTCAGGAAAGAAATTCTTCTCCTTTTTAGATGGATTTAGTGGGTATAACCAAATTAGAATTGCACCCCAAGACCAAGATAAGACCACTTTTACTAGCCCTTGGGGAACTTTTGCATATAGAGTTCTTCCATTTTGACTATGTAATGAACCATTACCTTTTCAAAGGGAAGTTATAGGAATATTTTCTGATATGCTGAATGACTCCATGGAAATATTTATGGATGACTTTACCCCTTATGGTGTGTCTTTAGAAGATGCATTACAGAATCTTGAGAAGGCACTCAAATGTTGTATACAACCTCACCTCTCCTTAAGCACTGAAAAATATCATGTGATGATGAGTGAAGGAGTAGTGCTTGGAAATTTTATCTCATTTCAAGGAATTCAGGTAGATCCATCCAAAATACAAGTCATTCAGAGTCTTCCTATTCCTAAAACACAAATTGATGTGAGAATTTTTCTAGGACATGCTGGATATTACAAGAGATTTATTAAAAAAAAAATCAAAATAGCTTCTCCTTTATTTGTGTTACTTATGAAAAATGTTGAATTTAAGTGGACTAATCTTTTCCAAGAGACCTTTGTAGAACTCAAGCATCAGTTATCCATAGCTCCTATTTTGAGAGGACCTGATTGGGCACTTCTATTTCACATATCTTCTGATGCTCCAGATACTGCAATTGGCGCTGTCTTGGGACAAGAGGAAAACCATCTTCTTTATGCTATCTACTTTATCAGTAAGAATATGACCCCTGCTGAGCTTAATTATACAGTTACCAAAAAGGAATTTTTAGCAGTAATTTATGCCATTAATAAATTTCGACATTACATTACTGGTTACTCTACTTTTTTCCATACTGATCACTCGGCTATTAAGTATTTAATGAACAAGTCTGTAACAAATGCTTGAGTTACCAGATGGTTATTGTTACTACAAGAGTTTGATATTACAATTGTAGATCGACCAAGTAAAGAAAATGTTGTTTTTATTTCATTTCATGGTTAAAAACTGATAATAATATTCGAGTAGATGATTCCTTTCCTGATGAGTATTTATTTGCAGTATCTGCTCACTCACCATGGTATGCAGACATTGCCAATTATTTGGTTGCAAGAAAGTTACTGTCACACCTGTCAGATCGAGAGAAAAGAAAAATCATTCAACAAAGTGCTCAATATAGCTGGATAAGTGGATTTCTTTTCTACACAGGACTTGATCATGAAATCCGGAGATGCATTAGAGAGCATGAGATGTATGATATACTAAAATCCTGTTATGATGGCCCTTGTAGAGGGCATTTTGCTGATAAAAGAACAACACATAAAATTCTTAGGATGGGTTATTATTGGCCCTCACTCTTTAAGGATGCAAAGAAATATGTTCGGGCTTGTGATAGCTGTTAGAGAATGGGTCAACCTAATCATAGAGATGAAATTCCATTGAACCCCCAGGTAATACTTGAACCATTTGAAAGATGGGCCTTAGATTTTATAGGACCCATTAATCCTCCATCCAAACAAAGAGTTTATAAATTAGGTTGCACAGATTATATGAATAAATGGGTGGAGGCCAAAGCACTTCTTAGAGCTAATGAAGAAGTTGTCCTAGCTTTCCTGCTTGAAGAAATCTTTGTTAGATTTGGAATCCCTAGAGAGCTAGTTACAGATGGAGGACCTCCTTTCAATTCTCATGGTTTCAAAGCCACCCTTCAGAAATATCATATTCATCATAGATTGACTACACCATACCACCCCCAAGCCAATGGGCAGGTGGAAAGTAAAAATAAAGTAATAGAAGCCATTCTAACCAAAACAGTGAAGGATAATCGGAAGGATTGGTCCCAAAAGATCCTTGAATCACTATGGGCTTACAGAACTACCTGGAGAAATACTACAGGATTTTCTCCCTATGAATTGGTTTATGGTAAAAGTGTTGTTTTTCCTCTGGAATTTGAAATTAAAACTTTAAGGACTACTTTAGCTGTTAATATTGATTTGACTGATGTGCAAACAGCTAGGTTGCAGCAGCTTCTTGAACTGGATGAAAAAATATTAGATGCAATTCATCAGACAACTATGATCCAACAACAAAGAATAAAGTGGCATGACAAAATCATCAAGCACAAGAAGTTCCAAAAAGGTAATTCAGCTTTATTGTATGATTCTCGGTTTGAAAAATTTCAAGGGAAGCTACAAGATGGTTGGGACCCTATGAAGTAGATGTTGTTTTTCCGAATGGAACAGTAAGGCTCTTAACAATTGATGACTCTAAAACACCACTATTATTAAAGGGTCATCAGCTTCGTTTGTACCAGTGCCCTATTTCTAAAGAATATTTTAAGGCCACTTGCATGGCAAATGCACATTATCTTTTTCTAGGTGATTCTTCTGCTTCTCATTGCATTTAATTTTTTCTGCACTGTAATTTTAGTATTAGATTAGATTTCCTAAACTAATAATCCCTGTCAAGGGTTGGCATGCTACAATTGATTATTTTGCATATTCCTGATTAAGGAAGGACAATTTCACCACAAGAAGATCCAAGCTTCATTTTGAGAAGCTTTGCTTCCATCACTTAAATTCATTTCCCCATCTCCCAATAACATTTCATCATTCATTCCCTTCATTCCTTTTTCCCTTTTCATATCATTTTTCCTATTTTTCCCATTTTTCCCATTGTTGAAACACCATTCTTCAGCAAATATTTTCCCTATTTTTCACTACTGAAATACTATTTCTCAGCAAATATTTTCCCCATTTTTCCACTGCTAAAACATCACTCCTTAGCAACATTCTCCCTATTTTTCCATTGCTGAAACACCACTTTCAGCAGTATTTCATTTATTTTCCTGTTGCTGAAACACCATTTTTTTTCTCCAAAAACATGACTATGCAACTTTTTCAGTCCCTCATTTTCACTTCTCTTACTCCTTATGTGAATACTATCCATTCACTGCCTTTTTCTTATGATCTAGAATACTCTAATATGATCTCCCTTATGTTTCAAAGAGTTTCTAAAGTTCTTCCATGACTATTGAGCTATTATAAACAAGAACTATATTTTTTGAACTACAAAGCAAAGGTAAATATAAGGTATGTGAATTCTATGTAATACAATTAAACGATAGTTTAAAGAGAAGATTTTGTTCATTATGACCACAATCTTCGCACACTCAAAAACATCATTTCACCGTAGTTGGGGGGGAATATCAAAATGATATGCAATCATTTCACAGCATGCCAATTACAGTCATTCTTCCTACCCATTACTTTACCTCTTCACCGATACTCCATGTTCTCATTCGAAAATTTTACTCTGTTCGAAGTCCGAAAACTTTTCTCTTTGCCTCTGAATTTTACCAAATCTAGTATCTATGGGAGGACCGGCTATCAGACATGAGCCCGGCTCAATAGCTCTACTTGAATTGTTCCCAGACGCATATCATATTTTTCAGCGAGCAGGTTGGGTGGAATATTTTGAGAAACTTCAAGAGTTTGATCCACAACAGGTCCTGGAATTTGCATAAAACCTTCAGGAGGACCATTCTACTGTCCAGGGAGTCTAAATTCTGGTTTCAGAAGGCGATATAGCAAAATTCTTAGGTCTACCAATCAATGGTACTCGATGGTTTAGTCGGAAGCACATCATTCTGAATGCACAACAGGACTTTATTTTGCCAAGAGAACACGTCGAGCTTAAAGGCTAGGGTGTGGGACTTCACTCAATGCCTCCTTCTTGGCCAAAAGTTTCTGAATTCGTCAAACATTATCTCACTTGTGAAGGTCACTATCAGGTAGTCTATCAGCAAAACTTTGTCTTAATGAGTCATTTATGACATGGTAGACTAGTAAACATTCCTTAATATTTACTTGGATTTATTGGAAATATGCCATATTATTGTAGACGGGTAAAATTCCCACTCCTTTCCCTCACCCATCATGGCCTTTGTCAGCTACTGATTCAGAGGGGTTTTTCTCAACAAAACCCTCCTCTAAACAATTTACCTTTACCTCCTGAGAAAGCTGCCGAAATTCCTCAAGAAGATGCTCAGAACCCCCAAGAAATCCCTAAAATTTCCCATGAGTAGCAAGGAGAGAACATCCCTGACCCTCCATCAATTCCATCCACAGAACCAGCTAATCCAATTAGCCTGTCTTCAAGTCCATCTCACTTAGTAGAATCATCTGACCCTACCATCCATATTCCCAGTGATGACTCTTAGGCCGATACACCACCATCTTCCCGTATTTGTAAAATAAAAAGGCGAATCACAACTGCCTCTCTGTCCAAAAGACAAACAAGGGCCGTAACTAAAGCAGCTACCTCCTTTGATAGCACTTCTCCTAGGGAAAAGCCCTCTCATAAAATTAAAAAGAAAACTTCTTTTTCTGCATTCTTATCTAGGAGACGAATGAGGGCATCTATTGAATTAGAAACCATTACTATTACCCCTAACACCGCAGCCATTTTTCTAAAAATCCATTCATCACCACCCTTCCAAACCTCAGAATTATTACCTATCTCACCCTCTGGCACTAAGACACAGGAACCAGATGCCCAAGGTAATATGACATCATTTTCTACAGAACAAGTAGTTGTCCCACAAGAACCAGCTACTCAGTCAGTAGCTGCTCCACAAGAACCAGCTACTCAGTCAGCAGCTAAAACACAAGGACCAGCTATTGATGTGCAAAAACTAAACATCCAAGATGCTACTCATTCAGTAGCTGCCACAAAGGAACCAGCTCTAGCTGTCACACAAGAACCAGCTACAGCTGAAACACAACAATCATCTCCAGATAAAGCAACTTATACACAAGGCCCAGTCACCATGGCCTCCCTTTTAAAGGAAAATGAGTTTTTAAAATTATAATTAGAAGCTTATAAGCAAGAATTGGTAATGGCAAGGGAAGCCTTTGACAAGGAGCTAAATTTTTATACCCTGGCCCATACACCATCCATGGCAGACAAACATACAGAGAATGATCCATATAAAGAATATATGTGCCATCAATGTGGAAACATCTATCAGCAAGCAGGATATAAGATAGTTCAAGTTCCAATTCCGGGAGCATATACATCATTTGCGGTCAAATAAGAATGCCCTACTATTACACAAGAACCAGTAGGGCATTCAAACATTTCAGAAAAAGAAGTCAAGGTACAAGTATCCTGCCCTATTGTAACTGATTATGCTACTCATACTATACCTCAGCCTACCACTTGCAATGCCGGAAAACAAACTGAACCATGGAAAGAGATGGAAATACGTATCATGGAGGAAATGACAAGTATATTTTTATATTTTGCAGATAGTCTTTAGCAAACAGCATAAATTGGTTTGGCGTAATCATATATATCTAATTTGGAGACCTGGAGAACACACCCACACTGAGTGCTGATAAGAAAGAATAGAAGAGCTGGGTGTTGAAAATCGTTTTAATGTTTCAACTGGTACAAAAATTATTGGCCACTAGGAAACCATCTCTAAACTATTCTTTTTTTCTCTCAGAATGCCTTGTTTATTTTCAGTTGAAAGTAGTCAAAGACGGAAGACCCCATGAGGTGCTTACATCTAAATAGTTTGTGAAAACATTTGCAAAAGATTCCACTAGTGATCAACACCTACTATGTGAGTTGTACCTTCACAATCAAGCTACCCCTGAAAATAGAAAGATTAATCTCAACCTTCTTGTTGGTGACATTCAAATCAGGGCATTTGCCTCCTTTCTTTCTAATCAGATTACATCGCAGATTGATTTTCTTGCAACTAGGCACAATGAAGACAAACGCCTTCTTTGGATAGTGCCAGAACCTTAGAACCCTGCCATTTTTGTAGTTGAATATCATCAGTTTTTGTAGAAGCCAGGGATTATTGAACACATTCAGCAATTACAGGCTTTAGTACTCCATGATTATCACCAATTCATCAAGGCCAAAGAAACTGCTGCTCTAAGAGAAAACAATATGTTGTGGTAACAATCCTCTAAGGAGAGGCAGGATGATAATCCTTTTAGCCCTACTAACCTTAAAAATGCATTGTCTAGAGTACCCATCTACATCAAAGGTGTTCAGCAATGTGCTGAAAAATGGATAGGGTTCCACTTTAACTTTTCTATTTTATGGATGTCAGCATAAGAATATCATGCTCATTATAGGTTGGCTAACAAGGATGAAGCAACAGCTTGGCAGAGATTGCAAAATATGTGAGGATTTAGAGCTTTAACAGATAGCACCTTCCATAGCTACTGCCTAAGTAATTTTCATGCCAAAAGCCAGTATCCAGACTCTGACTCTGACTAAAGTTGTCTGAGGACATGCAACCCTTTCAGTTGGAGGGGATGTTAGGACCCCATAATGTACCATTTTTACCATACATTTTGTTATCATTCACTCTTTTTCAGTCCATATTTAATGCTTACACTATCACTTTCATCCATTTTTCCAAAGGTATATAATATTCTTCTCTTTAATATATGTTTAACTTGTTTTGCATATAATTTTACATTACTTTTATATTTAATCATTAATCGAAGATATATAGTTGCTGAGATAGTTTGAAGACCGCAGATAATCTATTATGGCTGTCTAAAGACCGCGTTGCTGAAACAGACAACATGGTACGCAAATACCGTTGCTAAAATAGCCCGTGATTTGCAATTTTGAAGCAGCATTTCGAGCATGACGGCAACAAGAAAAGACAAGTAAGGAAGCTCCTACACGAGCCACTCTGAAGCTAGTACCATCGTAACCATTGTAACATCATTTTGCTATGGAAGAACAGAAAGGTCCTATTTCAAAACAGAAGATCAAATTGGATTAAAAATAGAATTTCTATAATGTAAATCAATTGTAATAGATGTCTCCTCTTTAAAAAGAGGAAACATCAACATTAGAGAGTAATAGAGAATACGGGAGGTTCATTTCTGAACAGAGAAGGAACGTGACTCATTTTTAATATGTTGCTTTTGACAGATGAATAAAAGTTTTTTCTAAGCATCTCATTTTAAATCCTTCTTCTGGGGAATCTTGTGAGAAGGAAAGGGCCCGCCTTCTTCACAAGATTCACCCATTTGTCCCTATAATTTTTTAATTGTTCTTTTGATTCATGCCTTGATTAAACCCTGTTTACTAAAGTTATTTACGCAGCATTGGAATTCTGTTGTTTATTGCTAAGCTATGTTTCCATTACTTGTTGCACTGATTTCATACAATTCATTCTTGAGAAGTTGTGGATTATTTTAACTAGCAATTTTGTTTATGGAATAAGTGTGTGAAAGCTTGGTAATCAAAAATAGGTGCTGAATATTCCTACTTGGGGAATAGGGTCCTGTTCTCTGTTATGGCATAATTGGTCTTGATTTCCTTTCCTAGATCATTGTTGTTTTAATGTAATCCAGGATTCTTTTAATGATAGTCTGCAATAGAAGGTTTGTCTTTGCTATAACTCAAGTAGACTTCAGTTTTGTTAAAGCAAGGTGTGATTAGTGTGATTCTTACTACAACATTTCTTCGATTTTGAGATTGAGAATATACAGTGTGTGATTTCCTTTGAAATAAACAGACTTCCCTGGGTTGACAATTTATGTAGCACTTGAACTGTTTAAATTGATAAAAAATTAAAGTGACCAACATTTTTGCGTCGTTGCCGGGGAAGGCAATTATAGATTTCAAAAGCATTGATTTTTTTCTTTCAGATGTTGAGATTGCATGAGAGGACACGGAACCCATAAAAAAAATAACCCTACAGGTGGCAAGGGCAAAGGAAGGAGAGGAAGAAAGACTTTTATTGATGATATTGTATCAAAATCTGAATCTTCTCAGAGATTAAGCTCTCGAAGGCCAAAGCCTCAACGCTACCCTAAATCGAATTATGAAACAAAAGAACTTGTGAGACCTGGAAACATTTAAAACCAGCAGAAAACATTGAAGAGCCAGTAGAAAACATTAAGGATCGAGCGAGTGCAGTAGGAGATCAGACAATGGAAGGAAACAATGAAGGATTCTTTGGCCGAGGACAAGTAGATCTTAAAGGAGAGGGAAAATATGAAAATTCTCTCTCTGCCTTAGGATTTCCTATTAGTGATCTCCCTAGAGGAGAAACTCCCATGAAGAATATCCCACTTTTAGCCTTACCTAACTTCCATGGTTTATCTTCTGAAGATCCTGACGAATTTCTTTTTGAATTTGATATATTATGAAGAAGTTATGATTATGTTACTAATGCCCAAAAGTTGAAGCTGTTTCTAGCAACACTAAAAGGAAATGCACTAAGGTGGTTCATGAGTCTTGGAGGCCATGTAATCACAACATGGGAATATATGAAACATAAATTTCTTCTGAAATATCAAGACTACTGCCGGAGAAGAGAAAAGAGGGAGGAACTATTTAAGATGGTACAAAAGGAGGACGAGAATTTGAAGGACTTTGTGGAAAGACTACAGTACAGTCTGTAGAGATCCAATCATCCCGATGTAAGTAAGGATATTCT
Organism: Pinus albicaulis; assembly: GCA_034641835.2. Lineage (NCBI taxonomy): Eukaryota > Viridiplantae > Streptophyta > Pinopsida > Pinales > Pinaceae > Pinus > Pinus albicaulis. The sequence continues at coordinate 141,508 of JAXQQM020081173.1, forward strand.
TAAAAAATATTACTGAAAGGGGTGAGGGATGATTGTTTAGACATGCTAAATATGCTTGGTAAAGGGGATATATCTAAAGAATCATATGATGAAATTTTTGACCTCTGTATAAGATGTTCAAGAGGAGCTACAAGGAACAGGTCAAACAGCAGAGATGCCACATATTCAAGAGTTTAGAAATCAGCCAGTGGAGGAGCAACAAAAGTCAAAATAGGTAATTTAATCGATGAATTTAAAACTGAAATGTTAAGTTCTTTTTCTTCACAGATTGACACCTTACAAGTTAAAAGGAAACAAGCCGAAGCAGAAGCAGCTTTGGCTGTATTTTGCCCCAAATGCAGAGATAAACACCCACTAAGGGAATGCCCATTAGACAAGATACCAATTTGCACCCTTTGGGAGAAAGATCATGAAACACAACAATGCCCTTATTTAATAGGAATAAAGGCAACATTGCAATCAACTGAAGAAGAAGATGAAGCAGTCTATCTACTGACATAGAGAAGGCAATGGCAACCACAAGGACAAGGTATGAACTCTAATATGCCATTTACATCTTCTAATCGTTGGAACAATTATCCTTCTTTTAGTCAAAGAAATTACCCTCCCTTAAACCAAATGCAATACCCACCCTTCAATCAAATGAATTACCCACCCATGCAAAAAACAAACCCTCCCTTTGTAGATCCTGAAATGTGGACTCCTTGGCCTCCACAACAATAATATTATTTTAATCAACAGAATTCAAATTGGAGGGGTCAACAACTCCCATTTCCAAATCAATTTCCTCAATTTCAACAACCACTTCCTCTACATTAGATTCTCCACCAAATAATCAAATAGGACCCCAGCTACCTCTACAACCAAATCCTAACCCCAATAATAAAGTTGTGCAAGTTATTGATATTCAAAAATCGCCTACATTTCCTGTTTTCCATGCACAATGTAATGACATTCATTTACGATCTGGTAAAATAGTTGAACCCATTATTGATGATGTTACCTCTTTTGATTCTGATAAAGAAGAAACTAAGAAACATGATTCACATAAAGAGGTACAACCACCCTCTAATAAGCGTGCTGAAACAGCAGGACCACCATTCCCTGAGCGTTTAGTTTTAACCAGAACGCCTGAACCACCTGCTTTTTATCTTTTAGGGGAATTTCAGAATCTGTATGTTAAAATTCCACTTTTACAGGCACTAAGAGATGTACCAATTTATGCCAGAACCATGAGAGATATTTGTGTTAAGAAACCAAGTAGGAAAGCTAAAGATCCCCTTACAGTTCATGTTATGGGTGATCTATCTGCATTAATGTCCGGTAAAGCCCCTCCAGTTAAATATGGTGATCCCGGCCATCCTACTGTGACAGTCCAAATTGGTAAAACAATAATCCCTCAAGTTCTGGTAGATTTAGGTGTTGCTATAAACATTATGACTCTTGAAACTTCACAAATGTTACAGCTAAAGAACACAATTAGGGATACACCAACCATTCTAGAGTTAGCTGACCATTCTACAATCAAACCAGAAGGAGTTTTTGAAGACTTAGTCATCTCAGTTGAGTCCTGGAATTACCCAGCTGACTTTGTGGTGCTACAAACTAAAACAAAGTTGGGGGGAAATCCTCTAATACTGCGAAGGCCTTGGTTAGCCACAGCCGATGCCTTTATCAGCTGCAGATTTGGTTCAATGACAATTTCCAATGGATATGAAACTAAACACCTTACTCTCTACCCTCATGCTACACCCATGATTAATAAAGAGAATTATGTATGGATGGACTGTGATGATAACACTATTCAACCTATTTTGACTGCCAGAAAAGCTTTAAACCTTAAAGATACCATTGAGGATGAGGTAATTAATAATTTCATTTGTGAACCCTCCTCCATGAATTTTGAAACACATAATCAACTAGCTGTACTTTTGGAATCAGATACCCATGAAAAGCTTAAATCTGAAGATCTACCTCAAACATCAACCACCATCTCTTCTAAAAGCATAACAGTAGAAATCAAACCTGGCAAAATACTGAACATAAATCCTAATCTGACAGTTGCTGAAACATAGTAGTTAATGAATTTACTGCTTGAAAATAAGGAAGCATTCGCATGGGACTATACGGATATGAAGAGAATCTCCCCTGAATTATGTACTCACCATATTTATATTAAGGAAGGTTTTCGACCAGTCTATCAACCCCAAAGACGAGTGAACCCTAATTTAAGAGAAATTGATAAAGAGGAACTTCAGAAATTGCTTAATGTAGGATTTATATACCCGACATCTGACAGTGAATGGGTTTCCCCATTAGTAATATTTCCTAAGAAAAACGAGAAATGGAGAGTGTGTGTAGATTATAGAGCCTTAAATAAAGCCACTCAAAAGGATCACTTTCCTTTACCATTCATTGATCAGGTGTTGGATAGTTTGTCAAGGAAGAAATTCTTCTCCTTTTTAGATGGATCTAGTGGGTATAACCAAATTAGAATTGCACCCCAAGACCAAGATAAGACCACTTTTACTAGCCCTTGGGGAAATTTTTCCTATAGAGTTCTTCCATTCGGACTATGTAATGCACCAGCAAATTTTCAAAGAAAAATTCTAGGAATCTTTTCTGAGATGCTGAATGACTCCATGGAAGTATTTATGGATGACTTTACCCCTTATGGTGTGTCTTTCGAAGATGCATTATAGAATCTTGAGAAGGTACTCAAATGTTGTATACAAGCTCACCTCTCCTTAAGAACTTAAAAATGTCATATGATGATGAGTGAAGGAGTAGTGCTTGGATATTTTATCTCATCTCAAGGAATTCAAGTAGATCCATCCAAAATACAAGGCATTGAGAATCTTCCTGTTCCTAAAACACAAACTGATGTGAGAAGTTTTCTAGGACATGTTGGATATTACAGGAGATTTATTAAAAAAAATTCCAAAATAGCTTCTCCTTTATTTGTGTTACTTATGGAAAATGTTGAATTTAAGTGGACTAATCTTTTCTAGGAGGCCTTTGTAGAACTTAAGCATCAGTTATCCATAGCTCCTATTTTGAGAGGACCTGATTGGGCACTTCCCTTTCACATATCTTCTGATGCTTCAGATACTGCAATTGGAGTTGTTTTGGGACAAGAGGAAAACCATCTTCCTTATGCTATCTACTTTATCAGTAAGAATATGACCCCTGCTGAGCTTAATTACACAGTTACCAAAAAGGAATTTTTAGCAATGATTTATGTCATTAATAAATTTTGACATTACATTACTGGTTACTCTACTTTTTTCCATACTGATCACTCGTCTATTAAGTATTTAATGAACAAGTCTATCACAAATGCTCGAGTTACCAGATGGTTATTATTATTACAAGAGTTTGATATTTCAATTGTAGATCGACCAGGTAAATAAAATGTTGTCGCTGATTTCATTTCACAGTTAAAAGCTGATAATAATATTCCAGTAGATGATTCCTTTCCTGATGAGTATTTATTATCAGTATTTTCTCACTCACCATGGTATGCAGACATTGCCAATTGTTTGGTTGCAGGAAAGTTACCATCACACCTATCACATCGAGAGAAAAGAAAAATCATTCAACAAAGTGCTCGGTATAGCTGGATAAGTGGGTGTATTTTCTACATAGGACTTGATCATGAAATTCGGAGATGCATTAGAGAGGATGAGGTGTATGATATACTAAAAGCTTGTCATGATGGCCCTTGTGGAGGGAATTTTGCTGATAAAAGAAAGGCACATAAAATTCTTAGGATGGGTTATCATTGGACCTCACTCTTTAAGGATGTAAAGAAATATGTTTGGGCTTGTGATAGCTGTCAGAGAATGGGTCAACCTAATCATAGAGATGAAATGCCATTGAACCCCCAGGTAATACTTGAACCATTTGAAATATGGGCCTTATATTTTATAGGACCCATTAATCCTCCATCCACCCAAAGAGTTTATATATTAGTCTGCACAGATTATATGACTAAATGGGTGGAGGCCAAAGCACTTCTTAGAGCTAATGAAGAAGTTGTCCTAGCTTTCCTGTTTGAAGAAATATTTTTTAGATTTGGAATCCCTAGAGAGCTAGCTACAGATGGAGGACCTCCTTTCAATTCTCATTGCTTCAAAGCCACCCTTCAGAAATATCATATTCATCATAGAATGACTACACCATACCACCCCCAAGCCAATGGGAAGGTGGAAAGTACAAATAAAGTAATAGAATACATTCTAACCAAAACAGTGAAGGATAATCGGAAGGATTGGTCTCAAAAGCTCCCTAAAGCACTATGGGCTTACAAAACTACCTAGAGAAATACTACAGGATTTTCTCCCTATGAATTTGTTTATGGTAAAAGTGTTGCTTTTCCTCTAGAATTTGAAATTAAAACTTTAAGGACTGCTTTAGCTATTAACCTTGATTTGACTGATGTGCAGACAGCTAGGTTGCAGTAGCTTCTTGAACTAGATGAAAAAAGATTAGATGCCATTTATCAGAAAACTATGATCCAACAACAAAGAACAAAGTGGCATGATAAAATCATCAAGCACAAGCAGTTCCAAAAAGGTAATTTGGCTTTATTGTATGATTCTCGGTTTGAAAACTTTCAAGGGAAGCTACGTATAAGATGGCTAGGACCCTATGAAGTAGATGTTATTTTTCCCAACGGAATAGTAAGGCTCTTAAAAATTGATGACTCTAAAACACCACTATTAGTAAATGGTCATCGGCTTCGTTTGTACCAGCGCCCTATTTCTAAAGAAAATTTTAAGGCCACTTGCATGGCAGATGAACATTATATTTTTCTAGGGGAGTCTTCTGCTCCTCATTGCATTTAATTGTTTTATGCACTGTATTTTTAGTATTAGATTAGATTTCTTAAACTAATAATCCTTGTCAAGTGTTGTCATGTTACAAATGATTATTTTTCAGATTCTTGATTAAGGAAGGACTTACCAAGGAAGGACAATTTCACCACAAGAATATCCAAAGTTCATTTTGAGAAGCTTTGATTCCCTCACTTAAATTCATTTCCCCATCTCCCAATAACATTTCATCATTCATTCCCTTCATTCCTTTTTCCCTTTTCGTATTATTTTTCCTATTTTTCCCATTTTTTCCATTGCTAAAACACCATTCTTCAGCAAATATTTTCCCTATTTTTCACTGTTGAAATACCATTTCTCAGCAAATATTTTCCCCATTTTTCCACCGCTAAAACATCACTCCTTAGCAACATTCTCCCTATTTTTCCATTGCTGAAAGACCACTTTCAACAGTATTTCATTTATTTTCCCGTTGTTGAAACACCATTTTTTTTCTCCAAAAACATGACTATGCAACTTTTTCAGTCCCTCATTTTCACTTCTCTTACTCCTTGTGTGAATACTGTCCATTCACTGCCTTTTTCTTATGATCAAGAAGACTCTAATATGATCTCCCTTATGTTTCAAAGAGTTTCTAAAGTTATTCCATGACTATTGAGCTATTATAAACAAGCAATATATTTTTCGAACTACAAAGCAAAGGTAAATATAAGGTATGTGAATTTTATGTAATACAATTAAATGATAGTTTAAAGAGAAGATTGTGTTCATCATGACCACAATCTCCGCACACTCAAAAACATCATTTCACCGTAGTTGGGCGGGAATATCGAAATTATATGCCATCATTTCACAACATGCCAATTACCATCATTCTTCCTACCCATTACTTCGCCTCTTCACCGATACTCCATGTTCTAATTCGCAAAATTTACTCTGTTCAAAGTCTGGAAACTTTTCTCTTTGCCTCCGCATTTTACCAAATCTAGTAACTATGGGAGGACCAACTATCAGACATGAGCCCAGCTCAATAGCTCTACTTGAATTGTTCCTAGACGCGTATCAGATTTTTCAGCAAGCAAGTTGGGTGGGATATTTTTAGAAACTTCAAGAGTTTCATCCACAGCAGGTCCTGGAATTTGCACAAAATCTTCAGGAGGACCATTCTACTGTCTAGGGAGTCCAAATTCTGGTTTCAGAAGGCGACATAGCACAAGTCTCAGGTCTAGCGGTCACTGGTACTCGATGGTTTAGTAGGAAGTACATCATCCTGAATGCACAACAAGACTTTCTTCTACCAGGAGAACACGTCGAGCTTAAAGGCCGAGGTGTGGGACTTCACTCGTTGCCTCCTCCTTGGCCGAAAGTTGCTGAATTCGTCAAAAATTATCTCACCTGTGAAGGTCGCTATCAGGTAGTCTATCAGCATGAATTTGTCTTAATGATTCATTTACGACATGGTAGACTAGTGAACATTCCTTACTATTTACTTGGATGTATTATAAATATGTCATATTATTGTAGATGGGTAAAATTCCCACTCATTTCCCTCACCCATTACTGCCTTTGTCAGCTACTGATTCAAAGGGGTTTTTCTCAACAAAACCCTCCTCTAAAAAATTTACCTTTACCTCCTGTGAAAGTTGCCGAAATTCCTCAAGAAGCTGTTGAGAACCCCCAAGAAATCCCTAAAAGTTCCCATGAGCAGCAACCGGAGAATATCCCTAACCCTCCATCAATTCCATCCACAGAACCAGCTAATCCAGTTAGCATGCCTTCAATTCCATCTCACTTAGAAGAATCATCTGACCCTAGCGTCCATATTCCCAGTGATGACTCTCAGGCCGATACACCACCATCTTCCCCTATTCGTAAAAGAGAAAGTTGAATCGCAACTGCCTCTCTATCCAAAATACAAACAAGGGCTATAACTAAAGTAGCTACCTCCTCTGATAGCCCTTATCCTAGGGAAAAACCCTCTCATAAAAAGAAAAATCAAACTGCTTTTTCTGCCTTCTTACCTAGGAGACGAATGAGGATGTCTATTGACTCAGAAACCATTCCTATTACCCCTAATCCCGCAGCCATTTTTTTAAAACTCCATTCATAACCACCCTTCCAAACACCAGAATTATTACCTTTCTCACCCTGTGGCACTGAAACACAAGAACCAAATTCCCAGGGTAATATGACATCATTTTCTACATAACAAGTAGCTATCCCACAAGAACTAGCTACTCATTCAGTAGCTGCTCCACAAGAACCAGTTGCTCAATCAGCAGCTGAAACATAAGAACCGACTGCTAATTTGAAAAAAATAGACATCCAAGATGCTACTCATTCAGTAGCTTCCACAAAGGAACCAACTCTAGCTGTCACAGAAGAACCAACTACAACTGAAACACAGCAATCAACTCCAAAGAAAGAAACTGATACACAAGGCCCAGTCACCATGGCCTCCCTTTTACAGGAAAATGAGTTTTTAAAATCAGAATTAGAAACTTATAAGCGAGAATTGGTAATGGCAAGGGAAGCCTTTGACAAGGAGCTAAATTTTTATACCCTGGCCCATACAACATCCATGGCAGACAAACATACAGATAATGATCCATATAAAGAATATATGTGCCATCAGTGTGGAAACATCTATCAGCAAGCAGGATATAATATAGTTCAACTTCCAATGCCGGAAGCATCTATATCGTCTGCAGTCAAAGAAGACTTCCCTACTATTACACAAGAACCAGTAGGGCCTTCAAAAATTTCAGAAAAAGAAGTCAAGGTACAAGTATCCTGCCCTACTATAATAGATTATGCTACTTATACTATACCTCAGCCTACCACTTGCAATGCCAGAACACAAACTAAACCATGGAAAGAGATGGAAATAATGAACAAGTGGAGGAAACAATATGCTATTTCCAAAGATAAAAATTTATAGCAGAATCATATATATTCTAATTGGGAGACCTGGGAGCAGACACTCCAGCAGTTTAGAGTTTACAAGAAAGAGAATAAAGAGCTAAAAGGTAAACTGCTCTTAATGTTTCAACTGGTACAAAAATTATTGGCCACTAGGAAACCATCTCTAAACTATTCTTTATTTCTATTAGAATGCCTTGTTTATTTTCAGTTGAAAGCAGTCAAAGATGGAAGACCCCATGAGGTGCTTACATCTAAACAATTTTCGAAAACATTTGCAGAAGCTTCCACCAGTGATCAACACCTACTATGTGAGTTGTACCTTCACAATCAAGCTATCCCTGAAAATATAAAGATTAATCTCAACCCTCTTGTTGGTGATATTCAGATCAGGGCATTTTCCTCCTTTCTTGCTAATCAGATTACATGGCAGATTGCTTTTCTTGCAACTAGGCACAATGAAGACAAATTCCTTCTCTGGATAAGGCTAGAACCTCAGAACCCTACCATTTTTGTGGTAGAATATCATCAGTTTTTGCAGAAGCAAGGGATGATTGAACACATACAGCAATTACAGGCTTCAGTACTCCATGATTTTCACCAATTCATCAGGGCCAAAGAAACTGCTGCTCTAAGAGAAAAAAATATGTTGTGGAAACAATCCTCTAAGGAGAGGCAGGAGTATAATCCTTTTAGCCCTACTAACCTTGAAACTACATTGTCTAGAGTACCCAACTACATCAGATGTGTTCAGCAATGTGCTGAAAATTGGATGGAGTACCACTTTCACTTTCCTATTTTATGGATGCCGGCAAAAGAATATCATGCTCATTATAGGTTGGCTAACAAGGATGAAGCAGCAGCTTGGCAGAGATTGCAAAATGTGCAAGGATTCATAGCTTTAACAGATAGCACTTTCCATAGCTACTGCCTAAGTAATTTGCATGCAAAAATCCAATATCCAGACTTTGACTCAAACTAAAGTTACCTGAGGACATGCAATCCTTTCAGTTGGGGGGGATGTTAGGACCCCATAATGTACCATTTCCACCATACATTTTGTTATCATTCCACTATTTTTTAGTCCATATTTAAAGCTTACACTATCACTTTCATCCATTTTTCCAAAGGTATCTAATATTCTTCTCTTTACTATATGTTTAACTTGTTTTACATATAATTTTACATTAATTTTATATTTAATCATTAATCAAATATATATAGTTGCTGAGACAGTTTGAAGACCACAGATAATCTATTATGGTTGTCTGAAGACTGTGTTGCTGAAACAATCAACATGGTACGCAAATCCCATTGCTGAAACAACCCGTGATTTGTGATTTTGAAGCAGCATTTCAAGCATGACGGCAACAAGAAAAGACAAGTAAGGAAGTTGTTACACGGGCCACTCTGAAGCCAGTACCAGCGTAGCCATTGTAACATCGTTTTGCTATGGAAGAATAGAAAAGTCCTATTTCATAACAGAAGATCAGATAGGGTTAAAAATAGGATGTCTATAATGTAAATCAATTGTAATAAATGTCTCCTCTTTAGAAAAAAGAGACATCATCATTAGAGAGTAATAGAGACTATGGGAGGTTCATTTCTGAATAGAGAAGGAATGTGACTCTTTTGTAATATGTTTCTTTTGACAGATGAATAAAAGTTTGTTCTGAGCATCTCATTTTAAATCCTTCTTCTATAGAATCTTGTGAGAAGGAATGGGCCCGCCTTCTTCACAAGATTCACCCATTTTTCCATGTAGTTTGTTAATTGTTCTTTTCATTCATGCCTTGATTAAACCCTTCTTACTGAAGTTATTTATGCAACATTGTAATTCTGTTGTTTATTGCTAAGCTCTGTTTCCATTACTTGTTGCACTGATTTCATACAATTCATTCTTGAGAAGTTGTGGATTATTTTAACTAGCAATTTTGTTTATGGAATGAGTGTGTGAAAGCTTGGTAATCAAAAACAGGGGCTGAAGATTCCTACTTGGGGAATAGGGTCCTGTTCTCTGCTATAGCATAATTGGTCTTCCTTTTTGTAGATTGATTTCCTTTCCTAGATCATTGTCTTTTTAAAGTAATCCAGGATTCTTTTAATGATAGTCTGCAATAGAAGGATTGTCTCTGCTGTAACTCAAGTAGACTTCAGTTTTGTTAAAGCAAGGTGTGATTCATGTGATTCTTACTACAACATTTCTTTGCTTTTGAGATTGAGCATATACAGTGTGTGATTGCCTTTGAAATAAACAAATTTCCTTGGGTTGACAATTTATGTAGCACTTGAATTGTTTAAATTGATAAACAATCAAAGTGACCAACATTTTGGCGCCATTGCCAGGGAAGGTTATTATAGATTTCAAAAGCATTGATGTTTTTCTTCCATATTTGCAAATTGCATGAGAGGACGTGGAACCCATAAGAAAACTAACCCTACAAGTGGCAAGGGCAAAGGAAGGGGAGGAAGAAAGACTTTTATTGACGAGATTGTATCAAAAGCTAAATATTCTCAGAGATTAAGCTCTCAAAGGCCAAATTCTCAACGCTCCCCTCAATCAAGTTATGAAACAGAAGAATTTGTGAGCCCTGGGAACGTTGAAAAACTAGCGGAAAACATTGAAGACACAGTAGAAAACATTGAGGATCGAGCGAGTGCAGTAGGAGATAAAACAATGGAAGGAAACAATGAAGGATTCTTCAGCGGAGAACAAGTAGATCCTGAAGGAGAGGTAAAAGATGAGAATTCTCTCTCTACCTTAGGCTTACTATTAGTAATCTCCCTAGAGAAGCAACTCCCATGAAGAATATCCCACTTTTAGCCTTACCTAACTTCCATGGTTTATCTTCTGAAGATCTTGACGAATTTATTTTTGAATTTGATATATTATGCAGAAGTTATGATTATGTTACTAATTCCCAAAAGTTGAAGTTGTTTCCAGCAACACTAAAAGGAAATGCACTAAGGTGGTTCATGAGTCTTGTAGGCCATGTAATCACAACATGGGAACAGATGAAACAAAAATTTCTTCTTAAATATCAAGACTACTGTCGGACAAGAAAAAAGAGGGAGGAACTATTTAAGATGGTACAAAAGGAGGACGAGAATTTGGAGGACTTTGTGGAAAGACTACAATACAATCTGCAGAGCTCCAATCATCCCAATGTAAGTAAGGATATTCTTAAAACAATATTACTGAAAGGGGTGAGGGATGATTTTTTAGACATGCTAAATATGCTTTGTAAAGGGGATATATCTAAATAATCATATGATGAAATTGTTGACCTCTGTAAAAGTTGTTCAAGAGGAGCTGCAAGGAACAGGTCAAACAGCAGAGATGCCACATATTCAAGAGTTCAGAAATCAGCTAGTGGAGGAGCAACAAGAGCTGAAATAGGTAATTTACTCAAAGAATTTAAAACTGAGATGTTAAGTTCTTTTGCTTCACAAATTGACACCTTACAGGTTAAAAATAAACAAGCCAAAGCAGAAGCAGCTTTGGCTATCTTTTGCCCTAAATGCAGAGATAAACACCCACTAAGGGAGTGCCCACTAGACAAGATACCAATTTGTACCCTTTGTGAGAAAGATCATGAAACACAACAATGCCCTTCTTTACCAAGAATAAAGGTAGCATTGCAACCAACCGAAGAAGAAGTTGAAGCAGTCTATCTGCTGACACAGAGAAGATAATGGCAACCACGAGGACAAGGTATGAACTCTAATATGCCATTTACATCTTCTAATCGTTGGAACAATTATCCTTCTTTTAGTCAAACAAATTACCCTCCCTTCAACCAAATGCAATACCCACCCTTTAATCAAATTAATTACCCACCCATGCAACAAACAAACCCTCCCTTTGTAGATCCTGCAATGTGGACTCCTTGGCCTCCACAACAACCATCTTATTTTAATAAATGGAATTCAAATTGGAGGGGCCAACAACTCCCATTTCCAAATCAATTTCCTCAATTTCAACAACCACTTCCTCTACCATCAGGTGCTCCACCAAATAATCAAATGAGACCCCAGCTACCTGTACAACCAAATCCTAACCCCAATAATAAAGCTGTGCAAGTTATTGATATTCAGAACCAGCGTACAATTCTTGTTTTCCCTGCACAATGTAATGACATTCATTTACGATCTGGGAAAATAGTCAAACCCATTATTGATGATTTTACCTCTTTCGATTCTGATAAAGAAGAAACTGAGAAACATGACTCACATAAAGAGGTACAACCACCCTCTAATAAGGGTGCTGAAACAATAAAACCACCATTCCCTGAGCGTTTAGTTTTAACTAGAACGCCTGAGCCACCTAATTTTAATATTCTAGGGGATTTGTAGAATCTCTATGTTAAAATTCCACTTTTACAGGCACTAAGAGATGTACCAATTTATGCTAGAACCATGAGAGATATTTGTGTTAAGAAACCCGGTAGGAAAGCTAAAGATCCCCTTACAGTTCATGTTATGGGCGATCTATTTGCATTAATGTCCGGTAAAGCCCCTCCAGTTAAATATGGTGATCCCAACCATCCTACTGTGATAGTCCAAATTGGTAAAACAATAATCCCTCAAGTTATGGTAGATTTAGGTGCTGCTATAAACATTATGACTCTTGAAACTTCACAATTGTTACAACTAAAGAACACAATCAGAGACGCACCAACCATTCTAGAGTTAGCTGACCGTTCTACAATCAAACTAGAAGGAGTTGTTGAAGACTTAGTCATCTCAGTCGAGTCCTGGAATTACCCAGCTGACTTTGTGGTGTTATAGACTAAAACAAAGTTGGGGCGACATCCTCTAATTCTGGGAAGGCCTTGGCTAGCTACAATCGATGCCTTTATCAGCTGCAGATCTGGTTCAATGACAATTTCTAATGGATATGAAACTAAACAACTTACTCTCTACCCTCATGCTACACCCATGATTAATAATGAGACTTCTATATGGATGGACTATGATGATAATGCTATTCAACCTATTTTGAATATTGGACAAGCTTTAAACCTTAAAGATACCATGAGGATGAAGTAATTAATAATTTCATTTGTGAACCCTCCTCTATGACTTCTGAAACACATAATCAACTGGCTGCACTTTTGGAATCAGATACCTAGGAAAAGCTTAAATCTGAAAATCTACCTCAAACATCAACCACCATAGTTTCTAAAAGAATAACAGTAGAAATTGAACCTGGCAAAACACTGAACATAAATCCTGACCTGACAGTTGCTGAAACATAGCAGTTAATGAAGTTACTACTTTAAAATAAAGAATCATTCGCATGGGACTATACAGATATGAAGGGAATCTCCCCTGAATTATGTACTCACTAGATCTATATTAAGGAAGGTTGTCGACCAGTGTGTCAACCCCAAAGATGAATGAACCCTAATTTAAGAGAAATTGTTAAAGAGGAACTTCAGAAATTTCTTAATGCAGGATTTATATACCCTATATCTGACAGTGAGTGGGTTTCCCCACTGGTAATAGTTCCTAAGACAAACGGGAAATGGAGAGTGTCTGTAGATTATAGAGCCTTAAATAAAGCCACTCAAAAAGATCACTTTCCTTTACCATTCATTGATCAAGTGTTGGATAGTTTGTCAGGGGAGAAATTTTTCTCCTTTTTAGATGGATTTAGTGGGTATAATCAAATCAGAATTGCACCCCAAGACCAAGATAAGACCACTTTTACTAGCCCTTGGGGAACTTTTGCCTAGATTTCTTCTATTTGGACTATGTAATGCACCAGAAACTTTTCAAAGGGCTGTTATAGGAATCTTTTCTGATATGCTGAATGACTCCATGGAAATATTTATGGATGACTTTACCCCTTATGGTGTATATTTCGAAGATGCATTACAGAATCTTGATAAGGTACTCAAACATTGTATACAAGCTCACCTCTCCTTAAGCACTAAAAAATTTCATATGATGATGAGTGAAGGAGTAGTGCTTGGAAATTTTATCTCATCTCAAGGAATTCAGGTAGATCCATCCAAAATACAAGTCATTCAGAATCTTCCTGTTCCTAAAACACAAACTGATGTGAGAAGTTTCCTAGGACATGCTCGATATTACAGGAGATTTATTAAAAAAAATTCCAAAATAGCTTCTCCTTTATTTGTGTTACTTATGAAAAATGCTGAATTTAAGTGGACTAATCTTTTCCAGGAGGCCTTTGTAGAACTCAAGCATCAGTTATCCATAGCTCCTATTTTGAGAGGACCTAATTGGGCACTTCCCTTTCATATATCTTCTGATGCTTCATATACTGCAATTGGGGCTGTCTTGGGACAAGAGGAAAACCATCTTCCTTATGCTATCTACTTTATCAGTAAGAATATGACCCTTGCTGAGCTTAATTATAAAATTACCGAAAAGGAATTTTTAACAGTAATTTATGCCATTAATAAATTTCGAAATTACATTACTGGTTACTCTACTTTTGTCCATACTGATCACTCGGCTATTAAGTATTTAATGAACAAGTCTGTCACAAATGCTCGAGTTACCAGATGGTTATTATTATTACAAGAGTTTAATATTACAATTGTAGACTGACCAGGTAAAGAAAATGTTGTTGCTGATTTCCTTTCACGGTTAAAAACTGATAATAATATTCCAGTAGATGATTCCTTTCCTGATGAGTATTTATTTGTAGTATCTTCTCACTCACCATGTTATGTAGACATTGCCAATTATTTGGTTGCAGGGAAGTTACCATCACACCTGTCACATCGAAAGAAAAGAAAAATCATTCAACAAAGTGCTTGGTATAGCTGGATAAGTGGGTGTCTTTTCTACACAGGACTTTATCATGAGATCCAGAGATGCATTAGAGAGGATGAGGTGTATGATATACTAAAATCTTGTCATGATGGCCCTTATGGAGGGAATTTTGTTGATAAAATAATGGCACATAAAATTATTAGGATGGGTTATTATTGGCCCTCACTCTTTAAGGATGCAAAGAAATATGTTTGGGCTTGTGACAGCTGTCAGAGAATGGGTCAACCTAATCATAGAGATGAAATGCCATTAAACCTCCAGGTAATACTTGAACCTTTTGAAAGATGGGCCTTAGATTTTATAGGACCCATTAATCCTCCACCCAACCAAAGAGTTTATATATTAGTCTGCACAGATTATATGACTAAATGGGTGGAGGCCAAAGCACTTCTTAGAGCTAATGAAGAATTTGTCCTAGCTTTCCTATTTGAAGAAATATTTGTTAGATTTGGAATCCCTAGAGAGCTAGTTACAGATGGAGGACCTCCTTTCAATTCTCATGGTTTCAAAGCCACCCTTCAGAAATATCATATTCACCATAGAATGACTACACCATACCACCCCCAAGCCAATGGGTAGGTGGAAAGTACAAACAACGTAATAAAAGCCATTCTAACCAAAACAGTGAAGGATAATCGGAAGGATTGGTCTCAAAGGCTTCCTGAGGCACTATGGGCTTATAGAACTACCTGGAGAAATACTACATGATTTTCTCCCTACAAATTGGTTTATGGTAAAAGTGTTGTTTTTCCTATGGAATTTGAAATTAAAACCTTAAGGACTGCTTTAGCTGTTAACCTTGATCTGACTGATGTGCACACAGCTAGGTTGCAGCAGCTTCTTGAATTGGATGAAAAAATATTAGATGCCATTCGTCAGACAACTATGATCCAACAACAAAGAACAAAGTGGCATTATAAAATCATCAAGCACAAGCAGTTCCAAAAAGGTAATTGGGCTTTATTGTATGATTCTTGGTTTGAAAAATTTCAAGGGAAGCTACGTACAAAATGGTTGGGACCCTATGAAGTAGATGTTGTTTTTCCTAATGGAAGAGTAAGGCTCTTAACAATTGTTGACTCTAAAACACCACTACTAGTAAATGGTCATCGGCTTCGTTTGTACCAACGCCGTATTTCTAAAGAAGATTTAAGGATACTTGCATGGCAGATGCACATTATATTTTTCTAGGGGATTCTTCTGCTCCTCACTGCATTTAATTGTTTTTTTCACTACATTTTTAGTATTAGATTAGATTTCTTAAACTAATAATCCCTATCAAGGGTTGGCATGTTACAATTGATTATTTTGTAGATTCTTGATTAAGGAAGGACTTACCAAGGAAGGACAATTTCACCACAAGAAGATCCAAGCTTCATTTTGAGAAGCTTTGCTTCCCTTACTTAAATTCATTTCCCCATCTCCCAGTAACATTTCATCATTCATTTCCCTTCATTCTTTTTTCCCTTTTCATATCATTTTTCCTATTTTTCCCATTTTTCCCATTGTTGAAACACCATTCTTCAGCAAATATTTTCCCTATTCTTCATTGCTGAAATACCATTTCTCAACAAATATTTTCCCCATTTTCCCATTGCTAAAACATCACTTCTTAGCAACATTCTCCCTATTTTTCCATTGCTAAAACACCACTTTCAGCAGTATTTCATTCATTTTTCCATTGCTCAAACACCATTTCGTTCTCCAAAAACATGACTATGCAACTTTTTCAGTCCTTCATTTTCACTTCTCTTACTCCTTGTGTGAATATTGTCCATTCACTGCCTTTTTCTTATGATCAAGAAGACTCTAATATGATCTCCCTTATGTTTCAAAGAGTTTCTAAAGTTCTTCCATGACTATTGAGCTATTATTAACAAGCACTATATTTTTCGAACTACAAAGCAAAGGTAAATATAAGGTATGTGAATTTTATGTAATAAAATTAAACGATAGTTTAAAGAGAAGATTTTGTTCATCGTGACCACAATCTCCGCACACTCAAAAACATCATTTCACCGTAGTTGGGGGGGAATATCAAAATTATATGCCATCATTTCATAGCATGCCAATTACTGTCATTCTTCCTACCCATTACTTTGCCTCTTCACCAATACTCCATGTTCTCATTCGCAAAGTTTACTCTATTTGAATTCCAGTAAGTTTGCTCTTTGCCTCTACATTTTACCCAAGCTAGTAACTATGGGAGGACCAGCTATTAGTCATGAGCCCGGCTTAATAGCTCTGCTTGAATTGTTCCCAGACGCGTATCAGATTTTTCAGCAGGCAAGTTGGGTGGGATATTTTGAGAGACTTCAAGAGTTCGATCCACAACAGGTCTTGGAATTTGCACAAAATCTTCAAGAGGACCATTCTACTATCCAGGGAGTCCAAATTTTGGTTTCAGAGGGCGATATAGCACAAGTTTCAGGTTTGTCGGTCATTTTTACTCGATGGTTTAGTCGGAAGCACATCATTCTAAATGCACAACATGACTTTCTTCTACCAGGAGAACACGTCGAGTTTAAAGGCCGGCGTGTGGGACTTCACTCATTACCTCCTCCTTGGTCGAAAGTTGCTGAATTCGTCAAACATTATCTCACTTGTGAAGGTCACTATCAGGTAGTCTATCAGCACGACTTTGTCTTAATGAGTCATTTACGACATGGTAGACTAGTGAACATTCCTTAATATTTACTTGGATGTATTAGAAATATGTCATATTATTGTAGACGAGTAAAATTCCCACTCCTTTCCCTCACCCATCACCGCCTTTTTCAGCTACTGATTCAGAGGGGTTTTTCTCAAAAAAACCCTCCTCTAAACAATTTAACTTTACCTCCTGAGCAAGATGCCGAAATTCCACAAGAAGCTGCTGAAAACCCCCAAGAAATCCTTGAAAGTTCTTACGAGCAACAATCAGAGAATATCCCTGAACCTCCATCAATTCCATCCATAGAAATAGCTAATCCAGTTAACCTATCCTCAAGTCCATCTCACTTAGCAGAGTCATCCAATCCTACCGTCCACATTCCCAGTGATGACTCTCAGGTCGAAACACCACCATATTCCCCTATTCGTAAAAGAAAAAGGAAAATTACAACCACCTCTGTATCAAAAAGACAATCAAGGGCTGTAACTAAAGCAGCCACCTCCTTTGATAGCCCTTCTCCTAGGGAAAATCTTCTCATAAAAAGAAAAAGAAAATTACTGCTTTTTCTACTTTCCTACCTAGGAGACGAATCGAAACATCTATTGAACCAAAAACCATTCCTATTACCCCTGATACCGTATCCATTTTGTTAAAACTCCATTCATCACCACCCTTCCAAACACCCGACTGATGATCGTCTAATTTCAAAATTAAACACAAGTAACTATATGCCCAAAATATGATATCATTTTCACAGAACAAGTAGTTGTCCTGACAAGAACCAGCTATCGGGCCGTAGTCGCTTCCATAAGAACCAACTACCTCGCCGTAGCCGAAATACAAGAACTAGTTGCCTCATGTGCAAAAACTAGATATCCAAGATGCTATCATTCAAAAGAGTCGCAACAAGGAACCAAATTTCAGTCACCACATAAGAAATCCAAATTATATCAACACAAGAATCAACTCCGTAGAAAATAGTAAACTGATACACAAGGCCAAATCACCATGGCCTCCCTTTTACGGGAAAATGAGTTTTTAAAGTCAGAATTAGAAGCTTACAAGAGAGAATTGGTACTGGCAAGGGAAGCCTTTGATAAGGATCTAAATTTTTATACCTTGGCCCATACAGCATCCATGGCAGATAAACATACAGAGAATGATCCATATAAAGAATATATGTGTCATCAATGTGGAAACATCTATCAACCAGCAGGATATAAGATATTTCAAGTTCCAATGCCTGGAGCATCCACATCGTCTGCAGTCAAAGAAGAATGCCCTAATGTTACATGTGGGTAGAACCGCAGGGCCTTCAAAAATTTCTAAAAATAAGTCAAGGTACAAGTATCCTACCCTATTGTAACCGATTCTCGCTACTCAAACTATACCTCACTCACCACTTACAATGCCAGAGCAGAAACTGAACCATGGAAAGAGATGTAAATAATGAATAACTGGAGGAAACAGTATGTTATTTCCCAAGATAAAACTTTACAGCAGCATAAATTGGTTTGGAAAAATCATATCTATTCTAATTGGGAGAGCTGGGACCAAATACTCCAGCAATTCAGAGTTTACAAGAAAGTGGATAAAGAAATAAAAGCCAAACTGCTCCTAATGTTTCAACTAGTACAAAAATTATTAGCCACCAGGAAACCATCTTTGAACTATTCTTTGTTTCTTTCAGAACATCTTGTTTTTTTTCAGTTGAAAGCAGTCAAAGACGGAAGACCTCACGAGGTGCTCATAGCTGAAAAAATTTTCAGAACATTTGCAGAGGCTTCCACCAGTGATCAGCACCTATTATGCGAGTTGTATCTTCACAATGAAGCTATGCCTGAAAACAGACAGATCAATCTCAACCCTCTTGTTGGTGATATTCAGATCAGGGCATTTTCCTCCTTTCTTGCTAATCAGATTACATGGCAGATTGCTTTTCTTGCAACTAGGCACAATGAAGACAAATTCCTTCTCTGGATAAGGCTAGAACCTCAGAACCCTACCATTTTTGTGGTAGAATATCATCAGTTTTTGCAGAAGCAAGGGATGATTGAACACATACAGCAATTACAGGCTTCAGTACTCCATGATTTTCACCAATTCATCAGGGCCAAAGAAACTGCTGCTCTAAGAGAAAAAAATATGTTGTGGAAACAATCCTCTAAGGAGAGGCAGGAGTATAATCCTTTTAGCCCTACTAACCTTGAAACTACATTGTCTAGAGTACCCAACTACATCAGATGTGTTCAGCAATGTGCTGAAAATTGGATGGAGTACCACTTTCACTTTCCTATTTTATGGATGCCGGCAAAAGAATATCATGCTCATTATAGGTTGGCTAACAAGGATGAAGCAGCAGCTTGGCAGAGATTGCAAAATGTGCAAGGATTCATAGCTTTAACAGATAGCACTTTCCATAGCTACTGCCTAAGTAATTTGCATGCAAAAATCCAATATCCAGACTTTGACTCAAACTAAAGTTACCTGAGGACATGCAATCCTTTCAGTTGGGGGGGATGTTAGGACCCCATAATGTACCATTTCCACCATACATTTTGTTATCATTCCACTATTTTTTAGTCCATATTTAAAGCTTACACTATCACTTTCATCCATTTTTCCAAAGGTATCTAATATTCTTCTCTTTACTATATGTTTAACTTGTTTTACATATAATTTTACATTAATTTTATATTTAATCATTAATCAAATATATATAGTTGCTGAGACAGTTTGAAGACCACAGATAATCTATTATGGTTGTCTGAAGACTGTGTTGCTGAAACAATCAACATGGTACGCAAATCCCATTGCTGAAACAACCCGTGATTTGTGATTTTGAAGCAGCATTTCAAGCATGACGGCAACAAGAAAAGACAAGTAAGGAAGTTGTTACACGGGCCACTCTGAAGCCAGTACCAGCGTAGCCATTGTAACATCGTTTTGCTATGGAAGAATAGAAAAGTCCTATTTCATAACAGAAGATCAGATAGGGTTAAAAATAGGATGTCTATAATGTAAATCAATTGTAATAAATGTCTCCTCTTTAGAAAAAAGAGACATCATCATTAGAGAGTAATAGAGACTATGGGAGGTTCATTTCTGAATAGAGAAGGAATGTGACTCTTTTGTAATATGTTTCTTTTGACAGATGAATAAAAGTTTGTTCTGAGCATCTCATTTTAAATCCTTCTTCTATAGAATCTTGTGAGAAGGAATGGGCCCGCCTTCTTCACAAGATTCACCCATTTTTCCATGTAGTTTGTTAATTGTTCTTTTCATTCATGCCTTGATTAAACCCTTCTTACTGAAGTTATTTATGCAACATTGTAATTCTGTTGTTTATTGCTAAGCTCTGTTTCCATTACTTGTTGCACTGATTTCATACAATTCATTCTTGAGAAGTTGTGGATTATTTTAACTAGCAATTTTGTTTATGGAATGAGTGTGTGAAAGCTTGGTAATCAAAAACAGGGGCTGAAGATTCCTACTTGGGGAATAGGGTCCTGTTCTCTGCTATAGCATAATTGGTCTTCCTTTTTGTAGATTGATTTCCTTTCCTAGATCATTGTCTTTTTAAAGTAATCCAGGATTCTTTTAATGATAGTCTGCAATAGAAGGATTGTCTCTGCTGTAACTCAAGTAGACTTCAGTTTTGTTAAAGCAAGGTGTGATTCATGTGATTCTTACTACAACATTTCTTTGCTTTTGAGATTGAGCATATACAGTGTGTGATTGCCTTTGAAATAAACAAATTTCCTTGGGTTGACAATTTATGTAGCACTTGAATTGTTTAAATTGATAAACAATCAAAGTGACCAACATTTTGGCGCCATTGCCAGGGAAGGTTATTATAGATTTCAAAAGCATTGATGTTTTTCTTCCATATTTGCAAATTGCATGAGAGGACGTGGAACCCATAAGAAAACTAACCCTACAAGTGGCAAGGGCAAAGGAAGGGGAGGAAGAAAGACTTTTATTGACGAGATTGTATCAAAAGCTAAATATTCTCAGAGATTAAGCTCTCAAAGGCCAAATTCTCAACGCTCCCCTCAATCAAGTTATGAAACAGAAGAATTTGTGAGCCCTGGGAACGTTGAAAAACTAGCGGAAAACATTGAAGACACAGTAGAAAACATTGAGGATCGAGCGAGTGCAGTAGGAGATAAAACAATGGAAGGAAACAATGAAGGATTCTTCAGCGGAGAACAAGTAGATCCTGAAGGAGAGGTAAAAGATGAGAATTCTCTCTCTACCTTAGGCTTACTATTAGTAATCTCCCTAGAGAAGCAACTCCCATGAAGAATATCCCACTTTTAGCCTTACCTAACTTCCATGGTTTATCTTCTGAAGATCTTGACGAATTTATTTTTGAATTTGATATATTATGCAGAAGTTATGATTATGTTACTAATTCCCAAAAGTTGAAGTTGTTTCCAGCAACACTAAAAGGAAATGCACTAAGGTGGTTCATGAGTCTTGTAGGCCATGTAATCACAACATGGGAACAGATGAAACAAAAATTTCTTCTTAAATATCAAGACTACTGTCGGACAAGAAAAAAGAGGGAGGAACTATTTAAGATGGTACAAAAGTGATGCAGGCTAACCCTGCAAAACCCAGAATCTCTCCTAAAATATGCATATAAAAATGCATCTCAACAACTGCCCGAATAAAAACTCCAAGTCTGGGCAATTACATACACTATCATTCGCGGAAGCTTAAAAACTAATCTTTCAAGGAATATTTGGTCACATTTAGAAAATGGGTTTAAAATCCAGTACTACAACTTCATTTGCAGAATCTTACCTTTCCCACTCGAGGTTACAAATCAAAATTCAATTCCCTTTATGGAATTGAAAACAATATTTCAACTTTGTGTTAATACCAAGTAAATCTTTTAACCAATACATATATTGACATATGTCCCCAATGCTTTCAAGACCACTCTTGTCCTTCAATTGATGTTTAATGCATTATCATTTTCTACCTTGGTATTAACCTTCGCATACATCCATACTCATTTAATTCCCCAATCAATCATGACGACATTACGCCTCTACTTCCACAATCCAAATGTTAATTATATTACTTTTGGTTCAAAAGTCCCAAAGCAACACATCTCCATTCGAAATCATTTGGACTTCAACTTAAATTTCTTTGTTGTGTTATAATTCTATTGTAATATAAAAGAATTATCACAATCCTTAAACTTACCATTCCGCTCGATCAATATCCACACATCGAACCTTTGGCTGTGGAAATTCAAAAAGCCAGACTTTAATTTAAATCAAATGCCAGCACATTTGCCCATACAAATAACTTACCTTCTCGTCGACTTCACCAGATGCTTCTATCTTCTGTTCTGGCTCTGCATTCAACACATCCCATCGCTCTATCATTTCATCACGCCACATAATTCAAGTAACCATGCAACTAATATGCCTTCCCAATCGATCACCAGCAATGTGATTCTACCTTTATTATGCAACATGGCCTATTAATTCATAACGTTGGTTTTGATTCTTGCATAATCTCCACGCACTATGATCCAAGTTTCTATAAACTCGATATTGATTCATCAATAAAATCCTCATCAATTTTCTCTCAGTAATTACTCTATACTTGTGGTACGCATCATCGCCCTGTATGCAATGTGCGCACTTCAATTCGCCTCAACTTGTTCCAAAATTCAAACAATTTAATCGTGAAACATTGTCATTCCTCTAAATCGATTTTCTAACGCATTCAACTCAGCATTTAACGCCGTAGCTTGCCATTGAAATACACATTCCCATTCTGTAGCAATTTTAAATCTGCAAAGAAAATTCATGAATGAAAATAACTATAGGTTACTACGCCTTTCTCCTGTGATATATCAACAATGTCGTGGATTGATTTCAAGCTACTTCACATTCCAGAAGTCTTTTGCGTTGCCATTTCAACGCATTCTGGAACTTCTTCAATCTTCAATGATCAACAATTCTTGTATGATAGCTTTTATTTAAGATCGATATCGATTTTCCCAATCAATACTCATCAATCTTGCTTTACACAGATCCACATCTATACCAAATGAATGCCGAAAAGATTTTATTCTTCCCACACAGAGATTTACAACTTAAACCCCTCAATAATATAATAACTCTGGAATTTAACCGGAATTGAACCCCCCTTCAAACAAATACGCAAAAATCATGAATCAAAGGACCGAATCCCTCGACGACTACTGATATGCATATGAATAAACAACCCTGCAATTCTCTTAAACAGATGTTAGCTCTCATAACCTAGTTTCTTATTATAAAATCCTCGCTCGATTCTACCCAGAAACTCTTGACATTGATTTTAATCCTGTCATTCTATGTATTATCAAACCATTCTTCTAAATGCTAGCTACGAAATAGCAAATTACTTGGCACTGTATAATTTATATCATCAAAAAGCCAAATTGTGAAATCGATCATCAATTCACCAAATTTTATAAACCCAACTTCAGAAACTAAGTATACCATTTCTCAATCAATCAACATATAATTCTGAAACACACTTTTTTTTTACATTAACAACACAAATACTTATAAACTCTTGTCTTTGGCCAGATATTCAAAATTCATGGCCCTTCCAATTTTCCAAAGGCTTACAAACTTTGGCTATCCAAGCCTCACCTCTCCTCTCTATTCTTCATGCTCTCTTTTGCCTTTGAGGCTCATAAATTTATACAATTTGAATTGAACCAATTTAGTTTCAAATCCCCTTAATCCCCTAAATCACTCAACAAGCCCTCAAATATCTCAACAAAATCCTAAAATCACTCTTGAATCCCTAAGGATCCTCTCTCACCCAAAATTAATGAAACTAATTTCTAAATTAATATTTAGAAAAATATCTCATCCCTTTACATCCTCAATTGACCAAATTCTCTCATATTCTCAAAAATTTGAGAATTATTTACAATATTTAATTAAAAATACATTAAACCCACTCAAATCATTCATAAAAATCTAGCTCTTTTAAAAACTTAAAAACCCCTAAGTTTTAATAAATAAAAAGTATTTCTCTTTGTCTAATGCTCCTGCATCAGACTCCCAAGGTTGAAAATGATCATGATCTCCTAATCATGCATTTTAAGTCTTTTTCCTTGTTTTCCTCGATCCCACACTTTATTCTGCAAGTCATCATCTGTTGTTGTTTGCTGCTTTTCTCCAGGTCTCCATATCTTATGTTGCCTTGTTCCACTGGCTACACTTTCAAAATTTGTCTCTGTCTTCATTTTGCTGTTGTTGCTTCTCTTCCTTGCTGATGTCTTCCTCTGAAATAATTTCATCATGATCCTTCTTATTAATTCAATTTCTCTATCCAATAAATCTTCAAACTGCTGATTTCTTACTGCCTCCTAAGCTCTGGTTTTCTCAGTTGTTACTCGCTCCATTTTTACTTGCTCAGTTTTTACTCCTATGCTTGTTTCCATTCTTACTTTCTCATTTCCTACTTCTATGTTTCCTTCTGTTCTTACTGCCACCCAATCATCCATGCCCTCTTGTTTTCTACAATGGAAAACTTCTCCTCTTCCTCCTCCTATCAGCAACTTACTGGACTGGTACATTGTGTACTTCTTTCTGCTGTCTTCATCTCTCTGCATCTGCAATTCCCAATTCTGAAATTGAGATTCTTTCTGCACTGAATCTTGACTATTTAGCATCATCTCCAGCAACATAACGTCCTCATCCCATGGATTAGAAATTTCCACAGAATTCTCATCTTTCTCCTTCATTTGACTACTCAACTGAATCAAATGTTTTTTAGCACCTGCAATAACACGTGCATTCACAAAACACTTGTTAAGACAAAAATCATAAGGCCTCAATGCCTTATCCTCCTTTGTCAGCATTTCAGTATGTTGTCCTGAATTTTCCATTTCAATCAGCACATTAGTATGCTGATTCTCTCTTCCCAAAGAATTCTCTGAAGAATTCTCAAGACTGTCAACCAGTCCTTCCTTCACACCATCTATTTCCATGATATCTTTCTGTTTACTGAAATGAACTCTTCCTTTTGCTGCAATCTCTCTGTCATACTCTGAATTTACCAACAAGTATTCCAACAATGCAATTTCTCTGTGGCATTGTTGAAGCATTTCATCATTATGTACCATCCCTACATTCACACATAAAATTTCAGTTTGAAAATCACAAAGTTCAACAGTCTCAACTGTTGGTTCATATACCAGCTCTTCAAGCTCATCCTCTTCTTCATTCACTAGAACTTCCTTTTGTACTGTAACATCTTCAAGTACAAACACATCACTTCTTGCTTCTTGAGAGTATTTATCTCGTGAAAGATTCTTTTCCACACTTGTGACAGCTTCACAAGATTGCGCATCCTCCTCAGTAAAACCTGTAATCACATCACAATTGTCAGCTACAAAAATACAAGGTTGTACATTATCAAGCTGATCTGGATTTTCCCAATAGTTCAAGAAATCATCAATGATCTCCTCTTCTGTTTCACCAATGAAAACCTCCACTTTCAACTCAGTTGCTCTGAGCTGTGTACACCCTAACTGTACATCCATCATCTGCTCGAGCTTCTTCAGCTCTTCTGTTAACTCCATGTTTATCTGTTGATCTCTTCTCTGTTGTAGCCTCTGCCACTTCACCGTCTTCCTCATGGTCCAACCATGTCTCTGGTCTCTCATATTTTCCCGTAACAACTCCATCAATAACTCAAGATGAACTGTTATCTCAGCTTTCTCTTTCTCATACCCTTCATCAGTCAACCGTTTCAATATGCCATTTTCCTTGGCATCTTTCTCCCTCTTTCTACTATGGCCTCTTTCTGAACCTTTGCTCTCTCCTTTATGACTTTCAATAGTCATCTTCTTTGCCATGAGTTTCTCACCCATGAGTTGCACCAAGCCTCTTCAACAGCAAGCTCTCCTACTGCCACTTACCTCACCAATCCCTTCCTCCGGCTCTGGTCTTTTGGTAATCACCGGTCCTCTGATGGAACCTTTTGAGCATTCTCTTCTGCTCCTTCAGGCTTCTCTCATCTGCAACTTTATTCAACCTCTGTTGAATCTTCAAGTTCTACCACTCTCTCTTAGAATCCTTCGCTCGACTCCTTCATCACTGCACTCCAACTATGATCTGCTTCTTCCCGCTGAGACTTTCTTTAACCTGCTTGTAACCTGAACTCTACAAACAGTCTTCAAACCAGAGTTAAATAATACCCGTCAGCTCACCTTCAAGATCCTGTTGATCTTGCTACACTTCCTCAACTACACTGCATCTCTGTGCTTCAATCTTCATTAGTTTCAAAATCTGATATTCATTCATCACATGCAATTAACTCAATTTTTTTTTTAAACTTGAATCTTCACACAGAGCTTATTCCAGTTCTGATACCAAAATGATGCAGGTTGACCCTGCAAAACCCAGAACCTCTCCTACAATATGCATATAAAAATGTATCTCAACAACTGCCCAAATAAAAACTCCAAGTCCAGGCAATTACATACACTATCATTTGCGGAAGCTTAAAAACTAATCTTTCAAGGAAGATTTCGTCACATTTAGAAAATGGGTTTAAAATCCAGTACTACAGCTTCATTTGCAGAATCTTACCTTTCCCACTCGAGGTTACAAATCAGCACTCAATTCCCTTTATGGAATTTAAAACAATATTTCAACTTTGTGTTAATACCAAGTAAATATTTTAACCAATACATATATTGATATATGTCCCCAATGCTTTCAAGACCACTCTTGTCCTTCAATTGATGTTTAAAGCATTATCATTTTCTACCTTGGTATTAACCTTCGCATACATCCATACTCATTTAATTCCCCAATCAATCATGACGACATTACGCCTCTACTTCCACAATCCAAATGTTAATTATATTACTTTTGGTTCAAAAGTCCCAAAGCAGCACATCTCCATTCGAAATCATTTGGACTTCAACTTAAATTTCTTTGCTGTGTTATAATTCTATTGTAATATAAAAGAATTATCACAATCCTTAAACTTACCATTCCACTCGATCAATATCCACACATCGAACCTTTGGCTGTGGAAATTCAAAAAGCCAGACTTTAATTTAAATCAAATGCTAGCACATTTTCCCATACAAATAACTTACCTTCTCATCGACTTCACCGGATGCTTCTATCTTCTGTTCTGGCTCTGCATTCAACACATCCCATCGCTCTATCATTTCATCATGCCACATAATCCAAGTAACTATGCAACTAACATACCTTCCCAATCGATCACCGGCAATGTGATTCAACCTTTATTACGCAACATGGCCTATTAATTCATAACGCTGGTTTTGATCCTTGCATAATCTCCACGCACTATGATCCAAGTTTCTATAAACTTGATATTGATTCATCAATCAAATCCTCACCAATTTTTTGTCATCAATTACTCTATACTTGTGGTACGCATCATCACCCTGTATGCAATGTGTTCCCTTCAATTCGCCTCAACCTGTTCCAAAATTCAAACAGTTCAATCGTGAAACATTTTCATTCCTCTAAATCAATTTTCCAACACATTCAACTTAGCATTTAACACTGTATCTTTCCATTGAAATACACATTCCCATTCTCTAGCAATTTTAAATCTGCAAAGACAATTCATGAATGAAAACAACTACAGGTTACTACACCTTTCTCCTGTGATATCTCAACAATGTCGTGGATTGATTTCAAGCTGCTTCACATTCCAGCAGTCTTCTGCGTTGCCATTTAAACACATTTTGGAACTTCTTCAATCTTCAATGATCAAAAATTCTTGTATCATAGCTTTTATTTAAGATCGATATCGATTTTCCCAATCGATACTCCTCAATCTTGCTTTACACAGATCCACATCTATACCAAATGAACGCCGAAAATATTTTATTCTTCCCACACAGAGATTTACAACTTAAACCCCTCAATAATATAATAACTCAGGAATTTAACCAGAATTTAACCCCCCTTCAAACCAATATGCAGAAATCATGAATCGAAGGACCGAGTCCCTCGACGATTACCGATATGCATATGAATAAACAACCCTGCAATTCTCTTAAACAGATGTTAGCTCTCATAACCCAGTTTCTTATTACAAAATCCTTGCTCGATTCTACCCAGTAACTCTTGACATGGATTTTAATCCTGTCATTATATGTATTATCAAACCATTCTTCTAAATGCTAGCTACGAAACAGAAAATTACTTGGCACTGTATAATTTATATCATCAAAAAGCCAAATTGTGAAATCTATCATCAATTCACTGAATTCTATAAACCCAACTTCAGAAACTAAGTATACCATTTCTCAATCAATCAACATATAATTCTGAAACACACTTTTTTTTTACATTAACAACACAAATACTTATAAACTCTTGTCTTTGGCCAGATATTCAAAATTCATGGCCCTTCCAATTTTTCGGAGGTTTACAAACTTTGGTTGTCCAAGCCTCACCTCTCCTCTCTATTCTTCCTGCTCTCTTTTGCCTTTGAGGCTCATAAATTTATACAAATTGAATTGAACCAATTTAGGTTCAAATCCCCTTAATCACTCAACAAGTCCTCAAATATCTCAACAAAATCCTAAAATCACTCTTGAATCCCTAAGGATCCTCTCTCACCCAAAATTAATGAAACTAATTTCTAAATTAATATTTAGAAAAATCTCTCATCCCTTTACAGCCTCAATTGACCAAATTCTCTCATATTCTCAAACATTTGAGAATTATTTACAATATTTAATTAAAAATACATAAAACCCACTCAAATCATTCATAAAAATCTAGCTCTTTTAAAAACTTAAAAACCCCTAAGTTTTAATAAATACAATGTATTTCTCTTTGTCTAATTCTCCTGCATCAAAAATGAGGACAAGAATTTGGAGGACTTTGTGGAAATACTATAGTACAATCTGCAGAGATCCAATCATCCCGATGTAAGTAAGGATATTCTTAAAACAATATTACTGAAAGGGGTGAGGGATGATTGTTTAGACATGCTAAATATGCTTGGTAAAGGGGATATATCTAAAGAATCATATAATGAAATTGTTGACCTTTGTAAAAGATGTTCAAGAGGAGCTGCAAGGAACAAGTCAAACAGCAGAGATGCCACATATTCAAGAGTTCAGAAATCAACCAATGGAGGAGCAACAAGAGCCGAAATAGGTAATTTACTCAAAGAATTTAAATATGAAATTTTAAGTTCTTTTTCTTCATAGATTGACACCTTGCATGTTAAAAATAAACAAGCGAAGCAGAAGCAGCTTTGGCTATCTTTTGCCCCAAATTCATAGATAAACACCCGCTAAGGGAATGCCCATTGGACAAGATACCAGTTTGCACCCTTTGTGAGAAAGATCATGAAACACAACAATGCCCTTCTTTACCAGGAATAAAGGGAGCATTGCAACCAACCAAAGAAGAAGCTGAAGCAGTCTATCTACTGACACAGAGAAGGCAATGGCAACCACAAGGACAAGGTATGAACTCCAATATTCCATTTACATCTTCTAATCGTTGGAACAATTATCCTTCTTTTAGTAAAAAAAATTACCCTCCCTTAAACCAAATGGAATACCCACCCTTCAATCAAATTAATTACCCATCCATGCAAAAAACAAACCCTCCCTTTGTAGATCCTGCAATGTGGACTCCTTGGCCTCCACAACAACCATCTTATTTTAATAAATGGAATTCAAATTGGAGGGGTCAACAACTCCCATTTCCAAATCAATTTCCTCAATTTCAACAACCACTTCCTCTACCATCAAGTGCTCCACCAAATAATCAATAAGACCCCAGCTACCTCTACAACCAAATCCTAACCCCAATAATAAAGTTGTGCAAGTTATTGATATTCAAAACCAGCCTACATTTCCTATTTTCCCTGCACAATGTAATGACATTCATTTACGATCTGGGAAAATAGTTGAACACATTATTGATGATGTTACCTCTTCCAATTATGATAAAGAAGAAACTGAGAAACATGATTCACATAAAGAGGTACAACTACTCTCTAATAAGGGTGTTGAAACAGCACCACCACCATTCCCTGAGCATTTATTTTTAACCAAAATCCATGAACCACCTGCTTTTAATATTTTAGGGGAATTGCAGAATCTGTATGTTAAAATTCCACTTTTACAGGTACTAATAGATGTACCAATTTATGCCAGAACCATGAGAGATATTTGTGTTAAGAAACCAGGTAGGAAAGCTAAAGATACCCTTACAGTTCATGTTATGAGTTATCTATCTGCATTAATGTCCGGTAAAGCCCCTCCAGTTAAATATGGTTATCCCGGCCATCGCACTGTGACAGTCCAAATTGGTAAAACAATAATCCCTCAAGTTCTGGTAGATTTAGGTGCTGCTATAAACATTATGACTCTTGAAACTTCACAATTGCTACAACTGAAGAACACAATCAGGGATACACCAACCATTCTAGAGTTAGCTGACCATTCTACAATCAAACTAGAAGGAGTTTTTGAAGACTTAGTCATCTCGGTTGAGTCCTGGAATTACCCAGCTGACTTTGTAATGTTACAAACTAAAACAAAGTTGGGGGGACATCCTATAATACTGGGAAGGCCTTGGTTAGCCACAACTGATGGCTTTATCAGCTGCGGATCTGGTTCAATTAAAATTTCCAATGGATATGAAACTAAACAGCTTACTCTCTACCCTCATGCTACACCCATGATTAATATTGAGAATTCTGTATGGATGGACTATGATGATAACGCTATTCAACCTATTTTGACTGTCGGACAAGCTTTAAACCTTAGAGATACCAATGAGGATGAGGTAATTAATAATTTCATTTGTGAACCCTCCTCCGTGACTTCTGAAACACATAATCGACTGGCTACACTTTTGGAATTAGATACCCAGGAAAAGCCTAAATCTTAAGATCTACCTCAAACATCAACCACCATCTCTTCTAAAAACATAGCAGTAGAAATCGAACCTGGAAAAACACTGAACATAAATCCTCATCTGACAGTTGCTGAAACACAATAGTTAATGAAGTTACTGCTTGAAAATAAAAAAGCATTCGCATGGGACTATACGGATATGAAGGGAATCTCCCTTGAATTATGTACTCACTTGATTTATATTAAGGAAGGTTGTCAACCAGTCTGTCAACCCCAAAGACGAATGAACCCTAATTTAAGAGAAATTGATAAAGAGGAACTTCAGAAATTTCTTAATGCGGGATTTATATACCCTATATCTGACATTGAATGGGTTTCCCCATTGGTAATAGTTCCTAAGAAAAACAGGAAATGGAGAGTGTGTATAGATTATAGAGCCTTAAATAAAGCCACTCAAAAGGATCACTTTCCTTTACCGTTCCTTGATCAGGTGTTGGATTGTTTGTCAGGGAAGAAATTATTCTCCTTTTTAGATGGATTTAGTGGGTATAACCAAATTAGAATTGCACCCCAAGACCAAGATAAGACCACTTTTACTAGCCCTTGGGGAACTTTTTCCTATAGAGTTATTCCATTTGGACTATGTAATGCACCAGCAACTTTTCAAAGGGCAGTTATAGGAATCTTTTCTAATATGCTGAGTGACTCCATGGAAATATTTATGGATGAATTTACCCCTTATGGTGTGTCTTTCGAAGATGCATTACAGAATCTTGAGAAGGTACTCAAATGTTGTATACAAGCTCACCTCTCCTTATGTACTGAAAAATGTCATATGATGATGAGTGAAGGATTAGTGCTTGGACATTTTATCTCATCTCAAGGAATTTAGGTAGATCCATCCAAAATACAAGTCATTCAGAATCTTCCTGTTCCTAAAACACAAACTGATGTGAGAATTTTTCTAGGACATGCTTGATATTACAGGAGATTTATTAAAAAAAATTCCAAAATAGCTTCTCCTTTATTTGTGTTACTTATGAAAAATGTTGAAGTTAGGTGGACTAATCTTTTCCAGGAGTTCTTTGTAGAACTCAAGCATCAGTTATCCATAGCTCCTATTTTGAGAGGACCTGATTGGGCACTTCCCTTTCACATATCTTCTGATGCTTTAGATTTTGCAATTGGAGCTGTATTGGGACAAGAGGAAAACCATATTCCTTATGCTATCTACTTTATCAATAATAATATGACACCTTCTGAGCTTAATTATACAGTTACCTAAAAGGAATTTTTAGCAGTAATTTATGCCATTAATAAATTTCGACATTATATTACTGGTTACTCTACTTTTGTCCATACTGATCACTCGGCTATTAATTATTTAATGAACAGGTCTGTCACAAATGCTCGAGTTACCAGATGGTTATTGTTACTACAAGAGTTTGATATTACAATTGTAGATCGACCAGGTAAAGAAAATGTTTTTTCTTATGTCCTTTCACAGTTAAAAACTGATAATAATATTCCAGTAGATGATTCCTTTCCTGATGCATATTTATTTGCAGTATTTGCTCACTCACCGTGGTATGCAGACATTACCAATTATTTGGTTGTAGGAAAGTTACCATCACACTTGCCACATCGAGAGAAAAGAAAAATCATTCAACAAAGTGCTCGGTATAGCTGGATAAGGGGGTGTCTTTTCTACACAGGAATTGATCGTGAAATCCAAAGATGCATTAGAGAGGATGAGGTGTATGATATACTAAAAGCTTGTTATGATGGCCCTTGTGGACGGCATTTTTCTGATAAAGAAATGGCACATAAAATTCTTAGGATGGGTTATTATTGGCCCTCACTCTTTAAGGATGCAAAGAAATATGTTCGGGCTTGCGATAACTGTCAGAGAATGGGTCAACCTAATCATAGAGATGAAATTCCATTGAACCCCCAGGTAATACTTGAACCATTTGAAGGATGGGCCTTAGATTTTATAGGAACCATTAATCCTCCATCAAACCAAAGAGTTTATATATTAGTATGCATAGATTATATGACTAAATGGGTGGAGGCCAAAGCACTTCTTAGGGCTAATGAAGAAACTGTCCTAGCTTTCCTATTTGAAGAAATCTTTGTTAGATTTGGAATTCCTAGAGAGCTAGTTACAGATGGAGGACCTCCTTTCAATTCTCATGGTTTCAAAGCCACCCTTCAGAAATATCATATTCATCATAGAATGGCTACACCATACCACCCCCAAGCCAATGGGCAGGTGGAAAGTACAAATAAAGTAATAGAATACATTCTAACCAAAAAAGTGAAGGATAATTGGAAGGATTGGTCTCAAAAGCTTCCTGAAGCACTATGGGCTTACAGAACTACCTGGAGAAATACTACAGGATTTTCTCCCTATGAATTGGTTTATGGTAAAAGTGTTGTTTTTCCTCTGGAATTTGAAATTAAAACTTGAAGGACTGCTTTAGCTATTAACCTTGATTTGACTGATGTCCAGACAGCTAGGTTGCAACAGCTTTTTGAACTGGATGAAAAAATATTAGATGCCATTCATCAGACAACTATGATCCAACAACAAAGAACAAAGTGGAATGATAAAATCATCAAGCACAAGAAGTTCCAAAAAGGTAATTGGGCTTTATTGTATGATTCTCGGTTTGAAAACTTTTAAGGGAAGCTACGTACAAGATGGCTGGGACCCTATGAAGTAGATGTTATTTTTCCCAATGGAACAGTAAGGCTCTTAATAATTGATGACTCTAAAACACCACTATTAGTAAATGGACACCGGCTTCGTTTGTACCAGTGCCCTATTTATAAAGAATATTTTAAGGCCACTTGCATGGCAGATGCACATTATCTTTTTCTAGGGGAGTGTTCTTCTCCTTGTTGCATTTAATTGTTTTCTGCACTATACTTTTAGTATTAGATTATATTTCTTAAACTAATAATCCCTGTCAAGGGTTGGCATGTTACAATTGATTATTTTGCAGATTCTTAATTAAGGAAGGACAATTTCACCACATGAAGATCCGAGCGTCATTTTGAGAGGCTTTTCTTCCCTCACTTAAATTAATTTCCCCGTCTCCCAATAAAATGTCATCATTCATTCCCTTCATCCCTTTTTCCCTTTCATATCATTTTTCCTATTTTTCCCATTTTTTCCATTGCTAAAATACCATTCTTCAGCAAATATTTTCCCTTTTTTTCACTGCTGAAATACCATTTCTCAGCAAATATTTTCCCCATATTTCCACTGCTAAAACATCACTCCTTAGCAACATTCTCCCTATTTTTCCATTTCTGAAACACCACTTCCAGCAGTATTTCATTTATTTTCCCATTGCTGAAACACCATTTTTTTTCTCCAAAAACATGACTATGGAACTTTTTCAGTCCCTCATTTTCACTTCTCTTAATCCTTGTGTGAATATTGTCCATTCAATGCCTTTTTCTTATGATCAATAAGACTCTAATATGATCTCTCTTATGTTTCAAAGAGTTTCTAAAGTTCTTCCATGACTCTTGAGCTTTATAAACAAGCACTATATTTTTCGAACTACAAAGCAAAGGTAAATATAAGGTATGTGAATTTTATGTAAGACAATTAAACGATAGTTTAAAGAGAAGATTTTGTTCATCATGACCACAATCTCCGCACACTCAAAAACATCATTTCACCATAGTTGGGCGGGGATATCGAAATTATATGCCATCATTTCACAGCATTCCAATTACCGTCATTCTTCCTACCCATTACTCCGCCTCTTCACCGATACTCCATGTTCTCATTCACAAAGTTTACTCAGTTCGAAGTCCGGAAACTTTGCTCTTTGCCTCTGCATTTTACCAAAGCCAGTAACTATGGGAGGACTGGCTATCAGAAATGAGCCCGACTCAATAGCTCTGCTTGAATTGTTCCCAGATGTGTATCAAATTTTTCAGCAAGCAGTTTGGGTGGGATATTTTGAGAAACTTAAAGAGTTCGATCCACAACACGTCCTAGAATTTTCACAAAACCTTCAGGAGGACCATTCTACTTTCCAGGGAGTCCGAATTCCGGTTTCAGAAGGTGACATAGCACAAGTCTCAGGTCTACCGGTCACTATTAATCGATGGTTTAGTTGGAAGCATATCATTCTGAATGCACAACATGACTTTCTTCTGCCAAGAGAACACATTGAGCTTAAAGGTCGGGGTGTGGGACTTCACTCATTGCCTCCTCCTTGGCCGAAAGTTGCTGAATTCGTCAAGCATTACCTCACTTGTGAAGTTCGTTATCATGTAGTCTATCAACACAACTTTGTCTCAATGATTTATTTACGACATGGTAGACTAGTGAAAATTCCTTACTATTTACATAGATGTATTAGAAATATGTCATATTATTGTAGACAAGTAAAATTCCCACTCCTTCCCCTCACCCATCACCACCTTTGTCAGCTACTAATTCAGAGGGGTTTTTCTCAACAAAACCCTCCTCTAAACAATTTACCTTTACCTCCTGAGCAAGCTGTCAAAATTCCTCAAGAAGCTGCAGAGAACCCCCAAGAAATCCCTGAAAGTTCCCACGAGCAGCAACTAGAGAATATCCATGTCCCTCCATCAATTCCATCCACAGAACCAGCTAATCCAGTTAGCCTGTCTTCAAGTCCATATCACTTAGTAGAATCATCTGACCCTACCGTCCATATTCCCAGTGATGACTCTCAGGCCGATACACCACCATCTTCCCCTATTCGTAAAAGAAAAAGGTGAATCACAATCGTCTCTCTGTCCAAAAGACAAACAAGGGTCATAACTAAAGCAGCTACCTCGTCTGATAGCCCTTCTCCTAGGGAAAACCCCTCTCATAAAAAGAAAAAACAAACTTATTTTTCTGCCTTCTTACTTAGGAGACGAATGAGGACGTCTATTGAATCAGAAACCATTCCTATTACGCCTGATCCTGCAACCATTTTGTTAAAAATCCATTGATCACCACCCTTCCAAACACCAGAATTATTATATGTCTCACCCTGTGGCACTGAAACACAAGAACTAGATGCCCAGGTTAATATGAAATCATTTTATATAGAACAAGTAGTTGTCCCACAAGAACCAGCTACTCAGTCAGTAGCTACTTCATAAGAACTAGCTACTCAGTCAGTAGCTGAAATACAAGAACCAGTTGCTGATGTGCAAAAAATAGACATCTAAGATGCTACTCATTCAGTAGTTGTCACAAAGGAACCAGCTCTAGCTATCACACAAGAACCAGCTATAGCTGAAACACAGCAATCAACTCCAGAGAAAGCAACTGATACACAAGGCCCAGTCACCATGGCCTCCCTTTTACAGGAAAATGAGTTTTTAAAATCAGAATTAGAAGCTTATAAGCGAGAATTGGTAATGGCAAGGGAAGCCTTTGACAAGGAGCTAAATTTTTATACCATGGCCCATACAGCATCCAAGGCAGACAAAAATACAGAGAATGATCCATATAAAGAATATATGTGTCATCAATGTGGAAACATCTATCAGCAAGTAGGATATAAGATATTTCAAGTTCCAATGCCAGGAGCATCTACATCATCTGCAGTCAAAGAAGAATGCCCTACTGTTACACAAGAACCAGTAGGGCCTTCAAAAATTTCAGAAAAATAAGTCAAGGTACAAGTATCGTGCCCTACTGTAACTGATTCTGCTACTCAGACTATACCTCAGCCTACCACTTGCAATGTCAGAACACAAATTGAACCATGGAAAGAGATGGAAATAATGAACTAGTGGAGGAAACAGTATGTTATTTCCCAAGATAAAACTTTACAGTAGCACAAATTGGTTTGCCAAAATCATATATATTCTAATTGGGAGACCTAGGAGAAGACACTCCAGCAATTTAGAGTTTACAAGAAAGAGAATAAAGAGCTAAAAGGAAAACTGCTCTTAATGTTTCAACTGGTACAAAAATTATTGGCCACTAGGAAACCATCTCTAAACTATTCTTTCTTTCTCTCAGAATGCCTTGTTTATTTTCAGTTGAAAGCAGTCAAAGACGGAAGACCCCATGAGGTGCTTACATCTGAACAGTTTGTGAAAACATTTGCAGAAGCTTCCACTAGTGATCATCACCTACTATGTGATTTTTACATTCACAATGAAGCTATCCCTGAAAATAGAAAGATTAATCTCAACCTTCTTGTTGGTGATATTCAAATTAGGGCATTTGCCTCCTTTCTTGCTAATCAAATTACATGGCCGACTGATTTTCTTGCAAATAGGCACAATGAAGACAACCACCTTCTCTAGATACGACCAGAACCTCAGAACCCTGCCATTTTTGTGCTATAATATCATCAGTTTTTGCAGAAGCCAGGGATGATTGAACACATACAGCAATTACAGGCTTCAGTACTCCATGATTGTCACCAATTCATCAGGGCTAAAGAAATTGTTGCTCTAAGAGCAAACAATATGTTGTGGCAACAATCCTCTAAGGAGAGGCAGGAGTATAATCCTTTTAGCCCTACTAACCTTTAAACTACATTGTCTAGAGTACCCAACTACATCAGATGTGTTCCGCAATGTGCTAAAAAATGGATAGGGTACCACTTTCACTTTCCTATTTTATGGATGCTA
Organism: Pinus albicaulis; assembly: GCA_034641835.2. NCBI lineage: Eukaryota > Viridiplantae > Streptophyta > Pinopsida > Pinales > Pinaceae > Pinus > Pinus albicaulis. The sequence continues at coordinate 179,291 of JAXQQM020081173.1, forward strand.
GTAGAAGAATATCATGCTCATTATAGGTTGGCTAACAAGGATGAATCAGCAGCTTGGTAGAGATTGCAAAATGTGTAAGGATTCAGAGCTTTAACAGATAACACCTTCCATAGCTACTGCCTAAGTAATTTGGATGCCAAAATCCAGTATCCAGACTCTGACTCGGACTAAAGTTGCCTGAGGACATGCAACCCTTTTAGTTGGGGGGGATGTTAGGACCCCATAATGTACCATTTTGACCATACATTTTGTTATCATTCACTCTTTTTCAGTCCATATTTAAAGCTTACACTATCATTTTCATCCATTTTTCCAAAGGTATATAATATTCTTCTCTTTACTATATGTTTAACTTTTTTTACATATAATTTTACATTACTTTTATATTTAATCATTAATCGAAGAAATATAGTTGCTGAGACAGTTTGAAGACCGCAGATAAACTATTATGGTTTTCTGAAGACCTCATTGCTGAAACAGTCAACATGGTACGCAAATCCCGTTGCTGAAACAACCCATGATTTGTGATTTTGAAGTAGCATTTCGAGCATGATGGCAACAAGAAAAGACAAGTAAGGAAGCTGTTACACAGGCCACTCTAAAGCCAGTACCATCGTAATCATTGTAACAACATTTTTCTATGGAATAACAGAAAGGTCCTATTTCAGAACAGAAGATCAGATTGGGATAAAAATAGGATTTCTATAATGTAAATCAATTGTAATAGATGTCTCCTCTTTAAAAAGAGGAGACATCAGAATTAGAGTAATAGAGACTACAGGAGGTTCATTTCTGAATAGAGAAGGAACATGACTCTTTTGTAATATGTTTCTTTTGACATATGAATAAAAGTTTGTTCTGAGCATCTCATTTTAAATCCTTCTTCTGGGGAATCTTGTGAGAAGGAAAGGGCCCACCTTCTTCACAAGATTCACCCATTTGTCCCTGTAGTTTGTTAATTGTTCTTTTCATTCATGCCTTGATTAAACCCTATTTACTGAAGTTATTTATGCAGCATCGGAATTCTGTTGTTTGTTGCCAAGCTCTGTTTCCATTACTTGTTGCACTAATTTCATAAAATTCATTATTAAGAAGTTGTGGATTATTTTAACTAGCAATTTTGTTTATGGAATGAGTGTGTGAAAGCTTGGTAATCAGAAAAAGGTGTTGAAGATTCCTACTTGGGGAATAGGGTCCTTTTCTCTGTTATAGCATAATTGGTCTTCCTTTTTGCAGATTGATTTCCTTTCCTAGATCATTGTCTTTTTAATGTAATCCAAGGTTATTTTAATGATAGTCTGCAATAGAAGGATTGTCTTTGCTGTAACTCAAGCAAACTTCAGTTTTGTTAAAGAAAGGTGTGATTAGTGTGATTCTTACTACAACATTTCTTTGCTTTTGAGATTGAGCATATACAGTGTGTGATTGCCTTTGAAATAAACAGACTTCCCTCGGTTGACAATTTATGTAGCACTTGAATTGTTTAAATTGGTAAACAATTAAAGTGACCAACAGTAACTATGCATTTTTTTTACTTGAGCGATATTTTTTGCTCAAAATTAAGGTTGTACAGTCTAGAAAACCAAATGAGTTTAAAGATGTCTTGGATTTCATTGCTACTTACCATAAACAACATTAGCATACAAAGTACCTTCTGTGTGAATTGTATATTCAATATTTTTTTTGAGGAACACGTGAATGAGAATCCTATTCTATTTATTGGGTACATTCAACTCCATACCTTCATATCATTTTATTGAAACTAGTTGAAATGGTCAAAAGCCTACCATACCTTCTAGAGGAGATAGCATGTTATTGATATTTAAGTCATAGGAGAGCCTCAAAACCCTTTTCGTACACTGATTCTTCATGGTATTTTTATAGGAAAACCTCGAGTTGCCTCTATGTTTGCACAAATTCACAATGATGTCCTATATTCATGATTAGATTATATGGAAGATATTAGAGGCAAGGCTATTAGGGGAGTCAAATTAAGATGGAAAACATCATCTAATGAAATAAAAAAATAGAGAACCCTTCAACTTCGATAATTTCCATTATGCCATGACTAGAGTGCATGACTATGTCGACTTGCTATTGGAAAAAGGTATCCATTGGATAGGGTGCAAGTATAGATTTCCCATGATCCAGTGCACTCATTATTATTATAAATTTAATTATGATTTATTAGAGGAAGACGAAGCTTATGAGGCCTAAGAAATTTGAAGTATGAATGGATTCAGACATAGAGGAGAACAGTCTTACAAAGGTTACTCCTTCACTACTTTGCATATTAATCATTTGTTTGCATGAGGTCATGCAAAAAGGTCAGTTGGGGGGTGATGTTGGGCCTCATAATTGTTACAGTTTCCTTTCCTTATCTCTTAGTTTCTGTATTATTTTTCTAAGTCTTTCTTTCATTTCGAACACGATATTATATGTAATATGGTTTTTAGAAGTATTTAATGTATCCTTATCATTTTATTACGATATGAATAAATTTGATTAAGAAAATAGTATTTACTCACTGTTAGATCATTATTTTGAACAATAATATATCGTTGAGTTGGAACCAGAGGATATTCCTTGGATTAATCATAGAAGATCAGATAAATTGATGTTGCAGATTCTTGTTTGGAGAAAATCAGTCAAGGACAGGATTCTGACCTTGTAATCTAGAAATATTAAGATCTATTATAACTTAAATGAGCATCCTGAGAATCTCTAGATTCTGAGGGTTGCTCTTCATCAAAAATAGATGTTTTGTTCTTATCTTTACAAACATGGTATAAATACTAAGAATTGAGCCTCGATATAGGTTGTTCAATTTTTAATATTATTGATATACATTGTGCATCTAAGAAGACATTGATTGTAATCAATTCTCTATAGTTTAATGAAAACTTTAATTATTCATAGTTAATATTCTGCACTAATTTCTCTTACAAGGAAGTTTGATTCTGGTGATTTAAGCCCGGTCCTGGAAGAAATGATGTCTTTAATTGTATCATTAAGTTCGCGTTCTTTTCTTTTATTTCAATCAATTATTCACTTAGATGTTTTTCCATTTATGATTTCCAACTGATTAAGTAATTATTGAATTGCATATTCTGTTAGGAATTACAATGATTGTTACAGAATGGATTCACTACAACTAGTTCAATTGGTATTGTTGTTACTTCATCATTGTTTTTTTATATCATCATATAATTATTGTTTGCATAGTTAAACACTTTCTATAGTGTTTTTCCTTCATTTTATATTTGTTTTTCCTTAGTTAAAAGCCTAGTGTTTGGTAACTTTTCTTTGTGTTTCTTAGAGAAAATATTTAGATATTGATGCTTTAAATGGTATTGTTTAGCCAGAATTAGAAGTTTTTATTCATGTTATAGATTGATTTCTGTATTATTTAAGTTTTTATTTCTATTATGATATTAATGATTTTTTAAACCAACATATCTCTTTCATAGACTCCACGATAACCTTGAAATAGAAAGAGGAGACCTCGGGTTGACAATTTAATATGTAGTAGCTAGTTGGTATTTTAGGAGTGACTAATTTTCTCAACAAAGACCATATTTATTTTTCATGCATGATGCTTATGTTGTTATTGTTGTATTCATTATTTTTTTTAATAGTGTGATAAACTTTTCATGACTCATCTTTTGTTGAGTAACCTATCTTTGAAGGAATTTTGTTTGCAGGAAACCTATTCAAAATTACATGAAAATTTCTTAGTTGGATAACCCTATAAAAATAGATATCTAGTGGTATATGAAACTTAATATAACTCTCAAGGAGTGAATAAAAATATGTGTTTGAAGTGATGTAATCTAGGCATGGTTCCGATGGGTCATGTTTTCATGACTAGTAGATATGTAGCCATAGAGGGGTTGAACTAGGTGTATCTTGTTTGAGAGGCTATATGGGTGGATAATCGTATTGAACTAATATCTCAATGTTTTTCCAGTAATCTGAGGTGTGAAAGGAACAATAGGGAACACACAACGAATGAAGCCAGAAAACAAATTTCCTAACACCAAATCAGAGGTGGACTAGAGATGATATGGCAAGGAGACATGGCGAAGGCAAATGGAAGATGATAACATGGAACCATGTGGTCATGAAAAGTGGAAGTTGGATTTGGCCTTTTTGGGTACGTAAGTGGCCCTTTTCTGAGTGATACATGGTAGTGATGTCACAATGATGTGGCATGACAAGTAACAGACGGTGATGTGGTAGTGACATGGACATGAAATGCACAATCATCTATAAGAAATTGGTGTATAATGGAATAAAAATGCAGTGGGCATGATTAACCTCATGTGTCACCACATTGCATGATAGTAAAACACCTAGGACAAAATCAATTAGACCACCCTCGTTAAAGTTTGGATAATTAGGATGGAATCAAAGTGACTTTTTCACTGACATTTTCTTATTGAATCACGGGATCATATGCCACACTTTAAAAAATTGGGTGATATGTAATGGTTCATAGGACAAAAAATGCCCCCCACTTTGTTAATTTTTGGATAGTTGGGGGGCAGGGGGGCAGTGGGTGGCCAAGTGACTTTTCCACTGGCACTTCGAAAGGGATCACTTAGTATGCCTTAGAAAGTGTTGGATATTTAACATTGGATGAATTTCATTTGTCCAAGCCTGAGCACCCTTGGTCTTAATAACTTGGTTCTGGCCCATGGTCATGTGCATAAAAGAGTTGAAATAAAGGGGCTACAAGACGGAAATTTGGTGGCTTCGGGTGCCAAATTTATGTTAAAAAGACTAAATGCGTTGAAGTCTCATATGGAAAAATTAAGGAAGTTGTGTCTGTAAAAGTGATATAAAAAATTTGAAAATTAATTTGTTCCCATGAAAATAAAAGAGCTACTTTTTTTGTTGACTCACAAAATCATAGAAATATCAAACAGAGCAAAGATAAAAGGGAGCTGAGAAGTAAAAAGAAGAGAAGAAAAACTAAGATAGAGTTGACAAAAGGTTGAGTGTACAAATCAGTGAACATTTGGAGTTACTTTGAGTTTGATAATTGCAAATCCAAAGTGTTGAGAATTAATTTACATAAAATAAATTTAAATGGTAAGATCTATGAGGGATAAGTTGTTATTGGGAAAGGAATCATAATTGAATCAAAGGGATGAACGGTGTTGCAAAAAAATATCAAAGATATTCATATATCATAGTTAACAATTGTGTGAGAAATATTTCAATAAAATATCCTCATATTTAAGTCTAAAAATGTTTGAAATAAGAGATATGATAGGATGAGAGAGTAGGCTCTTGCATATCAGGGGATTGAATTCTCCTTTATGTTGGTTCTTGTAAAGTTCAAGGAGTACTTGGCGCTTTGGGCAAGTAGGTGCTTGTAAAGGAAAGGGGGTCGAAGCTTTCTGCAGATTGGTGCCTTTATAATCTGATGTAATTTGGAGTTGGTGCTTGCATTTACATAAAAATAAAAAATAAATTGTTATTTTCTCATGTATGGGTTTCCACATAAACATCTCATGTTAAAACTTTATATGATTGTTTCATTGCTTCTTTGGTGCATTGGTGCATTGTATCATCCAAATCTCAAACCCAATCTCCAGAAACAAAGTCATGTATGCATAACAATATTTCCAATATTAGTCTTCCTTGATAGCATAATCCGTAACCAAAAATGCCACACAAATTTATGAATACCCTCTTGATTATTTTCATATTCTCCCATGTTAGTTTTGACATATACCTACTCAATACTCCCACTACTTGTGGGATGTCTAGTCTAGTACTAACCATTACATACATCAAAATTTCAATTGCATTGCAATATGAAACATAAGACATATCCTCTTTCTTCTCATGTCCCATGAAAAACTATTCTACAAATAATTTTACACCTATAGGAATAGGGACCTTCACCAGTTTACATTCTTTCATATTAAACCTCTGCAATATTTCCTCGACTAATTTACTTTGATTTAATGGGAGCTTCATTTTTTTATCATCTCCCTTAATTTCCATGCCTAAAATGAAAATTGCGGCATCAATATCATTCATGTCAAATTCAGAGGAGAACTGAATTTTCACTTCCTCAATGATTTCCTTGTCATGTCCAACTAGAAACATATCATCCACATACAAGTCAAAATCAATAAGATGATCATAAAATAATTTGAAATATACAGAGCAATATTCTTTTCTCCTTGTGATGCAAACTCCCAATATATAAGTATCAAATATTTTATACCACAACATTTATGATTTCCTTAACCCATACAAGGACTTCTTTAGCCCACATGCCAACTCTTTCTTTTCGTTCACAGCAAAGCTTTTCGACTACTTCATGTATATTTATTCTTCTAAATCCCAATGTAGGAATAGCTTCTTCACATACATTTTTTTTACTTCAAAATAAAATGCAGTAACAATAGATAAAATAAATATAATAGAAGATAACTTGTAAATAGGATAAAATGTCTCACTATAGACAACTCCCTCTACTTGGGAATAACCATTTGCACTAACCAATATTTTTATTTCTCAACTTTTCCTTAAACATTAAAATTATACTTAAACAACCACTTCCTACTATTGTGCTTTCTTCCAACCAAAAAATTACTATTTCCCAAGCCTCATTTTTATAAGGATTCCCTTTCAACCATGTACTTTTTTGAGAGTTTTCCCTCCTCTGAATTCATTTCCTCTCGAATATTTCTGCGTTCATTATCAATAATAAACAAAGAAAATTTTCAATGGATATTTAGTGGAATATATCTTTATAGTTGGCTTCTTTCCCAAATTGTTATCCTCAATATTGGAGTATGTAGTTCTTCTTATTTTGATTCTTCTTCTTCTGCAGAGTATGATTCATCAACCTTTAATTCAAACTCTATATTCTTTGGTCCTTTCACCCTTGTAAAACTTCCTCTTTGAACCAACCGTTTGCATATCTGAATACCACATCTTGAATATACACGACTTTCTTAGTTTCTTGGTTCTTGTAAAATCTCCCTCATTGTGGTTATAAAAATTATTTCTTGATATGGAACTTTGCAAGTTATGTTTTTAAAAGAAAATATCACAACATACATTATTTTATTTTTTTACTCCTTTTCAAGACTTGAATGATGTACATTACTAGCACCACAACAATACACCATGATTTATTAGCGTAACTATGGAGGTTAATTTTTTATATAAGTGCAACATTCCAAAGTACATGCATTTTTATTGTAAATGAGTTCTGATGAAACACCCCTACTTAGCATTCTGTCATCTGTAAATAATCTACCTGCAACATTTAGGAACATTTTGATTTTGGTTCAAACAATATTTATTTATATATTCCTATGGTTGTTTTGGAATATATATATATATATATATATATAATACTAGCTACAAGAATACTAGAATTTGTCGTGGAACTATATTTTATGATTCCACACAAAACTACCTCACTCGCAACAGAGTTCAACTATGGAATTTCTTAACATACATACATGCACGATCACAGTGGATTTATACACAGACCACACATAAACCTAATACCAATGTAAATAAACAACACTTCTTACCAAAGGGTACCACAACAGTGCCGACCAATCGCAAGTGATCGCACTTCGCGTGCTTTACAATATAGCTTAAAAGTTAAACTTTATTTCTAGCGATATGTGATGTTGTGTCGTGCTGCCACATGCCTTCTCCACTTCACATCGCAAAGTATTTAAGTTACTTTATGATTGCCTTAACGCTAACTTCCAAAAGTTTCAATTTTTTATTTTGCTCCCGGCGTGCCTTCAATCTCCACTGTTAGTTTCTATTGGATCTGACGGCCCACGTTACGCCCCTGCCATACCACTTCATCACAAGTTAAATAGTTTAATTTGTGAATTCTTAACCGTGACTTCTATATTCTGCGATGTTTGAAATCGTTCTGGCTGAGATATGTTCTCTTACTTTTGATTAGTGTTGGATCAAACGGTCCTCGCGGTGCCTGCAAATCTGACGATCTTTTGTTCTACAATTAATACGATGTTCAATTCGACAGGGGTTCATGCAAGATCTATGGTCTTGTTGTGCCTGCAAATTTGATTAACCTTCCAGCTGTGTGATCAGTGTAATCTTTGATTTAACAAAGAAATAAAATAGTACATTTAAAATAGAGAGCCTGATCAAAGTTAAAAAACCTTGGAATTAATTTTAAAATGAAACATACAAAGAAAAGCCCTTAGATGACTGGTTTCTACATGTATTTATCCTCTCTATTCTCTCATTTCTCACACATATTCCACACATGTTCCACTCTTATTTCACTCTCTTTTTCTCTATGGATGGCATACCCCACAATGGTCGATTTGGTTTGGCTTTATGCCTTTCCAAAATCCCCATATGGTTGAGAAATTATCATTCAATTTCAGAACAGTTTATTCAACTAAATACTTAACTAATCCTAATTTAACTATTCTTTTAATCTGCAAATTACAATGGTTGTGTTAGCCCAAATTAACTTAAAAAAAAGTAAAATAGAATTTAAAACTTCTTCTTCTATCCAGCAGAATAAATCAACTCCAATTATAGCCTTTCAGTTGGATACTCCTGCATCAGGCTCCCAGGGTAAATTAAACTCATGGCTCCTATCCATGAGATTTTCAATAGAGTACCCAACACTTTGAATTTGGGTAGCATCCAGCCAAGAAAAATCCTCATGAGGATGGTCCTTCCGTTTGACCAGATACTCTAAATATTATTTTCTTTTTGCCTTCCTGGCTACCTATGTGTCTAGAATCTGTTCAATTTCCAAAGGCTATGCTAGAGGAATCTGTTTAATCCATGATCTCTCCTCATTCTAGGTGTCTCATGCTCATCTCTCCTAATTGTCTTCTGCATCAATAGCAGCGTATGGGTACAGATCTGCGACATTAAAAATGGGCGATATTCCTACACCCGGAGGTAATTGGAACTCATAAGCGTTTGCAGAAAAATTTTGAATAATTCTAAAAGGCCCGATATTTTTTATCCTCAATTTGTTGTATTCACCTTTAGGAAACCTATCCTTGTGCAAATGTGCTAGTACCAGGTCTCCTACTTCGAATTGTACCTCCCCTTTTCAAATATGCTCATTTTATATATCTTTGGTTGTTGTACTGTAGCTTCAATTTGACCTTTTCATGTAGATCGTTGATTGCTTTCGCAAAATCTTCGCCATCAGCACTCCTATGCTCCAACTGACCCAAATCTCGTAACTCAAATACTCCACGTGGGTGCATTCCATATAGTATTTGGAAAGAACTTATTCCCTAGAATCCTATTCACAACTTCAGTTTGACCATCTGACTATGGATGATAAGCTGAGCTGAAATTTACTTTGGTCTCTAACTTCTTCCAAATGTTTACCATAAATGGCCTATGAACTCTACATCCCTTTCCGAGATGATTGACTTCGGCAAGCCATGTAATCTCACTACCTCTTAAAAGAACAAGCATGCTACATGTGTGGCATCACTTTTCTTTCTACATGTAATGAAATGTGCCATTTTGGTGAAATGATCCACCACCACCATGATGGAATCGAATCCCCGTTGTGTCGTCGATAGGCCTAATAAAAATTCCAAGCTGACTGAGTCCCATGGTCCTTTTGGGATGGGTAAGGGTGTATACAACCTTGCATTATGGCTGCATCCCTTTGCAAGTTGAAAAACATTACAACTAACCACAAATCTCTGCACATCTCTTCGCATCCTCAGCCAATAGTAAAAGTAGCTCAACTGATCCAAAGTCTTATCTATGACAAAATGTCCAGCCAGACCTTCACTGTGTTTTCCATGGATTAAGTTCTCTCGCATTTAACATTCCAGAATACACATTTTCCTCCTTTGAACAACAACCCCTCCTGCATGTTATAGTCCATGGACTACTGTCTCTCAAAAATGGATTTTTGCAAGCTTCATAAGCTTCCTTAATATCTACATCCACCTCATACACGTATTTGAGATGTTCAAATCCCAACACTTTCACTATGCTTTCTTGTAATATCAAACTTCTTTTGCTTAACACATCTACCACCTTGTTGGCCTGACCACTAATGTGTTTCAAAATAAATGTAAAAATATGCAAGTACTCCACCCATTTCACAAGTTTATGATTCATCTTGTGTTGTTGTATAATGTATTATAATGAAGAATTGTCTGAAAACAAGAAAAAATTATTAGCCAAAAAATAATGTCTTCAATGCTTCAACGCTTGGACGACTACATAAAACTCATTGTCATCACATGTATACTTCTCCCTTCTCTCATCTAACTTCTCACTAAATTATTATACTGGCTTATCTTCTTGGTTGAGTACTGCACCAATGGTTGTCCTACTGGCATCACAACGAACTTGGAAAAGTTTGTTAAAGTCTAGCAGTTTTAGGATTGGTTTTTCAGTTATCTTCTTCTTCAAAAACTAAAAAATTCTCTCAGTATATTATGTCCAATCGAATGGTTGATTTTCCTTCTTAATGGTATCCACCATAGGTGCACAAATACCAATGAATTTCTTAGTAAAATTCTCATAGAAACTTTCCAGTCCATGAAAACTTCTTACTTCAAACAAACTTTTGCGAGATGGCCAGCTAATTATGGTTGCAACATTCTCCGGGTCCATCTTCAACTCATTTTCAAAAATTACAAATCCTAAATAAATCAATTATTTCTTGACAAAATGACATTTTTTTAAATTTATTTTGCTGGAATTTTTCCATCACATACCTAACATGCCGAAAATGTTCTTCCTTCATCTTGCTGAAAATAAGTATATCATCCAGATATACAATCACAAACTTGCCAATGAATTCTTTCAACATCTCATTCATCAAACACATGAATGTGATGGGAGCATTTCTCAACTCAAATGGCATTACCAGCCTTTCATACAAGCCTTCATTGGTCTTGAAAGTTGTCTTCCATTCGCCACCTTCTCTAATCCTGATCTGGTGATAACATCTTTTCAGATCTATCTTTGAAAATTACATTGCTCCACTTAGACAATCCATCATATAATCCATCCTAGGTAAAGGAAATGTGTACCTGATAGTGATCTTGTTTATCACCAGGGAATCAGTGCACATCTGCCATTCACCTCCTTTCTTGGGAGCTAAAACAGTCGAAACAGCACAAGTACTCAAACTCTCCCGAATCAACCCTTTATCCAATAAATCTTGTGCTTGCTTCCTGATATTCTCATTGTCTTTCATACTCATCTGGTGAGCAGCCTTGTTTGGAAAATTGGCTCCTAGAATAAAATCAATATGGTGACTAATGCTCCGCTTTGGTGGTAACTTATCTGGTAGATCATCTACCACAATATTGCTAAACTCTTCTAGCATGTCCTGTATTTCCACAGGAAAATCAGTGATTTCTGTATGCATCAATACTACTCTTTGCCTCCGCACAACTGCATAATTCACCTCATTCTCCTCAATCTATCACAGAAAATCCTTTATGCCTATTAGCAGTGTTTTAGTCCCACTAATTTCTGCAGTATCTTATTCTTTCATGGGAACTAGCGTATGCTTTATCCCATCCTTCACAAATCTATAACAATTCTTTTCCGCATCATGGACGACCTCTATGTCATATTTCCATGGTCTGCACAGTAGAATATGGCACATGTCCATAGGCATAATATCACAGGTCACCTTGTTCTTGTACTTGTAAATGTGAAACTCCACCTTGCACTTCTCATCAACTAGCAGTTGGTGTCCCTTATGCAACCAAGACACCTTATATGGGGTCTGGTGCTTCGACTTTTTCAAACCCAATTTTTCTACCATCTCATTGGCTACCAAGTTATCAATGCTTCCACTATCTATAATCAATTTGCAGCATTTTCCATGCAACTTGCACATAGTCTGGAACAATGCTTTCCTCTATGTCAAGTCAGCCACCTCCTTAGCTGGTTTTAGTAAAACCTTGTTCAACACCAAGGCCTTTCATGTTTCAGGCACATTCTCCACCTCTTGTGGTGGTGCCTCTACTACATCGGGTTGAAAAACATACTGCTCCCCTCTGTCCAGCCTGCTCATTTTCAGGACATTCAAAAGACATGTGCCCCCATGTGTGAGACTTATAACACTGGTAGGAATTTACTCTGCCTCAGCCATTACCTCTTCCTCGCTAGTATAGCCTTCCACCTCTGGTGTTACCTTCCTTCTCAGTCTGTCCTGAAGTCTTCGAACTAATGCTCTCTTCATTACTGTTAGCAGCTCTACCTCTGCCAAAGGACTGTCCTCTTCCTCTACCAGAATCACGTCATCTTCTTGCATTCTGCTTCCTGGCAATCTTTTCTTCCGCCTTCAAAGCACACTGATATGCCTCCTTTATAATTTTAGGGGAAAAAATACTGATCTCATCTAAGATTTCCATCCATAGACCATTCACAAATGTTGTTTTCTACTCATGGGTATCTTCAACATACTCAACCCTCAAGTACACTTTATAGAACTCTTTTGTGTATTCCTTTACAGTCATCGTTCTCTGTTTGAGATTTTGCACTTGTCTGTAAAGGGAAATTTGGTAATATTTAGGAAGGAACTTGCTTTTCATCTTTGCAATCATCCTATCCCATCTCTTGATCAAATTTTTATTCAGTCTTCTCCTTTCTCCCTGCACATTGTCCCACCATAGGGCGACGTGTCATTTCAACTTAGTGACCGCAAACCTAATTTTCCTATCCTCGCTAACTTCCTCATACTCGCAATATTTATCTAGCTCACTTATCTAGTCCAACAATGCTTTTGTGGATAAACTGCCATCATAATTGGAAAGCTCTGGTCTTGGCTTGCTGCTAGCCATCAAAACATATTTCAGTAGTTTGATTTCTGGTGTCTCGTCCTCTGACCCATCAATTACTGCAACTGTCTCACCATCATTGTCATCTCCACCTTTAGGATCCCTACGCCTTCATGCTTCCACTACTGCCAAACGTGCTGAAAAAATTCTAATCTCTTCACGAGTCTTTCATCTACTGCTCCCCTTATAGCTCTTCCTATACCTCTTCTTCCTACTTTCATCTTCACTTAGGAAGAAAGAATTGATCTGATACTAATTGATGCAGACTAGCTGCAAGAATACCAGAATGTGCCGTGGAACTGTGTTTTATGGTTCCACACAAAACTACCTTACTCGCAGCAACTTTGGAATTTCTTAACATAGATATGCATACGATCATAGTGGAGTTCTACACAGACCACACATAAACCTAAAACCAATGAAAATACACAGAAATTCTTACTGGAGGGTCCCACAATAGTCCCAACCAATCGCACGTGATCGCACTTCACGTGCTTTACAATATAACTTAAAAGTTAAAATCTATTTCTTGTGATATGCAATGTTGCGTTGTGCTACCTTGTGCCTTCTCCACTTGGCATCATAAAGTATTTAACTTACCTTGCAACCGCCTTAACGCTAACTTCAAAAGGTTGTGATTTGCGATTTCGCTCTCAGCGCGCCTTCAATCTCCACCGTTACTCTTTGCTCAATCCGACGGCCCATGTTACACCCTCACCATACCACTTCACATTGCAAGTTAAATAGTTTAACTTGTGAAGTCTTAACCGTGACTTCTATATTCTACAATGTGCAAAATTGTTTCGACTGTAATTTTTCTCTCACCGTTGATCAATGTCGGATCGAATGGTCATCGCGGTGCTTGCAAATCTGATGGTCTTCTGTTCCGCGATTAAAATGATGTTCAATTCGACATGGGTTCATGCAAGATATATGGCCTTGTTGTGCCTGCAAATATGATTAACCTTCTGCCTCTGCAATCAATTTAATGTGCAATTTAAGAAAGAAATAAAATAGTACATTTAAAACAAAGAGCTCGATCAAAGTACAAAACTTTTGCAATTAATTTAAAAATGAAACATACAGAGCCAAGCCCTGAGATGGTTGGTTTTTACATGTATTTATCCTCTTTTTTCTCTCATTTGTCGCACTTATTCCACACCTATTCCACTATTATTTCACTCTCTTTCACTCTACGGATGGCAAGCCCCACAATAGTCGATTTGGTTTGGCTTTATGCTTTTCCAAAATCCCCTTATGGTTGAGAAACTGACATTCAGTTTCAGAACAGCTTATTCAACGAAATACTTAACTAATCCTAATTTAACTATTCTTTTAATCTGAAAATTACAATGGTTGTGTTAGCCCAAATTAACTTATAACAAAGTAAAACATAATTCAAAACTTCTTTTCATGTCCAACAGAAAAAATCAACTCCAGTTGTAGCCTTTCAGTGAGATGCCCCTGCATCAATATAACCCATGTTAGTGGTAGTTTTTACTCAATCCTCCTTTCGACGTATACATATGTTTCCAAACATTCCTTTTATGTTTACAATACAACAGATTGTGTGTTGGGTTATGTCATTTTTCAATGTTCTGGAATGCACTAGCAAACAACTGTATTCCAACTCAATGAGATCACATGCATAGGACAAATGTGGCACAAACATTTATTATCCTCTTCGAAGTATTTATCAAATTTTTCTTTCAACGTGTCAGATTTATTCATATTTTTTCTCTGGTGAGGATTGGTCGCAAGGGGGTAAGGGTAACCACCCTACCCGGTATTCACACAATCTCATTTTTCATGCTGCTTCCACCAGAATGGAGATCTGCATATTTTATGTTTCTCTTTCAAACCCTCGAGTATTTTTCATGATTAATTTTTAGGAAAGGTTCCTACAACTATACATTGAGGTTAATTGATTAATAATTGTTGAAATCTTGGCATTACCTATACAACATTAGTTGGATTTATGGTAATTACGCTAACATGATTCATTTTTTTTATCAACTAAATTTCTTCTTATTTCTTAGTTTATTTCAAAGGATTCCCTCATATTTATGCCACTGGTCAAATAGCAAGGACCCTGAATTTGTTTTCACACAAGATTTTTTCCTCGCACATTGTATCAGTGCTTGAGTTTGGGGTTTCCACTTTCCCTACTTCGAAAACTGTTATGGTGCCTCTTCTACGGTAAATTTTTTCAACCCTACCTTGCTGTTGTTTTTTTCCGTAGGGTTTCTTGTTCAATTTTAGTAAGGGCCTGAATGTAAAAATTTCCCTTTTGTGTTTCTCTCCCTTGTTTATTTTACTACTGAGAGACGGTTCCAAATCCTCCTCGTTTTTACAAGTATACCATAGAATACCAACATGATGGGAGTTTATTCTTAAGGATCATATAATACTGATCTATTGACTAACCTCCTTACATTCTTGGAGGTACTTCTGATGATTCCTCATCCTATATAGTTTACAAAAGAGGAGTTCTAGCTAGCTTTCATTCCAACATGGTTGTCAAGAACTGGTATCATATTTTTATTCTAATTTTAACTACTTGCCATATTCCTAGCACTTCAAGAGTCTGAATTTTTCCTCGGTGATGTGGTGTTATTGAATCCTTCAACGATGTTATAGTTGGGCCTAGAATTGGCCATAAAACAATGTTTCTTGCATTGTGTGGAAAACCCCAGAAAATCATGTGGTTTGCAAGCCTTTCCTTTATATATATGTAATGACATATTTTAAATTCTTTATTAGAGTACTATCCGAAGAGTTTTATTTTTAATAATACTATAATATTTGATATTCACATGCCAAACTCTTTTAATAATAATATAATATTTGATATTCAAATGCCAAACTCTTTTAATAATAATATAAATTTGATATTCAAATGCCTTAATATTCATAGTCGTGCAAGGTTGAGGGTTTTGTAAAAGAATCTATTTTCTCAGTTATAAATAAGTTTGTTCATGTTGTATGTTCTAGGGATACAATTAGCACATTCATTATGTCTTGTATATGATTTTCTAGCTCGACCATGTTAGTAAATTAAAAGAGAATATATTGGTTTTTTTGGAATGTTTACACAGTAAAAATTATGTTTCAAGGTTTTAATTCTTTGGATAAGTTTATGCTTTTTAGTAAAATTTGACAGAAGGTCGTATAGGAGCTAGCTGTCTTTTTTATGGATAAAATACATTTTCATCCTTTTGTTTTTATTTTATGGAACATATAATGTGTGTATAGCAGCTAGTTGTATTTTTGATATATAAAATATATTTTCATCCTTTTGTCTTTATTTTATGGAACATATAATCTGTCCCAAATAACAGTGATTTTGTCCTTGATGATAGATAGTCACTGTTACAATGTATTTCATCTACTTTTACGATTTCTCTGCATATAATATATATATGTGTGTGTGTGTGTGTGTGTGTGTGTGGACCCCTGTAATGGGGGACTACTATTGGTTCTCATATTCCTAACCCCCTTTTTCAAGACTGAGCGCATTATAATTTTGAGAATGAGCTAATGGTTTTCCAATTGTCAGTCTAACTTTCACATCCTTGCAAACTTTCTTTCTCTAATTTATATTATTATATATATTCATATAAATATACTTACAACAACATATGCTCTTTGTTTTTTTCTTTCTTCAACCCGCAATTCTTTATCACAACATCGGGGGTTCTATAACAGTTACATTCCATGAACCTCTCTTTATAATATCTTTAGTCAACCTAAGTATTTTCTTTAGATTCGTAGTTACTCATATTTTATTTTTCAGGGTTCTAGTAGTTCCTACCTTCACCCAGGGAACCTCCACACTAGACCTGTACACCATTTTCATCTCAAAAACATATTTATCTTGTACAATAATGTTTCATTCTTACATATATATCTATGCGTATGTGTGTGTGTGTGTAATGTCTCTCTCTTATACAATTTTTATTTTTATTTTTATTTTTATTTTGATTTTGATTTTTTTTTAAATAAGACTTCCAAATTGTTTATTACAATTTGACTTTTAAATCTCCTCCAACTAAATGTTGATAATATTTTTGGTTAACCTTTAAATATCTTAAAAATAAAATTATCTACACACAAAATCCTTCTAATATATATATAAATTTATTAAATTCACATACTATGCATAGCCATATCTATGCTTTAGAAGTGATCCTAATTAATCTAGAATTCCAATAGATTCTCATACTTACAATTGTGCTAATTTAATCTCTCTAACCAATATTATTATGAAATCCCTTACCCATGATCGAAATATTTTCCCTTCGTTGTATATACCTTGTTCCACAATAATTTAACTATGCATTATATATATATATATATATATATATATATATATATTTGGTTAACCTTTAAATATCTTAAAAATAAAATTATCTACACACAAAATCCTTCTAATATATATATAAATTTATTAAATTCACATACCATGCATAGCCATATCTATGCTTTAGAAGTGATCCTAATTAATCTAGAATTCCAATAGATTCTCATACTTACAATTGTGCTAATTTAATCTCTCTAACCAATATTATTATGAAATCCCTTACCCATGATCGAAATCTTTTCCTTTCATTGTATATATCTTGTTCCACAATAATTTAACTATGCATTATATATATATATATTATAAGACATTGGGTTATCCACTTCTTTATGGTACCACTTAAATCATGGTTTGCTTTTAAATTTTAAAAGATTTATATCCATTTTTCCATACAATTCGAATGGACATCTCTGAGGGTAAGTCACATCGACTTAATGCAATGCTTCCATCGTAGGTTGGAACATCATTTTTCATTGCCAATTGGGCGTTATCAGTGCAACCAACTTGTCAAGCAATTTTTTCGAGCCCCACGAAATCTCCCTCAGAGACTAACGTACATGCATCGTCTATGGCATTTAAGAAATTAGTACTTCTCATTAATTTCTTGTCATATATAGTTGATCAACATGGGTTCAATGGCCTCGATTCATCGATTAGTACGAGATTCTTTCATTGAATTCCAAGTGTAAGGTGTCGATGAATTAGGGTTTTTCCATTACTCTGGTTTTAAAAGGGTGGTTTTATCATGCAGTCTCATTCATTCTCTCTTTTGCAATTTGAGTTTGCCATCGTGGCTCCAAAATGTTTCCATATCAGGGGATTCTTCATCATTCACCACCCGGTTTCGAATGAGAAGCTGGTAAGACATTTGTTTCTGAAACATTAACCTTCGTTATCTATTTATTTGAATGTTATGCTCCTTATATATATTCTACCATTTTTCTCATTCAATTTCTCTTTTTCCTTATTATCTATTCGTTTCTGAAAATGGGTTATGGAGAAATCAAACTGTAAATGTGTGAGAATTTACTTTGCAACCAAGTTACTTCTCATTCTCTCGTTTGGCCCTCTATGGTAGCTTCTTTCACATAGAATTGTCGAGTTTCCACCACCGTAAATGGATTCGTCAAAATTCAAGGTAAAGTTGGCTCTGTTCAATATTTTTCATCGTATTCCCAGTTAGGAGGATTAAATGTTTATATATATATACATACATACATACATATATATATATATATATATATATATATATATATATATATATATATATCTTGGTCATTACATTAAGCCTCTACTGGAGTTGTGGATGTAGAATCAACTTTCTTTAAGGGCAAGCCGTCTTTCTTTAAGTTCGTATTCAATTTATCTACTACTCGTTTTTAATGGGTAACTTCACCATTGCACACCTCTGAATCCTTTCAAAATTTCACCACTCTGTTTTATTTTCCAAATTTACTATTTCTGTCTACAAATACGACTCATAATTTATCTAATTCGTTTGCATGTGCAGGTCCAGGTACGTTCTTCCCATGGAGTTAGATTACCCTGCACTCGGTTTTATTTCTACGTTGCAAATCGGTAACCTGTGTTCATACACTCTTTTTCATTTGTACCCAGGTTGGTTCTAAATTTCATACAATTCCCAACGTTTCCCTATATTCTTGACGAGTTATTGTCTATTTATGTTTTTCTCAGATTGAGGACATTTATATCTCAGTTAGCATGGAAATAAAATTTATACCATCATCCCAAGTTACGATTTATTTATACATAAGGGGACTTTACTTAAAATTTTTGGTTCCTAATTTAAACTGCTCTTTTATGTCGTTGCTACTTTATATATTATCGTTCTCCTATCTTCATATTTTATGTTATTTCTATACCGAGCATTTATGTTTACTATTATCAAAGACAATGTTATGTTAAACTATGCAACCACTTTAATAGGAGATTTCTTATCGAGTTATTTGTTGTTATTGGATATTCACATATATATAGAATTTAATACTTAATTAAATCATTATATATATATATATATATATATATATATATATAGAGAGAGAGAGAGAGAGAGAGAGAGAGAGAATCCCTTTATCGATTTCAAATTTTTACACAGATGTTTTTCCATTATATAGTTGATATAATGTTAATGCAAATACATTATATAAGGTTTCTAATTATTTAGTACAGGTCTGAATTCTCTATTTTATTTTTTCTTTTGTTCACATGGGATTTTCAAACATAAAATAAAGGTTTATTAAATCACTATGATTTTTTAATACTGCACTTTCTATTTTTTTATTTTTTTTGAAGTCACATATATGAACTTAACATGGTATCAGTACAATATTTCCATAATGGCTTTCTACCTTGCATATAAATACTAATAGGTAAAAATATCTACTTCATTTATTTGATGCAGTACTGGTTCCGTATAGTTAAAAACCGAATCATAATATTATAACAAGATTTTTCTTTCAGAACAATATCATATTATTCCAATACATAATATGTTGACTTAAAATGTGAATAGAAAAACTTTCTATCACTGTTGTTTTTGTACTTCACAATTACCAATTTCAGTTAATTAAGAAGAATATGAGTAGTATGGTATTTAGCACCTATAGTGTATAGATGTAACTCCATGGTTCTAGTTCTTTGTCTAACAACACTATGAATTTGTTTTATAATACAGTTTCAATTTTTCTACTTTGTATTATAATGTCCAACAACAGAGAAAATATTTTCAGGCAAGTATACATACTAGAATTTCATTTAATTATTTTTTTATAAAATTTCGTGCAACACCTATTCCCAGATTTAAACCTATTTATTGTTTAAACATTTTGGGAGATGGATCTATCCAGATGTCTCTGATGCAATCATACAGATTTATATCCATTCTACTTAAGCATTTCTGTTAAAAGCATGGGAATATTTCCACATCAGATAAATTTATCTTCATTATTTACCTTCAAAACATTATTCCTCCATAAGAAAAATATGCAAAGTTTGAGTTAATTTAAACCAATGTGCATACCAATTTTCTATGACTAGTCCTCCCAACCTTAGAATTCTTTGTCTCCCTAATTCACCCTCGAGCTGAGATCCTTCAGCAACAGACTCCCCCAGTTTGTTTTGGAGCAGCTTACTTAAGCCATGGTTTCCCCAAGCCTATTTCTAAATTCTACGTCCAGAATTTCAGGATGCTTTCTTCCTGTTTTTCCTAGGCTTCCCTCAATGAGGTACTTTAAAGTTGCTTTCTCTACTTTTCCAACTTTTCCACCTCTTCCCAATTACTTTCCTCTTCATTGGGGAATTTTATATTTTTCCTCTTAAATCTAATTTAGCATTATTCCTTTCAAGGATTTTTGAAAGGTTTTGGGAAAGTCTTAACCTTATCCATATCCTCATGGACCAGGCTTATGATCTCTAATCTCACCTGGTCATAGTGCACATAACTTTTCCATTTATTTTTATTAATTAAAAATTAATCCATGCTCTAGTTCTCCATTTGGGGTCCGCTTCCATTTTTAACTTATTTACATGTTAATGAAAAATCATGGAACTAGGGGTGTTACATGTTCCCCCCCTAACACTGAACATCATCCTTGGTGTTACTCTTTCAGGTTGATTTCTCAACTCAAGACGAAAGTTCCTCCTTCCTCTGTGCTCTCATCTTCCATCAGTTTTCTGCAGAGAATCATTCCTTCCTCGACTTACTGATACCCTCTAGAGTTTGATTTTCTTCCTACTTCATTGCAAGAAGTGTCTCTGGAAGAATATTTTTTTTGTCATCCTCTCTGTCCACAATTCATACCAATTCATATAAGTAATATCATATACATATTTTGATAATCACAACAACATTCTGAACTTTAATAATTTCAATTAACTCAACTATTAGCCAAACCATTCAGTTTGATAGTAGTTTAGTGCACTTTTAGCACAATTACTTATCATTCCTTATCTTTTGGTGAGATTTCTTCCTCACGTAAACCTAGTCTAGCTCGGATTTCTTGGTTTTATTGGTGAATTCTCTGCACTTATTTTCATCTTTGACTCCTTTTTCTAGAGTATACCATTCCTGCTACACGCTTGACTAAACAAAATATATAAATTGTCATTAGTATTTCATGAATTTAGAAAACCAAATTTATCATATGCAGATGTTCTTCTTTACCTTTTTCTCAATGCATTTTTGTACTTCAAGTACCTTCTCGTTGTTCGATTTTTTTCAAACAATCAATTCACTTTGTAATAACCAGGCTCAATAACAAGGTCTAAAATTCAATTTCTACTTTACACTTGAATTCTTTTCTTATCAAGTATATCAGTTAGTACCGTAAATATTCGACTTGCATCTCAGTCTGTAGTTCATCATTACACTAATTGATCGATTTTCCATCTTCCTATTTTTATACAGGATCTAGATTTCATTGTCTATTAACAATCCTTCCCCATAGGATTTTTCATTATTCTGTCTTCCTAACCGTGCAAACATGTCTTGTTTTAATTATCAAACTCGATTGGAGTTATCTGTATGTTCAAACTAAGGACATATTATGGAAATTTTTTTCCATCCTTTGTGCCATACTAAGTTAACACTATTAATGTACCCTGTATTTTTGCAACTATTTTTTGCAACTATCATGTATTCCTGATCATTAATATTTTGATAATTTGCATATTTTCTTTTCAAATAAGTACAACCATGTACTATTCTAATTCTTGAACTTAACTCGAGTCATCTGTATGTCTGAATAATTTTTTTTTTTTTTTATACCCTCAATTTATATACCCTCACTTTGTTATAATTATAAGTTCTTCCTCACTTGAGATATTTATCAACCTTTTAGAAATTTGTACACTTAATAAGTAGCCATCACTCATTTACCTCAGTAAAGGAAATGCATTTGGATGTCTATACTCCACCGTTTAATTTATGTAATCACTTGAGATATTCCCTTAGAAATTTGTAGAGGTAATTTAATACTTTATTACTTAAGAATTATTCAAAATTTAGGGATATTCCTCCTTTACAGTCATCCCAACATGTTTTTTTTCTCTTTCAACTTCTTAAGGAATTTCAAACACCCAATTTGCTTATCATTTTCTTTATTTTTGTGGAATTTCCACTTCCATTCTTTTATTTCCTGATCAACCCCTTCTCATTTTTCTCAAGCATACATTTCAACAAAACCTTTACTACCAACTTAGCATAAATATTTTTTTGATATAACACGTGGTTTAATCTTCATTTTATAACTAGCTAACTCATTTGGAAATTAATCAGGAATTTCATCCAGAACTATCCTCTTACTATCCTTGGGGTCTGGAATTTTTCCTACCAGTTTATATTTCAGTTTGTTATCTTTATACCACCTAATAAAATTGGCAACACTTTTCTAGCTGACTTTTGCAGTTCCATCGCTACACTTCCATGAAATGCTTTCTTTCAACGAGTTGGTATGTCTTTTCTGTTATCCTACCCAATTTAATCATATTTTCTCCTTCATCAAAACAGATAATGGAAATTATTGAGCTCTATACAATTTTCGTTTATTCTTGGTATACTATTGAATGATATGAAAACTTGCTATGCCAATTCTGTACCAAATTTTTGCATGCCGAAATTTCTCCTATCTTTTGTCAAACCCTGTCTAGGTTCACAGACTCATGTCATTAATATCACATATCTGGAAAATTATTTTAAATTTTCTCTAACCTCTTTTATGAAATTCATATTCCTACTGACAATATGTCTAAAATGTGCAATAATGTACATATTTTTGGTTCATTATTCCGTTCTTGGAATTTTTGAGAGGGTTTCTACACCACTCATTTGTTTTTCTTGTTAGCAGTAACTACTATATTAGGTAATTATTAGCTCTTAGTAATTACTATTATTCGTTGCATTCCAATAGAATCCCAACACTCACAACCTTATCGTTTACACTAGTTGAATTGATATATAGGTATTTTACCATTTTCATTCTATAATTTTCTCGATGTAGTTTCTTTACTCATATTTTTCCAATATCTTTGAATTTTGATATGTCCATTCCTATACAAAATTCCAGCTTTCCTAGATTTTCCTGTCTTAGGCCAAAGTACATCTAGGTTCATTAGTCAGCACAGAGCATATTTTTCATATTGCATATATGAAAATTTCTTTTATTATACCACAAAATTCATACGCCTTCTAATGGCATGTCTAAAGTGTGCAATTATGCATAACTTTATGTTTCAGCTTTGCCTTCCTGTTGTTTTCATGCAAGTAGGGTTGAATCCATTGCACAGTGAAATGGTATATTTTTTTTCCAGTCACCTCAATTTTGAGAATAACGTCTCCTAACATCTTCTTATCTAGGTGGGTCTGACACTTGAACACCTCCACATGTGCATTATTGACATAGTTTTTGCGATGTGCATATCACTAACAGTGTCAGTTTTATTTGATTCTGCTTTAGCTGTTATAGACTTATATAACACTAATACTTCGGAAATATCCATTTACTATGATATATCGAACTTATTATAATTTCTCAATGATATGCCGCATTCATATGTACTTTCGTCATCTACTACCTTAATTACTTCAGTACGCTTATATACTGATAAAAAAATATTCAACTTTCAATTACAACTGTCCTCTAAGACCTGATTATTTCCCTTTAATTTATATGGATCTGGTGGTTTTAAACATACCCTATGTTTTTCCATTTATGGAATTAATGGTTCAGGAAATTCTTACCAGCTCACCCAATCCTTCTCCTATTACAATGATTAAATCTTATATATCTCTTTAATCATGGATTGTAATATCCAGACTATCCAATTTGGAATAGTATTTAAATTTGTATTCCACTCTATATTTTTATATGTATCTCATTTTATACCTTCTTTCACCACCAACTATAGTATAATCCTCCATTTCCCATCCTAGGAGGAAGGTAAAATATATATATATATATATATATATATATATATATATATATATATATATATATATATATATATTCGGAATTCCTCTATACTTCCTTCTTCCTCCTAGACTGTTGTCTAGTGGCGTCCTCTCTCTCAGAATCTTCTATGAGATTCTTATTGAGATATGCTCTCTGATTTATACATTTCTATGCATGCACAGGTTGGTACTGCATTGCCAAAGATATATTCAGTATTCAATGGATATAATTTTTTTAATATTTATTTGAACTATTAGCAGGTCTCATAGGGTTTTCCCCTAATTTTTTTTCATAATTTCTATTGTAATCATTATAATGCAGAATTTTGGGAATTTCTCCCAACAGGGATGTTGCGATTAAATTAATTACACTCTTCTTATGCAATATACAGTACTATTGAGTCACATATACAGAGTTTTCAGTAATATTTGTTGGTACTTATGTCACATTGTTTTTTTCTGCTAGATAATACAACAACCTTTTTAATAATGATTATTCATAGTATTAGTTGAAGCATACCTGAATCATTGTAATCATATTGATGGTAAATCTCTCTCTCTACTCTATCGTAACCTTTTTAGATTTTTGTGTATAAAGAATAATATTATTAAATTCTTTCCCTAGACTGTACTAAGAACCTTCACTCTCTTGGCTACTCCGTGAAGTCAATTCTCTTATAAATTTGTCTTGTTCTTTACTGGCTAATGATAGCCTGTCATTATGGATTTTAAGCTATGCCATTCCTTGTTGCATTCTATGAAACATAGCCATCAATGGAAAATTTGGATCTAGCGTGTTTTCTCCCCCTACCCAGATCCCCATACAGCTCGTCCACCTCAGTCATGGTTCGTAGCTGTATCCCTTAGTACTGTTCACTGTACAGTAAAAAAACATTAGTAAAATTTTAAAATTCATAACATTTTACAGTAACATAAAATTTTATGTGTGAGCACATAATTTGCCCAGTGTGTTAGCTAATGCTCTGATACCATTTGCAATGTCTTTCCTTTCTACATTTTTTTTAATTTTTTTTTATTTTTATTTTTTATTTTTTATTTTTTATTTTTTATTTTTTATTTTTTATTTTTTATTTATTTTTTTTTTTTTTTATATATATATAAGACTTCCAAATTGTTTATTACAATTTGATTTTTAAATCTCCTCCAACTAAATGTTGATAAGAGTTTTGGTTAACTGATATCATTTAATTCTCCCCCCCCCCCTTTTTTTATATAAATAGAAGTGATAATATTCTAATACCTTTTTGTAAGGTCACCAAAATTTCACACCTTTAAATATCTTAAAAATAAAATTATCTACACACAAAATCCTTCATATATATATATATATATATATATATATATATATATATATATATATATATATATATATATATATATATATATATAACTTTATTAAATTCAAATACCATGCATAGCCATATCTATGCTTTAGAAGTGATCCTAATTAATCTAGAATTCCAATATATTCTCATACTTACAATTGTGCTAATTGAATCTCTCTAACTGATATTATTATGATATCCCTTACCCATGATCGAAATCTTTTCCTTTCGTTGTATATTCCTTGTTCCACAATAATTTAAATCCATGCATAAATAAATATATATATATATATATATATATATATATATATATATATATATATATATATATATATATATATATATATATATATATATATATATATATATATATATATATATATATATATATAAGACATTGGGCTATCCACTTCTTTATGGTACCACTTAAATCATGGTTTGTTTTTAATTTTTAAAGGATTTATATCCATTTTTCCATACGGTTCAAATGGAAATCTCTGAGGGTAAGTCACATCAACCTAATGCAATGCTTCCATCATAGGTTGGAACATCATTTTTCATTTCCAGTTGGGCGTTATCAGTGCAGCCAACTTGTCAAGAATTTTTTTTTCGAGCCCCACGAAATCTCCCTCAGAGACTAACGTATAAGCATCGTCTATGGCATTTAAGAAATCAGTACACTTCTCATTAATTTCTTGTCATATACAGTTGATCGACATGGGTTCAATGGCCTCGATTCATCGATTAGTTTGAGATGCTTTCATTGAACGCCAAGTGTAAGGTGTCGATGAATTAGGGTTTTTCCATTACTCTAGTTTTAAAAGGGCAGTTTTTTCATTCAGTCTCATTCATTCTCTCTTCAGAAATTTGAGTTTTCCATCGTGGCTCCAAAATGTTTCCATAGCAAGGGATTCTTCATCATTCACCACCCAGTTTCGAATGAGAAGCTGGTAAGACATTGTTTTCTGAAACGTTAACCTTGGTTATCTGTTGCTTCGAATGTTATGCTCCTTATATATATTCTACCATTTTTCTCATTCGATTTCTCTTTTTCCCTATTATCTATTCGTTTCTGAAAATGGGTTATGGAGAAATCAAACTGTAAATCTATGAGAATTTACTTTGTAACCAAGTTACTTCTCATTCTCTTGTTTGGCCCTCTATGGCAGCTTCTTGCACATAGAATTGTCCAGTTTCCACCACCGTAAATGGATTCGTCAAAATTCAAGGTAAAGTTGGCTTTGTTCAATATTTTTCATCGTATTCCAAGTTAGGAGGATTATATATATATATATATATATATATATATATATATATAGATATATATATATATATATATATATATATATATATATATATATATATATATATATTAATCCTGGTCATTACATTAAGCCTCTACTGGAGTTGTGGATGTAGAATCAACTTGAATTAAGGGCAAGTCATCTTTCTTTAAGTTCGTATTCAGTTTCTCTAATACTCATTTTTAATGGGTAACTTCACCATTGCACACCTCTGAATCCTTTCAAAATTTCGCCACTCTCAGTTATTTACCAAATTTACTATTTCTATCTATAAATACGACTCATAATTTATCTAATTCTTTTGCATGTGCAGGTCCAAGTATGTTCTTCCCATGGAGTTAGATTACCCTGCACTTGGTTTTATTTTTACGGTGCAAATCGATAACCTGTGTTCATACACTTTTTTTCGTTTGTACCAAGGTTGGTTCTAAATTTCATACAGTTCCCAACATTTCCCTATATTCTTGATGAGTTATTGTCTATTTATGTTTTTCTCAGATTGAGGACATTTATATCTTAGTTATCTTGGAAATAAAATTTATAGCATCGTCCCAAGTTACGATTTATTTATACATAAGGGGACTTTACTTAAAATTTCTAGTTCCTAATTTACACTGCTCTTTTATGTCTCTGCTACTTTATATATTATCGTTCTCCTATATTTAGATTTTATGTTATTTCTATACCGAGCATTTATGTTTACTGTTATCAGAGATAGAGTTATGTTAAACTATGCGACCACTTCAATAGGAGATTTCCTATCGAGATATTTGTTATTATTGGATATTCACATATATATAGAATTTAATACTTAATTAAATCAATATATGTATAGAATCCCTTTATCAATTTCAAATTTTTACACAGAATTTTTTCCATTATATAGTTGATATAATGTTAACTCAGATACATTATATAAGGTTTCTAATTATTCAGTACAGGTCCGAATTCTCTATTTTTTTTTCTTTTGTTCACATGGGATTTTCTGACATAAAATAAAGGTTTGTTAAATCAATATGATTTTTTAATACTGCGCTTTCTAATTATTTATTTTTTATTATTTGAAAGTCACATATATGAACTCAACATGGTATCAGTACAGTATTTCCATAATGGCTTTCTACCTTGCATCTAAATACTAATAGGTAAAAATCTCTACTTCATTTATTTGATGCAGTACTGGTTCCGTATAGTTAAAAACCGAATCATCATATTATAACAAGATTTTTCTTTCAGAACAATATCATATTATTCCAATACATAATATGTTGACTTAAAATGTGAATAGAAAAACTTTCTATCGCTGTTGTTTTTGTACTTCACAATTACCAATTTCAGTTAATTAAGAAGAATATGAGTAGTATGGTATTTAGCACCTATAGTGTATAGATGTAACTCCATGGTTCTAGTTCTTTGTCTAACAACACTATGAATTTGTTTTATAATACAGTTTCAATTTTTCTACTTTGTATTATAGTGTCCAACAACAGAGAAAATCTTCTCAGGCAAGTATACATACTAGAATTTCATTTAATTATTTTTTTATAAAATTTCGTGCAACACCTATTCCCAGATTTAAACCTATTTATGGTTTAAACATTTTGGGAGATGGATCTATCCAGATTTCTCTGATGCAATCATACAGATTTATATCCATTCTACTTAAGCATTTCTGTTAAAAGCATGGGAATATTTCCACATCAGATAAATTTATCTTCATTATTTACCTTCAAAACATTATTCCTCCATAAGAAAAATATGCAAAGTTTGAGTTAATTTAAACCAATGTGCATACCAATTTTCTATCACTAGTCCTCCCAACCTTAGAATTCTTTGTCTCCCTAATTCACCCTCGAGCTGAGATCCTTCAGCAACAGACTACCCCAGTTTGTTTTGGAGCAACTTACTTAAGCCATGGTTTCCCCAAGCCTGTTTCTAAATTCTACGTCTAGAATTTCAGGATGCTTTCTTCCTGTTTTTCCTAGGCTTCCCTCAATGAGGTACTTTAAAGTTGATTTCTCTACTTTTCCAACTTTTCCACCTCTTCCCAATTACTTTCCTCTTCATTGGGGAATTTTATATTTTTTCCTATTAAACCTAATTTAGCATTATTCCTTTGAAGGCTTTTTCGAAAGGTTTTGGAAAGTCATAACTTATCCTTCTTCCTCATGGATCGGTGGGATGATCTCCAATCTCATCGAGTCATAGTGCACATAAATATTCCATTTATTTTCGTGCTTAAATATTTAAATAAATCCACACAATAATTACTCATTGGGGTCCACTTTCCCCTTTCGAATTTTGTTCCAAATGCCAATTAAAAGCATAGAACTAGGGGTGTCCTGATAAGCTATAGGGTCATTTTGTAACCTCATATTCAGTAGGCTTTGGTTACTGTTCGTTTTACACTAATTAATGTTTTATTTATATTATATTATTGTGTTTATAGCTAGTGATCATCGAAGTTTTCTGCTTATTTTTACTTGTTCAACCTATTTATATTAGCTATAGAGTCATTGTAACATCACCATTCAGTAGGCATTGATTTCTGTATACGTACTTCACACTAAATAATGTCTACCTATTAGATTATTGTGTTTCTGACTAGTATGATCATACAAGTTGTCATAAGCACTTTTACTTGTTCAACATTTCTATATAAGCTATAGAGTCATTGTAGCCTCATATTCAATGGCCTTTGATTCCATGTATTTTTAGCTATGTAATGTTTACCTATATTTAATTTCATTAGATTACATCTGCTTTGATCCCATATAATTTGTCATAAATGTTGTTACACTTACATTAAACCTCTTTATATAAACTATGAAGTCATTATAACCTCATATTCAATAGGCTTCAATTCACCATGCAACTTACACTAAGTAATTCTTACTAATAGATTATTTGACATTTCTGAGTTAGTCGGATCATAGAAGCTTTTATTAACATTAATACATGTTTATGCTATTTATATAAGCTATAGAAGTCATTGTAACCTCATATTCAATGGGATTTGATTCCCTGTCTATTTTACACTAAGTAATGTTGACCTATATTAGTTAATACATTGTGGCAAATGCAGTCATAGAATTTTCATAGTATGCGTTAATTGTTCAACATATTTATATAAGCTATAGAATCATTGTAACCTCATGTTCAATGGGCTTTGGTTCCCTGTATGTTTTACACTAAAAAATGTTTAACTATACTAGATTATTGGAATAACGTAACCTATGATACTTACCTATATTCAACTTTGTATTTGGAAGAGGAAAACATCACGGAGGTTGTGGACCTCTAATCATCATTGAATTTAAACAACCATTACTCAGGTTCTCCATGAGGCTTCCTTGGATTTCCAATGTTTTATTATCGTCTGTCTACAGTTGTGGAAGTTGATTGCCATGACACAACATTAAAGCAACACCAAAGCCAGCACCCCAAACATGAGAAATACGGTCTAGTATCAACATCATCACCCTCATCAATGGTAATAAAGTTAAATTATTTACTTATCATAGTAAATTGGTTAGTTTAGATAATGTATAATATAATTATTTTAGTTTTAGTTAATACGAGTTAAATATTGTTTTAGAAATAGATTTAACATTTTAATTTACGATACTTAGATTATGTAAAATTTTCTCATGCAGCACTATTTTAGCACATGGATATGCCTTCAAGTTAATATTTATACGATATTCCCGAATATGAGTTATATTGATTACCTTATCTTGACTTGAACTTCAATCAATCATAAAAAATATTTGAGGTAACAAAGAATCATGTGAAGCAGCACTTCGGTACCATCACGGAAACATATCAACTTATGTATCACCACAACTTTGTGATCTTCCTTTGTTTCCTTAGCATGGTATTGTCGGAAGAAAAATCACACATTCTCAACATTAAAATTTTCATGAATATAGTCTAAGATTGTCTTGAGTAAAATCAATCATATGATGATACGCTATTATTTGACTAAGTCTTTGTGTCCCGATGTGAAGTTAAAAATTTTAATGTTAGATCTCAACTTATGAGATTTGACAATTAATTTATGATTTATAATGAAGATTCAGCAAACTTTTGTTACATTAATTTCATGCCAACAACTCCACGAGACTTGTCAACACGCCATGCATATATTTAGCATTAGTCTACACATCCATCATATAACTGTCATGATTAATACTAGTGTCTAGGATAATTGTCTTCTGACTTTCATACACAGCTCCGCTAGATATGTACATAAATACATGTATATATTAAACATTAGTCTACATCCATCTTGTACAACTTATCATGAATAATACTGGTGCGAATAGTTCCTTCACACAACTTTCACATGCACATGAAAATCCACCCGGACATAGATGCGTAAATGCATATATTAAACATTAGTCTACATCCATCTTTTAAAACCTTCATTATATTTTTTTTCATTTCATTATGAAGGATAATTTATTATTCACACAACTTTCACATGCACGCAACAACACGGACATATGTGCATACATGCATGTATTAAACGATAATCTACATCCATCTTGTAGAACCTATCATTATGTTTTCATTTGTAACATATTTATTTCAATTAAATTCATAAATAAACATACCAATTTAAACCTATGCACATGTGGTTTTCTTCCTTTCATGTTCATCCTTCGCACCAACCTTCACATGCTCCGGCCATTTTTAAACATGCAATAGCCATATATTAAACATTAGTCTACATCTGTCTTGTAGAACCTATCGTTAGCAACCTGCATTCTGGCAACATGTTGTTTTAATTAAGTTCCTAAATAAGCATGCCAATTTAAACTTATGCACATGTGGCTTTCTTGGCTAATTTTCATCCTTGGATGACATCACTCCAATGTTGAACTCAGGGAAAACATTAAGAAAACCATGTACATGTCATTTCTCTTTGATAAAATTGGTATGTATTTTTAAAAAGAAAATGGTTTGTGCTTTTAGGGGGGCTCATGTACATGTCATTTCCATAAAATTTAAGGCATTTGCTAGCATTTTCGGAACCATGTACCTTATTTATTTCTGTGTCATTTATCCCATAAAAAATAAGGAAAGCTTTAAGGATAACCATGTATGTGTCATTTCTCCCATAAACTCAAAAGCTTGTTAAGGATAACCATGTACATGCCATTTCTCCCATAAACAATTAAGAAATTACTAGTGTTTCTTAAGACATGTACATGTCATCTCTCCTATAAACTTTAAGGAAAAATTTACTTCAAGGAATTTTCTGGTGTTTTTGGAACCATGTAGATGTCATTCTATGTCATTTTTCACATAAAATTTAAGGAAAACATTAAGGATAAACATGTACATGTCATCTTCCATAAACTCAGGGAAAACTTTAAGGATAACCATGTAAATGTAATTTCACCCATAAAATTTAAGGCATTTTAGTGCTTTGGGAACCATGTACATTTCTTTTCATTTACTCTGTCATTTGTCCCATAAACTTTAAGGAAAACCATGTACATGTGTCATTTCTCCCCATAAACTCAGAAAAAATTTAAAGCATGTCATTTCTATGTCATTTCTCCCTCTAAATATGGCATTTATCCAATAAACTATAAGGAAAACTCTAAGGAAAACCATGTACATTTCATTTCTCCCTTAAAACTCCTAAGCGAAGAAAAAACTTTGAGCATGTCATTTATAGATGTCATTTATTCAAAAAAAATTAAGGCGAACTTTAAAGCAAACCATGTGCATATCATTTCTCCCATAAACTCAAGGCAAAATTTAAGGAAAAAATGTACATGCCATTTCTCCCATAAATTTTAAGGAATTTGCTAGTATTTTTGGGAACCATGTGCATGTCATTTGTATGTAATTTCTCCTTAAACTTTAAGGCATTTGCTAGTGTTTTGAGAACTATGGACATGTCATTTAACAATTTCTCCGATGACTTTAAAAGCAGAAGGAAGACAACTGTACCGTCATTCCTCATAAACTTAAGGAAAAATTTAAGAGAAAACCATGTACATCTAATTTCTCCACATAAAATTTAAGGTAAACCATGTACATGTCATTCTCTCATAAACTTTAATTTATTATATTTTTAAACTTAAGGAAAAATTTTAGAGAAAACCATGTACATATCTGTTTCTCACTAGCTTTAAGACAAACCATGTATATGTCATTCTCCCATAAGCTTTAATTTAATTTATTTTTAATAAGAAAATAATAGTGTTTTAAAAAGGAAAACCCTTTCAAATTGCAAAGGAACTCATATACATTCCAGAAAACTCTACAAAGATTAACAAAGTTTCATCTAAGATAATTTGAGTATCATCCATTTGGTTAAGTAGATTCTCTTTTGACATTGGATGGGGGGTACATTGTGATCAATCATGGAAGGTAAAAGCTGACAGCACGTTGAGTGAGTTGTAGTAAATCCTAGTATTCTTGGATTTCGTTGCAATAACAATAGCCCTTCCAAGATGAAATAATGAAAACCTGCCATACACATGTAGGGATTTGGCAATTAAAATGTCCCATATTAATGCAACATATAATTATTTCCTTGCTGATGAATATTCAAGACAAGTTTCTCTATATGTGAGGTGTCCGATGTGGAAAATAGTTAGATTTTTAGAACTCCATCATTTAATTAGAAATCAAATTATGGGACTTACAACAAAATCCTACACATAATTATATACAATAAACAACATAAGAGGGAATGTGGTGTGTGCTTTACTCATGATGATCATTATATCCTTTCCCCGATTGTTGATAATGAGGTCAAGCAACATTTAGCTATGGATGGGAGGCTATATGTGTTTGAAATAGTCCTACAAAGCTCTCGAACTATACACGATCATATTAAATGAAAGGAAAGTTACATTATTAATGGGATTTTATCACAACCACATTCAGCATTTTTGGGGTTCTTACAATTTACCTCTAAGTTGGTTGGAGGAAAGAGAACAAACAATATTTGAACATTTTTTTGAATTTCTTCCATATAATTAGAGAAAAGGATGTTTTCCAGCATTTTTAAAAAGGGTGTAGAAGCCCCGGAATAGGCTCTAGAAAACTTTTGTCGTGCAAGAAAAACAAAATAGTATAGCTTAATGGTAATTCTATTTCATTTCCAGCCAAAATGGCCCCTTGTACATTCACAACCATACCATATCTCCAAATTGAAAAGGGACTTTAAAAAGAAATCTAAAAATATTAACAAGTGTCGTTCTAGATAATTTGAGAGTATCATCCATTTTTGATTCCTAGTTTTATGGTCTTTGGGACTTTTGATTGGAAAGTAGTTGTGATAAACCATACAAGTTGTAAAATTGTTGGCCATGTTCAAATGGTATAGAGAAAATCATATTATTCTTGGAGTGTGTTGGATCTGTCTTTATTTGGGATAATTGATTTTGGATTTGCTTAAACTCGAGTATATGTTATAAGTTTGCTTTAGATGGAATTGGATTTGCTCATGTACCTCTACTCTCAATTTCCTACGGATTAAATCTAACTTGCCATGTTCAGGAATTTGTATATACCTAGAAATATATACTTATATATACTTTGCCTTTCCATGCGTGGAGATTTAGTTTGACAGTCGAGTTATCAAATAGTCGCAAAGCGTTAAGTCAAACATCCCAAGCCGATCACACAATACTATTCCTCACCATGCAACCATTTAACTCCCAAACTTCTTAAGCCGTCCTGCCCTATGAACGAAGGATTTGTCAATGGTCCATGTTACAATTATTT
Organism: Pinus albicaulis; assembly: GCA_034641835.2. Lineage (NCBI taxonomy): Eukaryota > Viridiplantae > Streptophyta > Pinopsida > Pinales > Pinaceae > Pinus > Pinus albicaulis. The sequence goes on from JAXQQM020081173.1 coordinate 213,862, forward strand.
GGTTAGTGAATATGCATATAGATTGACCATCTCACATCTAAAAAAATATGTCTACTTCGCTCTATCGCCCTGTCCATCTTGTATTTATAAAACATATGATCTTTCCAATGTGAGGAGAAAGTAATGTATTATATGCATCCACCGAATATATGATCTTATAAGCAAATCACTTTTTCGTAACTTTCTGTTAACGACCATCTGATATATGAACCGATCAATCAGATAAAGACACATTATTAAAACGATGATGTCATTCCCAAGGAAAATGCTAAATGATGTGTCCGTTATTCTGGTTTTACCCTAGTTATGTGGACATTGTCGATTTCATGGGCCCTTACTTATGGTTGCTTCTCCGAGCTCAACCCGCAACACTTTCAGGACCCCATAAAAGTAGCAATGATCAATTGCTTGGAGGTGATGGTCATTCTGCGGGCTCATCACAACCCTATCGTATATGATCCTAAACCCAAAATCATATACTCCAACTCCTTCACACCATCGTAACATTCATTATTCCGTTGACGCATCGGCAAGTGGAGAACTATCCATGCCCTCCAGCTGCACCTTAAAGTGCCCAATACATGCTAGAAGTCCTGAATGTTGAACTGCCAAAATCCGACAGGAGCAATAAGTGAAGGCTAATCCTCTCTAGTGCTTGCTGATCCTAAACGATTTTCATCTTCCGTTAGCGGCGTCAGTAGAAACAGAACGTTCTAAGTACACTCCTACCTCGGCTGACAGTACTCCGACTCCTGATGTTGCCCTGCAAAATCAAGGAGGCTAACAACGAACGGAACACTTAGAATTAGGATATCCAATGATGTTCGAAAGCACATGCCAGCACATCGTAATAACAGCAAAGTAACGAAGTCAAGGATGTCGGGTTAACGATTCGAGGCTTCTCACACTCAATCGCTAAATGCACGAGAAAGAATTAATTGGCTCCTGAAGCAGGACGTTTCTCCCAGCATACGGATCCCCTCCTCTATGCATACATATCGATGTTTCCCGTGGACTCTTCTTTATTTTTGTGTGGATAGACTATTATCATAATCATCTTTAATAATAAATATCATTGCATGTATATATTAATTGTCATTTCATAGTATTAATAATTTTTTTTGATATTTCTGCTTTTGTTAATGGATAAATTTGAGGTGATTTAATGGATCACAATCGTGCGACTTGTCATTTTCGTTGGCTGATCCAGCATGTTCAATTCTTCGTAGTGTAATATTTTCCAGTGATGCATTAACAACTAGATGACATCATATTTTCCATCCACCATCTTAATCAACGACACGTTGAAAGTAAGTCAACATGTTCCAATTCCTTCGTAGTGTAAGTAATATTTTCCAGTGATGCATTAACAACTAGATGACATCATATTTTCATCACCGTCTTAATCAACGACATCATATGTTTTCTCACCTTAATAAAATATACTATTTATAGATGCTATAATTGTCTATTAAGAAAATGCTTAAGCGAAATTTAACGCTATGGTTGTATTAATAAGGGTTTACCAAATTTTTACTTAATATTAAAAACATGCGTTAATAATTGAAAATTACATTAATAGATCATGTTAATCCGTTAAATTGAAGGTGGAGCTGCGTCGAACTCGATAATGAGTGGTATGTGTGAACCTAACCATTGATGCATTATAGTATTCCCAATTAGAAATAGCTAATTGGAAATATTAATTACAGTCAATTTTGCCTTATATAATTAAATTATATATAAAAGTGAGTAGATGGAACACAACTCACTCTAAAATAAGTTCACTCCCTAGTAGACACAACATTGTAACTTAAGTACCAGGCGAAGTGGGGGCAAGAGACCACGTAGGGGGGACACGTATGCTCTAGAAGCACGCGAGATAAGGATGAGCATGTGCAAGCAAGAAGAGGCTACATTGGGGTTTTGGAGAAACCAACGCCGTTGTAAAATGGAGGAACGCTATCATTCATTCATTACGGAGTTGATGATTTTGAGTGAGATTTTTGTGTTACGACTAGCAAAATTTGTTTAGCTATCTAAAAAACAACATTTTAGTGCGTGAGTGTCTCCGGTTGGAATCTCGCCCTTAGCCCCGGGGGACTTCGAGTGCTGCTCGAGCCGAGTTGGTTTTTCGGTATTTTGTGAGTAGTTTTATTGTTTGGGTTTGTTGCGAGATCTGCCGGATTGATTTCTACGGTATATTCAGCGATATTTTGAGCAATGGGTCCAGCAACGCACGGAAGAGATTTTGGTAGCGTTTGAGGTGGTGTTTCATATATTTCCATTTGGCCTTTGCACGAGCCCAGCAGAGGCCGGAGTGTAATTCACGAGGCATTTTGGGTGATTTTCCGAGTTGGCCATTTTTGATATGGTTTCCAGGTTTGTATAGATTGGTGAGAAGGAGGTTTGTAGATTTCGCCTACGTTACGCTGCATGATTAGCCCCTAGTCTTGGGTGCATTCAATGATGTGACTACACGACATTTTTCCAACGGCAGGATGCGGTTCTTAGAGTAGCCATTCCTTTGTATTTTACGCGAAATGTTTCTGTTACTTTCCTTGAGCAAAGATTAGGTGCCATCACTGCGATCACCTATTTTACTTCATTATATTTCTCTGATTAATAAAATGGCTTAGTCTTTCACTCTCTATGTTTGCGGATGAGTTTAGTAATTTCTTATATTATTATATGTCTAACATGGCTAATTATTGTTGTATAAAGAATTTACGGACCTGCCACTTGGCATGTTTATTCATATGAAGCGAGGTACGGAAAAGGAGCCGAGTAGCCTACGGATTTCGTCTCTCTTCGGAAGGCGATATATACGGTAAATGCCCTCCCATTCTATCTGCGGTTGGAGTTTGTTTGTGTTTTGAGATATCCTCGAAACGGGATATTACGGTGGTATCGAACATCAATCTTGGTTATTTCACGGAGTTTCCGGTTTCGATTGCAACTATTTTGACTATTTGGTTAGAGGAAGCCTCACTTATTGGAGAAAGCTCATTGTGGGAGCTTCATTGGCGAGATTTTAGATGCAGGGTGTTGGAAATTGATAGGAAAATACATTTAGGTCATTATAACCTCATATTCAATGGGCTTCAATTCTTTGTCTGTTCTACACTAAGTAATGCTTACCTATAATAGATTATTGTGTTTATAGTTGGTAGGATCATAGAATATTTCATTACTGTGTTATGTGTTCAACCTCTTTATATAATTTATAGAGTAATTGTAACTCATATTCAAGTAGGTTTAGTTATGTTGTTTATAAGTAATGTTGACTTATATTAGATTTATTGTGTTTTGCAGTATTTGATCATAGAAGTTGTCATAAGCGTTGATAATTGTTCAACATCTTTATATAGCCTATAGAATCATTGTAACCTCATGTTTAGTAGGGCTTTGATTCCCTATATGTTTTCACCTAAGTAATGTTTAACTATATTATATTATGGAATAGCCATCTATAGTACTTACCTATCTTCCTTTCTTGCATTCGGAGGAGAAGGCATTAGAGTGTGGTGGACCACCCTCTAATCATCATTGAATTCCGTAAACCATTACCAGCACTTCTCTGGGAAACTACTTGGATTTTAATGTTATTATCAATCTGATCTCAGGTTATTGAAGGCTGAGTTTCCATGTCACAACTTGGTAAACTTCTTTAAAACCAACACCCAAACATGAAAATATTAGTCCCTAAATCTGACATCTCATCACCCTCATCTAATGGTCTGGTTGGTGTTTTTATCTGCTAGTAATTAGTTAACAATTTAGATAAGGTATAATGTAATTATTTTAGTTTTGGTTAATACGATTAATTAAAAATAGATTTAACATTTTGAAATTTTAAAATGCTTATGTTATGTAAAATTTTCTCATGCCTTTTTCTTTTAGTAGACTTGGATATGCCTTGAGATTAATAACAGTCCAATGTTGTTGAGATATAGATTTATATTGATTACCTAATCTTGACCGAACTTCGTTCACTCCTCGAAAAAAAATGTTCGGGTAACAAAGAGTCCATGTGAGCAACATTGAGACCATCCCGAAACATATCATCTTTGTATGTCCACCTAACTGTGATGTCTTCCTTTGTTGTTCATGTATGGTGTGTGTCGGGAAAAAATCCCTTTTATTCTCAACATTCAAATTTTCATGAATATAGTCGGGGCTTGTCTTAAAGGGTAAAGATCAATCATATGATGATCTACTATTGTTGTCTAAATTACTATGGCCCGATGTGAAGTTAAAAATTTCAATACTATATCTCAACTTATGAGATTTTGACAATTAATTTATGACTTATATTAAAAACCAATTAAACTTTAGCTACACATTAATTTCATATGTATACACGAGGCATCCATGCATACATGCATATTTTTAGCATTAGTCTACATCAAAAAACGCATGTAACCCTGTCATGATTAATAGTAAGGTGTCTAGGATAATTTTCAACTTCCAGGACAGCTTTCGAGATGGACACAACAAGCTCCACCCAAGACATGCATAAATACATGTATATGTTAAATTTATTCTACATCCATATTGTAAACATCATGAATAATACTAGTGTGAAGGATAATTTTCTTCACATGACTTTCACATACACACAAGAAATCCACAGACATAGATGCATACATGCATATATTCAAATGATGATCTACATCCATCTTGTAAAACCTGTCATTTATATTTTGTCCATTCCTGTGCGGGGATAATTGTCTTCACACAACTTTCACATGCACTGCGGCAACTCACAGGACATATATGCATACATGCATATATTAAAACGATAATCTACATCCATCTTGTAAAACTTATCATTATATTTTCATTTCTATGCCATACTTATTTCAATTAAATTTATAAATAAACATACTAATTTAAACTTATGTACACTTTCTTGGTTTCTTGGCTAATGTTCATCCTTCTTTTAATTTTCACATGCAAAACATGTACCAAACATACATGTGCATACATGCATATGTTAAGCTTGATGATCTACATCCATTTTGTAGAACCTATCATTATATTTTCACTTCTTTGTTTATATTTGTTTCAATTAAGTTCATAAATAAGCATACCAATTTAAACTTATGCACACATACTTGGTTTTCTGGCTAATGTTCATCAGCAGATGACAACATCACTCCATTGTTGAACTCAAGAGAAAGCATTAAGAAAAACCATGTACACATGTCATTTCTCCCACTGCTTTTAGACAACCATGTACATGTCATTTCTCCCATCAACTTTAATTTAATATACTTTTAAAAAATGGGTGGTTTTAAAACCATCTACATGTCATTTCTCCCATAAACTTTAAGGTATTTGCTATAGCGTTTTAAGAACCATGTACATGTAATTTGTATGTCATTTCTACATTTCTCCCATAAACTCCAAAAGCAAAATTTAAGAGATAACCATACATGCCATTGGGGGAATTTTCTGGTGTTTACTGCAACCATGTACATGTCATTTCTGTGTCATTTCTCCCCATAAAATTTAAGAAAAACTTTACTTTAAGCCATTTTCTAGTGTTTTGAAACCATGTACATGTCATTTTTCTGTGTACATTTTTTCGCATAAATTTTAAGGGAAAAATTTAAAGATAACCTTGTACATGTCACTTCTTCCACAAACTCCAAGGCAAACTTTGGGATAATCATGTACATGTAATTTATCCCATAAAATTTAAAGCATTTGGTATTGTTTTGGGAACCATGTACATTTTACTTCTCTATTATTTGTCCCATAAATTTTAAGGAAACCTTAAGGAAAACCATGTACATTTGTCATTTCTCCCATAAACTCAAGGAAAAATTTAAGTTTGTTAATTTCTATGTCATTCTCCCATAAATATGCCATTTATCCCATAAACTATAAGGCAAGCTCTAAAATCCATGTACATTTCATTTCTCCCTTAAACTCTAGGCAAGAAAAAACTTGAAGGCATAATTTATAGATGTCATTTCTCCAAAAAATTAAAGGCGAAATTTAAGCAAGCCATGCCACATGTCATTTCTCCATAAACGCAAGGCTTTCTCCCATAAACTCAAGGCAAAATTTAAGGAAAAAATGTGCATGTCATTTCTCATAAATTTTAAGGAATTTGCCAGTGTTTGGGAACTGTGTATATGTCATTTGTATGTTATTTCTCCTTAAACTTTAAGGCATTTACTAGTGTTTAAGAACTATGGACATGTCATTTCTGTAAAATTTCTCCCATAAACTTTAAAGAAAACTTTAAGGAAAACCATGTATCGTCATTCCTCCCATAAAGTTAAGGAAAAATTTAAGGAAAATTCATGTACATCTAATTTCTCCCATAAACTTTAAGGCAAACCATGTACATGTCATTCTCCCATAGCTTTAATTTAATATGTTTTTCATGAAAATGCTAGTGTTTTAAGCAAAACCTATTTCCAAAATTGCAAAGGAACTCGTAACTCTATTGAAAACTCTACAAAGATTAACAAGAAGTTTCATCTAAGATAATTTGAGTATCATCATTTGATTGCAGGTAGATGCTCTTTAGGACATTGGATGGGGAAGTCGTTGTGATCAATCGTGGAAGGGTAAATTGTTGCCACGTTAAGTGAGTTGCGATCGTCCTAGTATTCTTGAATTCCGTTGGCTCAACAATGACCCTTCGAAGACAAAAAACGGTAGAAATCTTGCCACTTACATATGGATAGTTTGAGCAGTACTTGTCCATATTAATGCAACAAATAATTATTTCCTCACTAGTGGATATTCAAAATAAGTTTCTCTATGTGAGGTGGCGATCAGAAGAAACAATTAAAGTTTTTGAAGATCTCCAACGTGAACATAAAAATGAGGTAATATTTCTCATTATTCCCCATACTTGTTTGTAGCTCATCATTTAATTGGAAATTCAATTATGGGACTTACGACAAAATCCTACACATGCTATATACAATAACTTCAACATTAGAGGGGAATGTGAGTGTATGCTACTACCGTGATGATCATTATATCCTTTCTTGAGTTGTTGATAATGAGTCCAAAAAACATTTAGCTATGGATGGGAGGCTATATGTGAAGTTTGGCAATGCTCCTACATGAAATCAGAGCTATACATGATCATATTACATGAAAGGAAGTGATTACATTATTAATGGGAGTTGCATCACAACCTTGTTCACTGTTTTAAAGGTTCTTGACAATTTACCTCTAAGTTGGTTGGAGAAGAGAACAAACAATATTTGAACTTTTTTTGAATTTCTTCCATACGTTAGAGAGAAAAGGGTGTTTTAAGAATTTTAAAAGGGCATGAAATTGGAATAGGCTCTAGAATACTTTTATCGTGCAAGAAAGAAAAAGAAACTAGGCACAAGAAATGAAGTAATTCTATTTCATTTTCCATTTCTATTCTTGCAGCCAAAATGGCCCTTTGTACACATTTCCCAGCCACTTACCATATCTGGGTGATAGAACTTAAAAAAAATCTACAACGTTAACAAGGAGTATTTATGCATAATTTCAGTATCATCCATTTTAGTTCTAGTTTGATGGTCTTTTGGACTTTGGATTGAAGTAGTTGTGATAAACCATGTAAGTTATTGTTGGCTAGTTTAGTGACTTCTGTAAGAAAATCATATTATTCTTGGAGTGTGTTGAATGTTGTCTTTATTTAAGATAATTGATTTTGGATTTCACTGTTAAACTCGATTATATGTTATAAGTTAGGTTAGATGGAATTGGATTTGCTAATGCGTATGCTCTCAATTCCCTACGCATTAAATCTGACTTGCCATGTTCGGTGTATACTTAGAAATATATATCACTTTCCATGATCAGTTTATTGATCGAGATGTATCAAACGGTTGCAAAGCATCAAGTCAAACATCCCAAACCCCGGTCACTGATACTATTCCTCACTGTGTGCACCATTCAACCCGCAAAGTTCTTAAGCCGTCTGCCCTACGAACGAAGGATCTGTCAATAATTCATTAATTAATTTGAATTATATTCAATATGCAGATCGATTCACCATCTCACATCTAAAGAACGTGTCTACTTCGGCTCCTCGCCCTGTCCGTCTTGTATTTATAGAACGAATGATGTCTCAATGTGAGAAAGAGTAATGTATTGTATGCATCCACCGAATATATGATCTGCATCACCAAAATCACTTTTTCATGTCTCGTTACAAACCATCAATCATCTAACCGAACCGATCAGTATTGAAGACACATTTATTAAAACGATGATGCCATTACCCAAGAAAATGCTAAATGATGTGTCCGTTATTCGCTGGTTGCCTTACTTGTGGTTGCTATAACAAACCTCCACCACCCAACACTTTCAGGACACACAAAAGCAGCAATGATCAATTGCTTGGAGGTGATGGTCATTCTGGCCATCATCACAACCCCTACTCGTGCGTGCTCATCCTAAACCCAATCCCCATCTTCCGCTCCTTCGCACCATCATGCTTGTTCATTCTTCCGTTGAGGCGTCAGCAGCAGGAGAACTGTCTACGTGCCCTCCAGCTGCACCTCAGTGCCCAATACATGCTCCAACTCCTGGATGTTGCACTACACCGATCACTGCAAAATCAAAGCAGGAGCAGCAAGTGGTAGCTAATCCTCTCTAGTGCTTGCTGATCCTAAACAGTTTTCATCTTCCGTTGAGCGTCAGCAGCAACAGAACGTTCTAGGGTACCCTCCAGCTACACCTCAATGCCCAGCCAATGCTCAACTCCTCGATGTTGCGCAAAATCGAGAGGCTAACGGCAAGGCAGAGTTATGGGATCTCAGCGTGTTCAAGCACGCGTCAGCACATCATATTAACAACAAAGTAACAAAAAGTCGAAGGATGCCGGTTTAACGATTCAGGAGCTGCTCACACTCAATCCTTTAAATGCACCAGGAAATTAATTGGCTCTTGAAGCAAGGACAATTTCTCACACCGCACGGATCCTCCTCTATGCATACATATCAGTGTTGCCCAATGGACCTATTTTTTCTTTTGTGCAGGTAAGCTATTATCGCAATCATCACCAATAATAAATATCATTGTATATATCGATTCATCATTTCATAGCATTAATAAAGTTGTTTGATGTCCTTCTTTGTTAATGGATAGCTTTAAAGGTAATTTAATAAGATCACAATCGTGCACTTGTCATTGCTACTCGTCGAGCAAGTCATCATGTTGCAAGTCCTTCCGAGTTGAAGTAATATTCATTAGTGATGCATTAACAACTAGATGACTTCATATTTTCCATTTACCATCTTAATCAATGACATCATGTGTCTTCTATCACTGTAATAAAAAATACTACTTATAGATGCTATAATTGTCTATCAAGAGAAGAGTAGCAAGTGAAATTTAATGCTATAGTTGTATTAATGAGAGTTTACTAAATTTCTATAATATTAAAAAAAAATGCGTTAATAATTGATACATTAATAGATCATGTTAATCTACTTGTTAAGTGGAAGGGGTGGAGCCTCACAGTGGAACTTGATATTGACAGCATGTGTGAACCCTAACCATTGACGCGTTTTCCTCCATCGATTGGTTCCTCATTTGACGTGCCGGTCTTGTGACCCGCGGCTACCCATGCGGAGACGCACATGTCGGGTCTCACGACTCACTTTGCGTATGATTACACTTGGCTTGAGGCATCACCCTAAATAGGTCATTTTTGAGAACATAATTTGTTTATGGTTTTATATGGTTTTGAAGATAATTTTCAAGCAAGTTTATTTTTGAAAATGAGGAAATGGCGAGAACTCGATTACTGATATTTCCAAGGGTTACAAAGAATCGGACTATGTATGGTTGACGTTATAAAGCTATATTTTTTGTTTTTAGGGCAGAAAATATGTAGGCTTTATGACTAGGTTTTAATGTATGAAAAAAGCTGGTATCTTCGAAAGGTATTATTATATTATATTGATGAACAAGTTGTTGTAGTGAATATGCCTAGCTGATGAATAAGTCTTAACAACATTCGTAGTAGAAAGCAACTGAGAAGTTTGTGACAACTTGATGAACGAGGTTGTGACAATAGTTTTAACATATGTTTTTAAAAACATATATTATTTATATTCTTGTTGATGAAGTATAAAAATATTGTTGAAAGTTTTCAAGATAGATTGAAGGAGATGAGTGCCTCCACTAGGGTTGGTTACTCAATTGTATTTACCGCGTGCAACATTTAGAGTTGGTTCATTAATCAATTATTTCCCTACAAAATTCATATGTTAATTGCACAGATGGGGTTCTTTCCCATAACATGTTAGTGTTTGCATCGTTTAAGGATGATTCCTCATTTGGTTGTAGCTAAAACCTAGTCGGTGCTTGTATTTTTAGGGAATAGTGATGATGCCAGATATGGGTTTAATAGGATCCTAGTATATATAAACTCGTGTGCTTCCCTTCTTATTTGAAAATATAAATAAATTCTTCATTAGAAACAAATATTTCCATTGCTTAATCTTGTAAATAAAGAGAAGCTTATACAAACACAAGGCTACGGAATATAAATACAGAAATTCCTTGGCCAAATATTATAGTGGATGGCCTTTCGGATCTCGACATTTTAAAGCTCTCCAACCATTTCTCACTCTCTCGTATTCTCACTTCCCTCACCCTGTTTATTCTTGCACACAACCCTTCTCTATTCCTCTTGTATTTCACTCCCATAAATTCCTCACACAAATCTCAACTAAAATCTAAATTAGATTTATCCTTTTTAGGCTAAAGCTAAGTCTAGTTTATGGAACTATAATCCTATACTATCTACCTATTTCAACTCACTCTGTCTTAATTATTTAAGGAATATTTACAATAATCCTCACATTTATATTTTCTCTCTTAATTTATTAAAAATGAAAAATAATTAACAAAATAATTAAAACACTTCACCCCCTAAATTACACAAATCAATAATGAAAATTTAGCTTTGATGCTGTGCCCTTGAGGTCTCCATGTAAGTTCCATAGTCTTGTCTATGGGGTCCATCGCTTTTATGACAATGTGACATACTGGTCTAAGTGACTTGCTCCCTCCAGGATTCAGCTACCCATTTCTGCCGCTAGTCCCCTCAAAATATCAACTCAATTTGGTATCATCATTCGTTCTATCAATCGATTCCATTGGCTTCTCCAACACTTTCTTTATGGTCCTCGGAAGTAATTATCTTTGTACAATACTTTCATCTCCATTGTCTTTGAACAATCAACTTTCGAAGTGAAGAATAATGGGGATTTATTCTTGATCACAAATATAGTATTTTATTGCTTTTATAGCAACAAATTTCTCGTCGATGTTGTACTTGCATTCACCAACAAAATATTAGTTTTAAAAACATAAGACCTTTTTGGTCTCCTTTTGATGTCGCTTGCCAATCTCCCATCATCGGCTTTACGGATTTTGTTGGAGTCGTGTTTTGTTGTTGGTTGCTTTATCTTTATCTGCTGGATCAATATTCTCTCTCTTGTGTACTTTATGGACATAACACTACTGTCACGATCTTCCATCAACTCCCGACCTTTGCTCAATTCATGACTTTGACATACTATAATTAATGTCGGTTTTTTCCTATAGTTACATTATTATCGGTTATATTTTCATGAACTCTATAAATGTTAAAAACATTTCACCCTATCCTGCATAATGTTTAGCGATTTCTTTTTGGATCGAGTTACGAGTTTTACTTCTCCATCCAGTTATTAAGCCATCATTCCAAGCACTCGATTTCCGGTGTGAAATATTTTCCAGCATTTCATCAAAGCCTTCATTCCCAACCTCATTCTTTGTACGGAAATTTTTTTGAGTTTTTCTAGTTTGTTTCATCACATTATAAAATTGTGTCAGAAAATTCGTTAAACAAATACATTTTGTTTATCGTTGGAATATTTATTTCGCACTTCCTATGTGCTCTGTATGACTTCAACTTCATTGTCTTACCCACTTACCTTCTTTCTCATGGTCTAACTATGTGTCTAGTCTTTCAGATTTTTCTGCAACAATTCCATTAACAATTCAAGGTGGCTTGTTATCCCAGGCCTTCTCCCGCTCATAATATTCATCAATCAACTACTTACATACGCTTACCTTGGAATTTTCCTTCTTCTTCCTTCTCTTCTTCGGTCTTCCATCGGATCTTAAATGACTATAACGGTCATCTTCTCCTCATTTGTGAACTTCATCTTTGCTCGTGTAGTTCTCATTCGAATCACTTTTGACAAAATCTTCCACTTGCCATTCAAAATACAGCTTTCTTCCAACAGCATTGTCTTTTGGTTCTTTGTCTTGAGTCATTTCGCCATTCTCTTGCTCTACTTTTTGCTGCAAACAACACTTTAGTAACTCTGTGTTACAGCAGTAATTCTTTGGTGTATGGAAGCTCTACGATCATGCACCCAATTACATTCAAACACTTTGACAGCTTACGACTCTTTGAATTCAGACTTTACTTCAACTCTTCATTTGGAGAAAAATACTCAATCTTAATAAACTATCCAAACTTTCGTTTAGCCCTAACATGTTTTGACATCAAAGAAGCTTGACCCAATAATTATGATAGCGGATATTTTGTTTAAGTTAATTTATACAATCCTCTGACAAATATACACCCCTATTAGAATTTTAGGATGTAAAATCTTCACTCTCTTTCATGTCATTTTTATCGGTTTTAAACAACAAAAACTACTTGATGCTGGAAGCCTTTAATCGAAATGAAATCCATGTTTTAGAATTTATTTTATGGTGAAAACAAATAAACCATCCATTTTCACTTATTAAAAATATCTTCCTGAATTATCACTTCACCCACTCATGCTCCCTTCAAGGTTATTTAACAACCTTTCACATGCATTTACAAATTTCTCAATTTCACTTTCTTGTGTTGTCTTTGTCATTGTGAATATACATACTTCATACCATAAGCTCGTTATTTTAGTGCAAACATTTTCTTGAACTTTCATGCACCATACAACATCCAATTCAAATCTCTGCAGAGATGTGTACGAAGAACATGTTTTTAACTTACTCTTCGATGAATAATGTACAACTCACGCATCACATCATTATCAATAACACCTCCAGCAGATGCCCATGATGGTAAAAACAAATATTTTACAACATCAAGCAATTATGTTCAATACTGAAATCAATTCTCCTTTTTTCAACTATAAACTTGCATTCCAAATAGCTTATTAGCGATACATGAAGAATCCAAATTACATGCATAATAGCCCTCTCATATAAAAAATACGTACTTCTTTTATATCACCATGGGATAGCACATTTTTTCATTCATTTACATTAATTTATACCTTTATTTTCTTGTTTCACTCTTTCTTAACATTTACAAAATATCATCTTCTCGAGTATGTGAGAAATTTAATCATCTAGATCTTAAAATACATCTACTTAATGAATATTCAGTTCATTCAGCAGAGCACTTACCTTGAATATTCTTTTGGTTGAAATGATCCAACCCTTCTCTCACGTATTACTTCCAAGATACGTTCAAACCTCTCTTGACTTTTGAAGGCGCAAGGTCCATTTTCTCCCCAACAAATAAATCTCTTCCAGCAATTTTCTAACATAAATATTTCCCGGCAAATAATGTTTTGGAAACCTTCAAAATACGCACAATCTCCTCTTAGGTTAGGCAAGTTCCCTCATCTAATCTCTTCAATTTCATTCCTTGCTTTAAAAATGGAACAACCAATGTGCTTGAATATCCTTTCAAGATTACATTTCTCCAAAAAAAATGTACATGAATTATTTGTAAAGACTTTACCTCGTTAATCCTGATGAACTTTTCTTGTATGTTTTGAAGAGTTTAAGTACGGGTAAATCTGGATCCACATACCTTGAATGTTCCACTAGAGGCAGCACCTCTTTCACAAGCCCCACACATGCCTTTTTTTTTTAGTGCATTGGTATGATTGTCTTCCAAAATTTTGATGTAGAAAGCTTCGTTTCCCACTTCATAATTGGTAACAAAAATTCAATTCTACTGATCCCAGATTCACTCTCCAAAAGGCCCAGGACAATTCCTAATCATTCTATGTACAACTATATTAATTATAACATATAACAAGTGGAATAAAAATTGTTCCATTATCAAATGTGGAATCCGTTCTTCAAAACAAAATCATTTATGCTATTATTTACCGGAAGTGTTGCCATTAAGCCATCGACGATGCTTCTACTGCATTCTTGATCGAGCCACTAGAATCTTCGCGGTGCCTTCATGTGCCAGCATATTTTCCGGGGTAACGTTGTGGTGTAACCTTGATTCATATATGCCTCCTCCCACACGAGAAAAAACACCATGATTTCACCACAGAGGTTATCTCCCTTCTCTACTTTTCGATTTGCAGTAGCAAGGCACCACCTCCTCTCGAAGATCTAAAACGTATCATTGGAATCGCTGCGCTCCACTCAACTCTCATCGCACCAACAATTCTTCATGCAATGACTGTTGATATAAATAATGTTAACGGGTTCTATATCTGAATGTTGGAAAATGTCAACGCAAAATAAATATCGATATGTATCTTGGATCCATAGTCATATTAGCTTGTTTTACTAAACTCAATGTAACCTTAAACTTACTACGCATTACTGAAATTCGAACTATATATACTAAAAATATGAAACCATGAACACAGTGTTGCCATACCCATTGAATAGCGTTGCATAGTTATATAGTTATGTTAATAAAGCCAAATAGTCCAATGCTTCCAATGTTTTAACGTATATCCTGAGGTCCTTGCACTGATCACACAAAGAACGCACTCCACTACACGCTAAGCTAAGTATCACCTCCCATAATGGCAATCATCTCATGAAATTTCCATACTAATCTATGGCATATCAATATGTATGAATTCAAAACAAAATGTGGAAACGAGGAGCATCTTCCGGCTCTAAGAAAAAAATGATGTACCGAATCTTTTGAGTTAACAGTCCTAGCATGTATAAGCACAAGTATGCTTCCTTGACACCAAAACTCTCTTATAAATTCTTCATTAAACAAGTAGTTGCAACTCCTTAAAATGTACATAAATAAAGAAGGCTTATACAAACACAAATATCTTTGAGATATAAATATACGAGAAATTCCTTGGCCAAATATTACGGTGGATGGCCTTTAGTCTCTCGACCCTTTAAATATAGCCATTTCTCACTCTCTCGTATTCCTCACTTCCTCACTTACTGTTCTTCCTCACACAACCCTCCTATTTATACATAAATATGAATTTATTCCCTCCATAAATTCACTCACACAAATCTCAACTAAAATCTAAATTAGATTTACTATTTTTAAGCTCAACTAAGTCCCGATTTGTAAATTCCTAATCCCTAGATTGTCTACCTAATTAAACTCCCACTCATATCCTAATTATTTAAGGAATATTTACAACAATATAAATTTATATTTTTTCTCTTTTAATTAATTAAAAATGAAAAAAATAATTAAAACACCTCACCCCTAAATTACACAAATGAATAATGAAAAATTTAGCTTTGAGGTCTGCATCGATTTGTCTCTTTAAGTGTTTCTAATAAAAAAATCATACATTTGATGAGTACGAGAGAGAATTTTTTTAGTTTCATCATAATAGTTTCACGAAAGATAGTGTTCTCATGTGTTGATATGATAATTATTGTGACTCAAGTTGCTCGTGCTATAATGCATTATGTTCTTAAAACACTATTATAGATTTAGTTGTAAATGAAATGATTTTGAAATTTTGAAGCATAAATTACATTGATCAACATATCGATAGTGTAATATAAGTCCATCTTATGCACATAAGATGCAAAATAAAAGACGACTTAAGTGAAGGCTAAAGACAAAACGGAGATTATTGGTGCTTGTTGATCCTAGCGTATACTCTCCACCTTCCAACTGTAACAGCAGAATTTCATTCTTCCATTGGGGTGTGAGTTGTGGGACAACCTTCAACGTGCCTACGATTTTCAATGCCCACCCAATTCTCGACTCTTGGATGTTACTACAAATTCAAAGGAGCCTAACAACAAACGGTAGTTAAGTAGGAATTATGGGAACTCATTGATGCTGGAGTATCGTGTCAGCACATCATACTAACATCGTAGTCGAAGGAGACCGATTTCAAGTTAAGTAGCTTCTCACACTCAATCCTTTAAATGTACCAAGAAATTAATTGGCTCTTGAACAAAGGACAATTTTCTCTCCCTGCAGAAACCCCTCCCTCTATATGCATACATATTGATGTTGCTGCGTGACCCCTATTTCTTTCTTTTGCTGATAAGCTTTATTTTTATAATCATTAAAACAATAAATGTCATTGTATGTATATCATTCCATCATTTCATAACATTCGGTTAAAATTGTTTAAAATCTTGTAATACTGTAAAATCATTTTATATTACTTATTTTGTTAATTAGGTCACTTTTAGGTGATAGTCCTGGTAAATAATGTAAAATATTGACTTATCATTGCTACTCATCAATCTAATCACATATATTCCAGCCCATCACATTAATAAAGAATACTACTTATAGGTTTTATAATGGTCTACCAAGAACAAAGTAGCAAGGGAAATTTAATGCATAATGATTTCCGAAGATAAGTTGTATTCAATTTTTGAGAATATGTTTTAGTGAAAGCGGGTTTGATGTTAATGGAGGCTAGTAATAGAGAGAGTTTAAAGGTCATGAATTATGTTCATTCTTTCATACTAATAATCTAATGTTTATTTACACTAGTGCATCAACAACAAAATGACATCATATCCATCCACTGTAATGAATGACATCATATTCTTCATACGCCTTAATGAAAAATAATACTTACTGATTTTATAATTGTCTATCTAGAGGAGATTAGCCAATGAAATATATAATGTATAATGATATTTGAAGATAAAGTTATATTCAATTTTTGAGAATAATCCTTAGTGGCTTTTGTGCATGTGAATGCTAGTCACTATTAGAGATGGTGTAGAGGTCATGAATTATCTTAATGTTATAATAATAAACATAATATTATATAAACAATAGTTATTTGACTCACAATATTTAGATACACTATAGTTTAAACATTGTACAAACAAATTCATGCTCTTTTTATGTGTTGTAAACAATAAGATTTCCACTAATATATATATATATATATATATATATATATATATATATATATATATATATATATAGATAGATATATATATATATATATAACAATTTAATAAATCATCGTTTATGAAAAAAATTAGGTAATCAATCATATAACTAATATAAAAAATTTCAACATATTGCAAAAACTCATTTATTATTATATACTTCCGAATGTATAGTAATCAGATTCAACTTTTTTCTCAATTTTTTTATAGGAATATTCACATCATGACATGTAGTAAAGATGAATAATAAGGACTTATGTGTGGAGGTCAAGGTTATCTTCACTATAGGCATAAAATAACCATGTTTATTTCTTTGATCCAACAACAAAAACATGTTCCTAAAATTATAAAGATCACAAATGAAATAGTACATACAGTAAAGTCACAACTTGGAGTAGCTAAATGGCTTGAGGAGAAAATTAAGAAAAATTGATTTGTTATATGAGGCCCGGCTTAAAGCTAATGACTATTATGACAAAATCAAGTTTTAATAGTAGGTAGATATAATAGGGAAAGAAAAAACTTGAAAAGGTGATTTGTTATGTGTCATTCAATTAACTTATTCTTATGATAAATTGAGATTGATATATGCTTGACATTTTTTATTAAATACTTTCAAAACTTTGTCACTTAAAATAAAATAATGCCATTTTACGTGAGTTAATGTGATTAATGGTGTTTGATCTTGAAATTTTGCTATCCATAGTGATAATGAATACATTTTAGGATTAATAACATCATGGAGTGTAGTTTACTATGTGATGAAAAAAAAGGTCACAACAAACGAAACCCACTCATTGAAACAATAGTCAATATTGAATAATGATTTTTATCATTTATAACCTCAATATTTAATTTTGGTTATTAAATAAAACAAACTCTCATCACCATTTGAATAAGAGAAGAGAATAACATTATGCTAAACATAGAAAATCCCTTCCACTTCCTCCCCTTCTCCCCCTTCTACTGTCCCACAATAATGATATGAATCGCATAAGAGTAGGTTTTCATGCCCTTCTTAGAATCTTCCATAGATCTATATGAACAAGCCTAGAAGAAAATTATATCGATGGTCTCAAGTAATTATCATGGATAAATAGTTATAACTAGCAAAAGCAACACATACAACTCACAATAACATTTGGTAGTAAGACAACAAAGAAACAAACATTATTATTTTGGGTTTGTGGAAAAATATGAAAACCGGAGCGTGAAAACATGTTGTTATCACAAAAAATAGATCAAAAATTTGTTTATATAACGTCTAAAAAAGTGAAATCTCACATTATTGATGCCTCCTTCCTCAACTTTTGTGAGAATGAATGTGTTTTATCCATGCTCATATCTGTTTTTTTCCAGGCCACATAAATAGAAGAACGCTTACATATGATTAACATGTCTCATGTTTGTACAATGAGCTTCCTATAACAGCGTTCTCCTTGAACAATAAAACTCATCCTGACATGTCCCACAAACATGATAGGTCAACTAGATGAAAGAAAAATATCCACTATTGTGAGGACTTATGACATGAGAATTAAGGGATGAGCACCTTGATCTTCATGCCTTTCAATCAGAAAAATTTCTCCCTTTTGGGAAACTCGTCATTTGTTCTCAAGAAATACATGCCGCCTTAATCAATCCATAATCCTTGCCCACAAGCTGAAATACGGATCTGAAACAATCACTTCCTGTACGTTTTCTCCAAGCTTCGAGTTGAGCTCATGGCATCACGCAACTTCTCCCATCGCCTTGGTCTAAGGATAGTCCAAGCTATAGGGTTGCAACAACCCAACCTCTCCATGCCAATCGGAAAGGAACAAAAGGAGTTACCATTGAGGGAAAGTAAATGGCTTGGCTTCCTAAAGATCATATGTAATAACCATAATTTTTGTTTGCTACATCCCTCTCACATCATACGCGAGCTTACTTAATCCGATTACTTGAATACATTGGATTGTTGTGTAATAGAAAAAAAAGTAATCCTCATGATAAATAAATCCACAAATACCTTAAACAATATTTAAACCCGCTATTGAAAAAGGCAACACAATAATGTAAAACATCTGTACATACAAAGAACTTTAAAATCACTTCATAGGATCCAAAACATGACAATATATTTTGACAAAAGAAATAGAGGTGGTAACATAGGTTTCATGAAAAATTTCAAGCTCATGAAGTACTGGTATTATTCATGTAATGTATGTAATTTTCAACAATTTTTTTTTTTTAATATATATATATATGTGATTGACCTGTCTTTCATGGTTGAATCTAATTCCTCATGATACACCCTTAATTGTATATGAATATCCTCGATTTATCTCATATGATAATTTGTTATTTAACTTCCATAAAATATAAGACAACCCTTATATTTTCATAATAACCTCGTTAAGTCATTCTGTCCCATCAATACCTCGATTGATTTTTTTTTTCAATTTCACCACATCAAATTTCAATTTCGGCCTTTACATAATTATAATATTTTCAAAGGTTTGGGGGGTCTCGTGCTATTGAAGAGGGGTTTTATTCCCCTTACCATGGTTACGCCCCACGTATAGCTATGGCGCGAATACGTTTGATAATGATTCATTTTCTCACTTGAATATATATGAGGTATAGAGGACCCATAAATGGTCGACCAATGTATGCTTGTCAACTTCTGTCCTACATCCCTGTGGCATGAGAAATTAATTGGTTTTACCCAACCCGAGTACCTTGACTTGATATGGGTTTAGTGTGAAGTAGCCACGTAGATTTATGAAATCGGGTTTTTGTGTATATCAGATATTTTTGCCAGCTATGGCCTTCATGTGTTTGGGGATTGTCGATTCGTTTTAATTGCATGATGATCCCTCTCTGAGTTCTTCAACTGTCATATGATACTAACGGTACGATTTCCTACGCTGGAGTTAAATGTTTCGATCTCCATCGGGATTTTCATGAGTCCTTGCCTGTGCGTTTGATTTTATTTCGGAAACCCTAGAACGCAATTCCTATGTTGAATTGACACCGGACTGATATCGAGCCACGAGCTAGGGTTTCAACTGAACACAAATTTTTCCAACCTTGTTATCTTCCAGGTTATTTGTTTCATTTTATTATCCTTTCGCGTATGCATCTCTGCTTCTCGCTCCCCTCCACGAAGTGCCGCAACGCAGGAGGATGTTTAGCAGTGCGTGATTCTGGCTTCCAGCGGGAAGGTAACCAAGTTCACATTTAGAAATCTCTTTTTTTTTTTCCATGGTCGATGGCTTACAGATTTGATGATGTATATTCTAATATTCTATGAATTTTTCTGTTGGTTGCCAGGACGATGCCTCCTCCGAACACGCGTTGGATTGTTTCCCAAGTCAGTAGACTCCAATCCACTGCGTTCTATGCCTACGCTTCTCCCTTTTGCATCTGAGTTCTACATATGGGTGAGGGTTTTTGAACTTCGAATGACAGCCTGAGCGGTTTCAAGGCGGAGTCACTCTGAATTCATTATGGGTAAGTGAAACTCCCCATGTGTTAAATTGTTTGTGATAGCTGTGTATATCGATATATAAAAACCAATTGTATTTTATTTCCTACAGGTACCCTTCGCTACGATGGATGCCATTCTGCTATTTTTCTCCAGGGTTTCTATTCGTCCTCCTCACTTGTACAGGTAACCCTGGTTCCCGCCATTTCCATATCACACCATCTACTGGTTTATCGACTCGATTTTTGGCTTGTGCCTCTTCAAATTCATATGGTATTTTTGTTTTCAGGTGATGTGGGCACGCTGGCAAGCGTAACTCCCGACCATGCTCGTTGGCCATTTCCTCTGGCAACGACCTAATCGTTCCTTCGATGCCCCTAATCTCCCTTTCAGCGGTTTCGTCTTACTGTGCCCACAGTTGACGTCCCACCAATTATGTTAAGTTTTTCGTTTTGCCATTGTTTTACGTTGCAGGGTATGCCTGTCATAGCAGTCAACGCTGTATCAAGACTATATGATACTGGTTTTTAAACTCAAGTTTCACAGACATTGCACCACATTTCTAATTGATTTAATTTATGTATTTATTGTCATGGAACCCATCCGAATGGACAATGAATTATGCACACCCTTTTGTTTTACTTATTTTTTTTTTTAAATCGAGGACTGTCATAAGGCTGACCTCGCTCTTCACTTGTCAGTTTATGGATTCTCATACTCGTTCATGAAAATCTACAGCCGTCACTTCCCTCCACTACATATTCTCTCCTACAGGTTTTCTCTCGTTACATACTTAGTACCGTCTCGCACTAGAAGGATAAATTATCATTACTGTGTATAATATGTTTGCGCACCATATTAGTTTCCTTCTAAAATTTTGTTGTTTTGTTTATTCATCTCTGCTATGGTCTACTATTCTTGTTGTAAATACCTTGATTTCCTGGTTCAATTCGTTTAGATAATATAAATCTCAGAAGATGTCGGTGATGACTGTGCTACCCACAAATCTAGATCTCTTTTTTTTTTGTCGATCGCTATTGTAAATCAATGATTTTCTAACTGAAAGTACTTTTTCATCATACTTCGGTTCTCACTTCTTCTTTGGGGATTTATCTTGAGGACGTGTAGTAGATAAAAGTATTCATTCAGTTTTATATGGGTTTCTAAAATCATTACCAGTACAGTTACATGCAATTATACATGTAAGGCATGAATATGATTAATTTTTTTTTCTGCATAGACAGAGATGTTTATACACCAGTTACATGGTCTAATTCTGTTGTTTCTAGCAATATACTGTTCACTACATTAATAGCATGGGACCTCGTTTCTAAGGTTTAATGGACAACCAATAAATTTCTCCAGATATAACTACTGTATTACAATTTCGGACAGTCCGAATATAGGTTTTCTTTTAGTCCTGCCTTCTTCAGGAATTGCATTTTTCTTGTGATAACTAATACTCAAATAAATTTTTACTATGCCAAATACTTCTTAAAATTCCAAATTTTTAAGATGATATTTACAGATGCTTGAACAGTACTAGGAACTTCTGCATATAAAATTTACCTCCTGTATACCTCTATTATCAGATGAGAAATTTATAGATTTCTAGTGCAGGCTATGTTTTTGTTTGTTATTTAACTATAAATTCTCATATGCACATGCTGATCTGGTTAAAGTAATTCTCTTATTGCTCTATTTTATTCTTGCTCATAGAGTGTATTAACATAGGAGCAGCAGATTGAAATAAATTCAAGTATTGTATTCTGTGGACCTATAAGTATCCCTAGATCTGATCAGAGATGGTGTAGAAATTTTAGTGGATTCTATTTCACACAAATAATGTCTACAACTATATAGAGTTCTGAAGGTGAATACCTTCTACTGATTCTGTTAAATGTAGCATCTACAGTATAATATAAGACAAACCTTTATATGTAGCCAATTCATTCTGAATTAAATAAATCAACAGATAAGTAGAATCACATACCACTCAGCAAAATGACCAACCTCCCAACCTTAGAGTTCTATTTTTCTCCCAGAACTCACCCCCGAGCTGAGATCACCTCCACCACAAACCCCCCTCAATCTCTTTAGGAGTAGCTTATTTAAGCTATTGTTCCCCAAAGCATGTTTCTAATTCTGCGTCCAGAATCTCAGGATGCTTTTCTTCCTGTTTGCCTAGGCTTCCCAATTTAGGGATTCTTTAAAGCTGTTTTATGCTTTTCCTCAGCTTTCCCAACTTTTTACCTCTTCCCAACTACTCTCCTCATCATTGGGGAAATTCATATTTTTCCTCAAAAATCTAAATTTAAAACTTATTGTCTTTCAAGGATTTTTGAAAGATTGTGGGGAAATATTTGCCTCATCCATCCTCACAGATTTAGCAAGTCATCTCATCATCTCATTTTTGGTCAATCTGCACCACAATACTTTATTCATTTCCTCAATAAAATGTTTATTTACATTCACAAAATAATTATCCTTTGGGGTCCACTCCCCTTAGGATGTAAAGTTCAAGTATCTAACTTTCAAAAGAATTCACATGAATTGGGGGCATTACATATTCCCCCTCTGAAAATAAACACCGTCCTCGGTGTTGTTATTCAACTACTAGAGTTTATTTTGGAAAGAAAATGGATATTTTTCCATCATTTCAGTCTCTCGTTCCCAGGTAGCTTCTTCAGCAGTAAAGTGCTTCCATTGCACCTTTACTCTTGCTACCGTTTTGATTCTCAATTCAATTTCTTCCCGCTCCAATATTTGAAGCGGTTCTGGCAGAAACTCCCCTTTTGGTTCCACCTGTACCACATTCCAATCAACTATGTGAGAAGCATCATGCACATATCTTTTTAATAATGAAACATGAAAGAAATCATGAACTCTAACACGGGGTGGTAAGGCCAGCTTGTAAGCCACTGGTCCCACCCTTTCTAATATTTCAAAGGGACCACAGTATCTAGGGGCCAATTTTGCACAACTCCCAGCATAAAGGGTGCTCTTTTTGGGTTTAATACGCAAATACACATGCTCCCCAACTTTAAATTCTCTATGCACGCTTTTCTGATCTTCATAACTCCTCTGGCGATCTTGTGCTGTCTTGATGTTCTTTTGTATCTGTTTGACAATTCCTTCCATTTCTTGTAAAGCATCTGGTCCCAACATTAGTTTTTCTTCTGGCTGACTCCAGCTCAAAGGAGTACGACACTTCATTCCATACAGTGCTTCAAACGGACTCATTTTTATGGAGGATTGATAGCTGTTATTATAAGAAAATTCAGCTAAATGTAAGAAATCTTCCCACTTTGTGGGTCTATCCATGACATACATTCTCAGCATGTCCTCCAAAATTTGATTAGTTCTTTCCGTTTGACCATCAGTCTGAGGGTGGTAGGCAGTGCTAAAATTCAATTTAGTGCCCATTCCTCCAAATAATCCCCTCCAAAAGGCTGCTGTAAATTTAGCATCCCTATCAGAAACAATCACCTTAGGGACCCCATGGAGTCTTACTATCTCCTTCAGGAACACATTCACTACTTGAGCTGTTCTAAAGGTGGATTTCACTGGTATAAAGTGAGCAACTTTGGTTAAAGTGTCTACTACTACCATTACAGAATCATGCTGGTATTTGGTTTTGGGTAATCCTGTAATGAAGTCCATGGAAACAGTGTCCCATTTCCATTCTGCAATGGGCAAAGGGTTCAGAAGGCCGACAGGATGCTGGTGTTCCACCTTAACTAGTTGACATTCCATGCATCTACTTAAATATTATGCTACCTCTCTCTTCATTCCTGGCCAGAACAACTTCTTTTTCAGGGCTGTTAACATTTTCTGATATCCTGGATGTCCTGCATATGGTTGTTTGTGGTATTCATCCAGGATTTCTCTTTTTAAAGACTCTAGATTAGGAATATACAATCTTCCCTTATAACAGATCAGCCCTTTTTGGTTTTGAGTGAAACCAGTTTTCTCCTTTCTCTGTAATTTTACCATAAGTGTTTCATAATTTGGGTCTTGGTTAGCAACCTTACTCACCAACTCTTCTACATCTATCTGAGCACTACTTCCAATATTATTGATATGCTAACAAGCATTTCTGCTCAATGCATCAGCAACTTTATTCTCCTTCCCTCTAATATGTTTTATCTCCATGTCAAACTCACTTAAAAAGGACAGCCATTTGGCTTGTCTGGCATTCAATTCAGTTTGCGAAAAGAAATATTTGAGACTAATATGATCAGTCATCAATGTAAATCTTTTTCCAAGAAGATAGTGCCGCCATATTTTCAAAGTATGAATAACAGCTGCTAACTCTAAATCATAGGCACTATAATTTTGTTCATGTATCTTCAGTTTCCTGGATTCGTAGGCAATAACAAAATTTTCCTGCAACAGAACTCCTCCCAATCCTTCTCTACATGCATCCATACATACCACAAATTCTTTATCAGGATCTGCAATCTTTGGTATAGGGGCAGTAGTAAGTTTCAGTTTTAATTTGTCAAAACTGTTTTGGCATTTTTCAGTCCATTCAAACTTGACACCTTTCCTTTGTAAGGAAGTGATGGGATGTGCTATGGTAGAAAATCTCTCCACAAATCTGCGATAATAGCCAGCAATCCCCATGAATGATCTAACTGCTGAAACATCAGTGGGCACTAGCCATTCTTTTATAGCCTTTATCTTCTCCGGATCAACAGCAAGGCCTTGTTCAGAAATAATATGACCCAAGTATTGGATCTTGTCTTTATAAAACTCACATTTGCTGAATTTAGCATATAGCTGATTTTCCTTTAGAGTTTGCAACACTATCCTCACGTGTTCTTTGTGTTCCTCTTCACTGTTTGAGTAAAATAAAATATCATCTATGAACACAAGGACAAATTTATCCAAATACTTGTTCAACACACTGTTCATTAGGCACATGAATGTGGCAGGGGCGTTTGTCAAACCAAAAGGTAGAACTACAAATTCGTAGTGGCCATACCTGGTTCTAAAGGCTGTTTTGCTGATGTCTTCTTCTTTAATTCTGAGCTGGTGGTAACCAGTTCTTAAGTCAATTTTTGAGAATACTGAAGCTCCTCTTACCTGATAAAAAACATCATCAATTCTTGGCAAAGGATATCTATTTTTAATGGTCAACTTATTTAGTTGCCTATAATCAATGCACATCCTGAAAGTTCCATCTTTATTTTTCACGAACAGCACTGGTGCTCCCCAAGGAGACACACTTGGTCTGATATACCCTTTATCTAGCAGTTCTTGCAATTGCATTTTCAGTTCCATAAGTTCAGGAGGACTCATTCGATAAGGTGCTCGTGAAACATGTGTTGCTCCCGGCACCAGATCGATTGAGAAGTCAATCTCTCTTTTGGGAGGAAGGTGAGGGATTTCCTTTGGAAAAACTTCCTTGAATTCTCTTATTACTGGTACAGCATCCAGTAATTCTTCTTCAGTTTTTTGTTCTATTTCTTCCACATGCACTGCATAAACTTGGTATCCTTTTCTAGTTGTTCTTTTTAATTGCAATGCTGAAATTTGTCTGACCGAAATAGGTTTTTGTTTCCCTTTTAGAATGAAAGGTTTCCCTTCCTCATCTACACAGTGCAAAGTATTATCCCAGAAATTCATCAAAGCTTTCTTCTTTTCCAGCCAGTCCATTCCTATCAATAGATCATATGACCCTAAGGGTAAAATGTTCAAATTCACTTTTGTTCGGAACTCATTTAATTTGATTTCTGTTCTGGGCAGTTTATGTGTTACCTTTCTTTTCGTTCCAGTGGCCAGTTGTACCAACCATGACTGTTGAAATTTTTCAGTTTTTAAGTTACATTTTTATACAATCTTTGGACTAATGTAACTCAAAGAAGCACCTGGATCAATCAGAACAGAAACAGGTAGGTCAGAAATCTTACCCTCCATTTCCACCATGGTTGCTTGATGTTCTGCTTGCCGATTTTCCAAGGCTGCACTAATAGTTGGTATGTTTCTGGCTATATCATTTACTGTTGTCGCTTCCCTATCTCTCATGAGCATATGAATTTTTCGATGAGGGCAGTCCCTCAACAGATGGGATTCTCCACAGCCCCAACATTTCAAGGGCTCCTTCATTCTGACTGTTCCCTCCTTTTTACTGTCTCCCTCTATTGGTTTCGATGCCACTTGAGACTGTGCAGTTTGACTTTCTTTGGGTTTACTAAAACTTTTAAACGTTATCTAAATGAAATTCTTCCGGATAATTAGAAATGTTTTCTCCCTTTGAGTTCATTCTTATTTACCCAACTTTTCCCTTGTTCAGTTTTTCCTTTGAACTGTTGGTAACACAATCTGGCTTTTCTAACAGCTTCGCCCATTGTTTTCAGGTTGTCAAACTCAATTTTCTCTTTGTATACCGCAGGCAAACAATTCATAAACCTCTGTACCTTTGCCTTTTCTCCCCTTATGTAAGGTACATATCTTAATAGATTGGTAAATTTAGTAACAAACTCATCGATAGTGAGCTATCCCAATCTAAGCTCATGAAATTCTTTTGCTTTGTCATCATAGTACCGCTCATTCAAGTAGCGATTCTTGAATTTAGCCTGGAAATCTTCCCAAGTAACTGTCTTTTCATCTATGCCATGCACCATCTTTGTCTCCTCCCACCACAAGGTAGCCTTACCTTGTAGCTGGTAGACAGCTAATCTGGCTTTCAGATTGCTTTCATATTCATAAACCTGGAAATACTTAATCATATTCAGCAACCAGGCTTCAGCATCCTCCTCCTTTTCCCCATCATAGGAAGGAGGTTTGATTTTTCGGAATTCCCCTTGTAATTCCTTTTTCTGCTTTTTCTGATGTCGAATAGCATCTTCCTCATCAGATTCCTCAGTTTTCCTCTTCTCAGAACCTTCGCCTTCTTGGCTATTCCATGAGGTTAATTCCCTGATGAGCTTTTCCTGCTCCTCACTGGCTAATGACAATCTGTCATTCTGGCTTTTTATCTCAGCCAATTCTTGTTGCAAATTTCGCAACATAGCCATCATGGCCGCATTTGGATCTGGCTCACCCTGCAGATCTACATAAATTCCACCACCTTCTTCTATTCTATCACCTCACTGTACACTACATAGCACAGGTCAGTGAACAGAAAAAAAACAAACAACAAAAACAAAACTTTCGCTACAGCAATAAAATTACAGAGTGAGTACAGAGCAATCGTGAGCACAAAGTCACCAGCCCAGTTTTATAACTTGGGCTCTGATACCATTTGTCATGTCTCCATTTTTCCAACCAATTTTTTTTTTTTTTTTTAATATATATATGTGCTTGACATGTCTTTCATGGTTGAATCTAATTCCTCATGATGCACCCTTAATTGTATATGAATATCCTCAATTTATTTCATATGATAATTTGTTATTTAACTTCCATAAAATATAATACAACCCTTATATTTTCATAATACCCTCGTTGAGTCATTCTGTCCCATCAATACCTCGATTGAATTTTTTTTTCAATTTCACCACATCAAATTTCAATTTCGGCCTTTACATAATTATAATCTTTTCGAAGGTTTGGGGGGTGTCGTGCTATGGAAGAGGGGTTTTATTCCCTTTACCATGGTTACGCCCCATGTATAGCTATGGCACGAATGCGTTTGATAACGATTCATTTTCTCACTTGAATATATATGAGGTATAGAGGACCAATATATGGTCGACCAATGTATGCTTGTCAACTTCTGTCCTACGTCCATGTGGCATGAGAAATTAATTGGTTTTACCCAACCCGAGTACCTTGACTTGATACGGGTTCAGTGTGAAGTAGCCACGTAGATTTATGAAATCGGGTTTTTGTGTATATCAGAGATTTGTGCCAGCTATGGCCTTCATGTGTTTGGGGATTGTCGATTCGTTTTAATTGCATGATGATCCATCTCTGACTTGTTCAACTGTCATATGATACTAACCGTACGATTTCCTACGCTGGAGTTAAATGTTTCGATCTCCATCGGGATTCTCATGAGTCCTTGCCTGTGCGTTTGATTTTATTTCGGAAACCCTAGAACGCAATTCCTATGTTGAATTGACACCGGGCTGATATCGAGCCACGAGCTAGGGTTTCAACTGAACACAAATTTTTCGAGCCTTCTTATCTTCCAGGCTATTCGTTTCATTTTATTATCCTTTCGCATATGCATCTCTGCTTCTCGCTCCCCTCCACGAAGTGCCGCAACGCAGGAGGATGTTTAGCAGTGCGTGATTCTGGCTTCCAGCGGGAAGGTAACCAAGTTCACATTTAGAAATCTCTTTTTTTTTTCCATGGTCGATGGCTTACATATTTGATGATGTATATTCTAATATTCTATGAATTTTTCTGTTGGTTGCCAGGACGACACCTCCTCCGAACACACGTTGGATTGTTTCCCAAGTCAGTAGACTCCAATCCACTGCGTTCTATGCCTACGCTTCTCCCTTTTGCATCTGAGTTCTGCATATGGGTGAGGGTTTTTGAACTTCGAATGACAGCCTGAGCGGTTTCAAGGGGGAGTCACTCTGAATTCGTTATGGGTAAGTGAAACTCCCCCTGTGTTAAATTGTTTGTGATAGTTGTGTATATCGATATATAAAAACCAATTGTATTTTATTTCCTACATGTGCCCTTCGCTAGGATGGACGCCATTCTGCTATTTTTCTCCAGGGTTTCTATTCATCCTCCTCACTTGTACAGGTAACCCTGGTTCCCGCCATTTCCATATCACACCATCTACTGGTTTATCGACTCGATTTTTGGCTTGTGCCTCTTCAAATGCATATGGTATTATTGTTTTCAGGTGATGTGGGCACGCTGGCAAGCGTAACTCCCGACCATGCTCGTTGGCCATTTCCTCTAGCAACGACCTAGTCGTTCCTTCGATGCCCCTAATCTCCCTTTCAGGGGTTTCGTCTTACTGTGCCCACAGTTGACATCCCACCAATTATGTTAAGTTTTTCGTTTTGCCATTGTTTTACGTTGCAGGGTATGACTGTCATAGCAGTCAATGTTGTATCAAGACTATATGATACTGGTTTTTAAACTCAAGTTTCGCAGACATTGCACCACATTTCTATTTGATTTAATTTATGTATTTATTGTCATGGAACCCATCCGAATGGACAATGAATTATGCGCACCCTTTTGTTTTACTTATTTTTTTTTTTTAAATCGAGGACTGTCATAAGGTTGACCTCGCTCTTCACTTGTCAGTTTATGGATTCTCATACTCGTTCATGAAAATCTACAGCCGTCACTTCCCTCCACTACATATTCTCTCCTACAGGTTTTCTCTCGTTACATACTTAGTACCGTCTCGCACTAGAAGGATAAATTATCGTTACTGTGTCTGATATGTTTGCGCACCATATTAGTTTCCTTCTAAAATTTCGTTGTTTTGTTTATTCATCTCTGCTATGGTCTGTTGTTCTTGTTGTAAATACCTTGATTTCCTGGTTCAATTCGTTTAGATAATATAAATCTCAGAAGATGTCGGCGATGACTGTGCTACCCACAGATCTAGATCTCTTTTTTTTGTGTAGATCGCTATTGTAAATCAATTATTTTCTAACTGAAAGTACTTTTGCATCATACTTAGGTTCTCCTTTCTTCTTTGGGGATTTATCTTGAGGACGTGTAGTAGATAAAAGTATTCATTCAGTTTTATATGGGTTTCTAAAATCATTACCATTACAGTTACATGCAATTATACATGTAAGGCATGAATATGATTAAATTTTTTTTCTGCATAGACAGAGATGTTTATACACCAGTTACATGGTCTAATTCTGTTGTGTCTAGCAATATACTGTTCACTACATTAATAGCATGGGACCTCGTTTCTAATGTTTAATGGACAACCAATAAATTTCTCCGGATATAACTACTGTATTACAATTTCGGACAATCCGAATATAGGTTTTCTTTTAGTCCTGCCTTCTTCAGGAATTGCATTTTTCTTGTGATAACTAATACTCAAATAATTTTTTACTATGCCAAATACTTCTTAAAATTCCAATTTTTTAAGATGATATTTACAGATGCTTGAACAGTACTAGGAACTTCTGCATATAAAATTTACCTCCTGTATACCTCTATTATCAGATGAGAAATGTATAGATTTCTAGTGCAGGCTATGTTTTTGTTTGTTATTTAACTATAAAATCTCATATGCACATGCTGATCTGGTTATAGTAATTCTCTTATTGCTCTATTTT
The DNA here is from genome assembly GCA_034641835.2 of Pinus albicaulis. Classification (NCBI taxonomy): domain Eukaryota; kingdom Viridiplantae; phylum Streptophyta; class Pinopsida; order Pinales; family Pinaceae; genus Pinus; species Pinus albicaulis. The sequence continues at coordinate 244,750 of JAXQQM020081173.1, forward strand.
ATTCTTGCTCATAGAGTTTATTAACATAGGAGCAGAAGATTGAAATAAATTCAAGTATTGTATTCTCTGGACCTATAAGTATCCCTAGATCTGATCAGAGATGGTGTAGAAATTCTAGTGGATTCTATTTCACACAGATAATGTCTACAACTATACAGAGTTTTGAAGGTGAATACCTTCTACTGATTTTGTTAAATGTAGCATTTACAGTATAATATAAGACAAACCTTTATATGTAGCCAAATCATTCTGAATTAAATAAATCAACAAATAAGTAGAATCACATACCACTCAGCAAAATGACCAACCTCCCAACCTTAGTGTTCTATTTTTCTCCCAGAACTCACCCCCGAGCTGAGATCACCTCCATCAAAGACCCCCCCTAAATCTGTTTAGGAGTAGCTTATTTAAGCTATTGTTCCCCAAAGCATGTTTCTAATTCTGCGTCCAGAATCTCAGGATGCTTTTCTTCCTATTTGCCTAGGCTTCCCAATTTAGGGATTCTTTAAAGCTGTTTTATGCTTTTCCTCAGCTTTCCCAGCTTTTTTACCTCTTCCCAACTACTCTCCTCATCATTGGGGAAATTCAGATTTTTCCTCAAAAATCTAAATTTAAAACTTATTGTCTTTCAAGGATTTTTGAAAGATTGTGGGGACATATTTGCCTCATCCATCCTCACAGATTTAGCAAGTGATCTCATCATCTCATTTTTGGTCAATCTGCACCACAATACTTTATTCATTTCCTCAATAAAATGTTTAATTACATTCACAAAATAATTATCCTTTGGGGTCCACTCCCCTTAGGATGTAAAGTTCAAGTATCTAACTTTCAAAATAATTCACATGAATTGGGGGCATTACAACCTCCAACCTAGTTCAACAATATATTTCATGGGGTCAAGGCTTGAGATGATGTCGAAAAAAACATTACCAATATAGAAGATACCAAAGCTCAGTAGATCGGTCCCAATGTTATTAACTTTCTTGTTGTGGTTCAGGCTTCTAAGGAGTACCTCTTATCCATCTGTGACTAGAATGTCTCTGATTAAGAAATAAAGAAACCGTGAAGTAAGAAGTAGTATTTTCATTACTTTTTGAATGCGAACTCTAACTATTAGTTTCATCTTAAATATTAACTATTAATCTAATGGCCTAAAAATCCTCAATCATCTAGCATTCTATCTGATGGTTCAAATTGGTACAGGGTGGAAAATGGGGGAGTTGTTCTTAAAGGAAAACACCTTACGGTGTAGAAATGGTGGTTGTACAAAGAAATTAATTTGGCTTACTAACTTTTTTATTTTGTCTTGGAAGTGAAAATTACCCACACCAAAACAATCAATACACTCACCACAAATTCGACAGCTTGATAGAAAACAAACTATAGGGGGCTTTATGCACATCAAAAAAATGAACACAGGGTCATCATAAACTCTAGAGTTCAATGATAAGCCTAAAAAAAAATTATTTTAGTTGGTAGAGGGATGGCATGAACCACTAGAAAAGGAAATAGTGTGTGAGCTCAAAAGCTTCTCTGCCTCAAGCCAAAAAAAAATGAATTATTGTACTTTTGAAAAGAGCCTTTAGAGTAACAAATATAAATTATAGAGCCAATTCAAAAGAACAAAGGGGTTGCAAATAATTTGATAAATATTGAAATCTAAACCAAACATCAATCTGACATTAAAATAAAAAAACTCAATTTTATTTTCCTTAAAAAAGGCTGACCAATTTTCATACCAATCATCAATTGATCATTTTGATGGAGTTTTAGAAAAGCTTGCAGAGCTGGAATATCCTCTTCACATCATCTATATCATTTAAGTTCTCATATGACCTTTGTCAAATCTCTTGCAATAGGAAGAGGAGAGAAACAAGCTTTAAATAAGCTTGTGTCCTAAACTTATTTAGTTATGGATCCATTATTTCATTTGCGAGTTTCCATTTAGATTTAATGCATTTCTAACAATACTCCCAACTAATTTCCTAATTTAATTTCTAAAGAATGACACCTTTCAAGATATCATATCTATTATAACTAATAGGTATATATAGATCTAAATAATTAATTAAATATTACAAGAAAAGTCTAAATAATTAAATAGCAATTAATGTATTTACATCATATATCTAACAACCCTTTATATATATAGATATAATTTTAAAGTAGTTTTTAAATGATATTGAAAAACAAAAAATAATATCTTATATGGCGACAAATTAGATCAAAATTATTTACTCTCTATTTCAAAATAAACATGCATATAATCATAATAAAATATAAAATTGTTTATATTCTATTCCTAAATACGTCGTCACTCTATCATGCGATGCTCATATTATTTCTCACCATGTATTTCCCTGCTACACTATTCTTCTCTCAATTGTCAACCACCAACACTTGTCATGCGTGACCCTGCCCACTATTAGCTCCAACATTTACATTATCTTGACAAGAAGACTAAATACTCAAATAGCAATGATAGCTATTTCTGTGACTGCTCTAATCCTTTTGCTTCTTGAGTTTCTTGGTTTTTCCATGAGTTTTCTCTTTCCAAGAAAATTCTAAATACCGAGTACCGAAATTGCATAAATAAGTATGTGTGCTTCGTATCTACTCCCATTCTTCTTCTTATTGGGTTTCTTGGTTTTTCCTGTTGGAATTTTCTGAGTAATTCCGAACTATAACACACACAGAGATAAAAAACTAAAATTTAAATTTCAGTGATAGAGATGAAATATGAAACTGCTATTTCATTAAAAAAAAAACTGACTTTGTTACAACATAGAATTCTTCAGAACAAGGTTCTGGATTCACAACAAAATTCTGTTGGCTGCTACAAACACACAACGCTGCAATTTCCTTTTCTCCATCTCTCTGTCTTTTTCGCAATATGCACACAGTGCTATATGTCTTCAGCCTTAGAGAAAATTACAATAAAACAACAACTACATTTTACAATGTGCTCACGGCATATTTATAGATTGCATTACAAAATACATATATACTATAAATATCTCATATTTATAATATATATAACCACAATTAAAAAATATAAATAAACTGTGGTAAATAAAATTTAACCAACATTAAAACTAAAACATAAGAGGAAACTTAAAATTAAATTAAAACATTTAAATTTATACTAAAGTTTTAAAACTTAATTCCTTTCATGCTTTCTGAGGGCTGCTTCAAAAGCCTTCCTGTGAGTTCCCTCCCCCCCCTGAAACTCTTTTTGTTTTGTGAGGAGGTGGGTCTAGTGAGGAGTGACGTCAGCTCCTTCAGGGTTGCTTTCCCTCTGCTGCTTTGAGCTTTGCTGCCCCCTCCGGAATGTTTCCGCCTTTGTGTTAAATGTAGTTGGTGGAGTTTTAATGCAGGTGGTTGTTGCACATAGGAACGAAGCTTACACCTCCTTTGCATTCATGCTGCCACTCTTCGAACTGCCATCAGCCATTAATCTGCTATCTCTTCATTCCCATCACAATTACTTCGATGTCCTGCTGATATGTGCGGGAAGTTGGAATTAAATTCCAACACTCCCCCTTAATTTCAACTGCTAGGTTTTCTTGCATACCCAAGCATTTTCTGAAATAATTAAAACTCTTTTGCGTTAATGGCTTTGTTAAAATATCAGCAAACTGCTCCTCTGTTCTGCAGTGCTATAAAATAATTTCACCATTCTTAACCAGTTCACAAATAAAATGAAATTTAGCATCAATATGCTTTGTTCTCTTATGAAAGACAAAATTCTTTGATAAAGCTATCATTGAGCTGCTATCACAGTAAATGGTTGTGCTTTTTTCTTGTTCATGACACAAATCTCTAAGTACTCTTCTTAGCAATACTGCTTGGCATGCTACTGTTATTGCTGCCACATATTTTGCCTCCGCTGTTGATAAAGAAACTATTGGTTGCTTCTTGGAAGCCCATGAAACGGTTCCCGATCCCAAATAAAACAAATATCCAGATGTGCTTTTTCTATCATCTACACTTCCAGCCCAAGCACTGTCAGTGTAATCAGTCAATTTAAAATTTTCAGATGAGGAGTATGAAAAACCATAACCCTTCGTTCCATTCACATACCTAAGAATTCTCTTGGCTGCCTGCCAATGAGTCTCTTTCGGTCTTTCCATAAATCTATAGATTAAAATTACAGCGTGCATTATATCCGGCCTAGTTGCAGTCAAATACATGAGGCTTCCAAATATGCTCTTGTACAATGTCAGATCAAAATCCTTGCTATTGTCTTCTTTAATCAATTTTAACCCCATGAAATTTGCAGTTACAGTTGCCTTGCTGTTCTGCATGTTGAATCTTTTCAACACTCCTTCAACATATTTTTCTTGGGAAATAAAAATCCCATTTTCATTTTTCTCTACTTCAATTCCAAGAAAATATCTCAAAAAACCCAAATCAGTCATTTCAAATTCACTCTTCATGACTGCTTTAAAATCAGTAATGAGAGAAACTTCATTGCGAGTAAAAATTAAATCATCTACATATAAAACAACAATAAAAATCTTACCAAAATTTTCTTTTATGTAGAGTGTGGGTTCTCCATCACTTTTCTCAAATCCATTTTCAATCAGGTAAGCATCTATTCTGCTGTACCATGCTCTCGGTGCTTTCTTTAGCCCATAAAGAGCTTTCTTAAGCTTGCATACTTTGTGCTCTTGGCCTTCAATCTCATATCCTGAAGGTTGTTCAACATATACCTCCTCTTTCAACACTCCATTTAGGAATGTATATTTAACATCCATTTGATAAACCTTCCATTTGTGTTTTGCTTCTATGGACAATATTGTTCTCACTCTTTCCGTCCTTGCAACTGGTGCAAAGGTTTCTTCGTAATTTCTTCCTTGTTTTTGCTTGTAGCCTTTGACAACAAGTCTTGCTTTGTGCCTTTCAATATTGCCTTCAGCATTGCTCTTGGTTTTATAAACCCATTTTACTCCAATGACTTCTTTACCTTTTGGATGTCCACTAACTCCCATGTATTACTCTTCTCTATTGCACCAATTTCTTCATCCATTGCTTCAATCCATTTTTCTTCCTTTACGACATCTTCAAAATGAATTGGGTCATCAACATGAAAATACAAAGAAAATAAAGAGTTCAGATCGGCATTATCATTTACCTCTCCTTGTTCATAAATGTCACTCATATTTCTGAATCTCGGTCTTCTTGGTGTACTTGGAGTTCCACTTGAACTCGATGGAGTTTCAGTTCCCTATGGTGTGCTTGAAGAAACACTTCCTTGATTTCTCAAGGTTGTTCTATTTCCAGCTTGTGGTGTGGTTTGTTGTGCTTGCGGTGGTGGAGGAGGAGCCACCAAAGAAGGATTATTTACTGCAATCCCTTCCACTTATTCTTCGTGAGACACACATGTCTTCACATTCACCATTTTCTCTAAGCTTCCATCCCAAGCTTCTTCTTCAATAAACTACACATCTATGCTGATTATAACTTTCTTGGTGGATGGATTATAGAGTTTGTAGGCCTTGGACTCATCACTGTATCCAACAAAGATACATTTCTCCCCCTTACTGTCAAGATTCTTTCTCAATTGATCTGTGACATGTGCATATGTCACACATCCGAAAACTTTCATGTGGGTGACATGTTGTTTTATGCCGCTCAACACTTCTTCTGGAATTCTGTTCATGACAACTTTGGTTGGGCATCTATTCAAGATGTATGCTGCACAATTTAAAACTTCAGCCCAATACTCATTTCGCAGTTTTTTTTCCTTCAACATGCTCCTTACCATATCCATGATGGTTCGGTCTTTCCTTTCTGCAACATCGTTTTGCTGAGGTCTGTACCTTGTAGTAAACTGCTTATGAATGCCATTGTCCCTATAGAAACATAGGAAATCTTTGGAGATGTATTCTCCACCTCCGTCAGTCCTTAGCACTTTGATGTAGTGCCCACTCTGCTTCTCAACATGAGCTTTGAAGTGGCAGAACTATTCAAACACTTCACTCTTATGTTTTAAGAAATACACCCATGTCCCTCTGGTGTAATCATCTATGAATGTCAAAACATATTTGTTGCTAGCTAAAGATGGCATTTGCATTGGTCCACACAAATCTGAGTGGACAATCTCTAAGGGTGATTTTGCCCTTATACTCTTTTCTGCTGGAAATTTTTCTCTCTGTTGTTTGCCCAAGATGCAGCCTTCACAAAGGAAGTCTGGTTTCTTAATCAATGGTAATCCATTTATCATTCCCTTTCTGTGCAACAAGTTCAGGCCTCTGAAATTGAGATGTCTAAATATCAAGTGCCATAACCAATTTTCATCTTTCACTTCCTCTTGAAATACCTGTTGTGTTCTAGCTGCTACATTTCTTCCTTCCTTCAAGTCTGCTCTAAGCTTGAGAGGAAACATCCTATTTATTGTCATCTACACCTCTACAATGAATTTCTTTCTTGGAGGTATGTCCATGATTGTGCACACATCATATTTAAAAAATACATTGTAGCCTTTGTCAATGAGCTGTCTAATTCTCAAAAGATTACATTTCAAGCCAGGTACATAATATACATCTGGAAAAAACTTCAGCTCTCCATTTCTTGCTAGGATACTGACTCAAACTTTTCCCTTGAAAGAGATCTTACTATCAGTTCCTATTGTTACTTAAGATTTAACATTTTCATCCAGATTGGAAAATATTGCTATGTTTCCAGTCATGTGGTTACTACAACCTGAGTCTAAGAACCATACATCATCTTGTTTATGTTGTGCTATATTACATGTTTCCACTACAATATGCATTATGGTTTTGGATAGAATTCTCCATCTGGTTCCACTCGTAACACATACCCGTCAATCACATGATCAACATCCTAGAAATATATATTAAGCAATGAAACCTGGCAAACATCGTGGACTTTCACTGTCATATGTAGTGAAATTCGGTAGGACAGTAATCTAATCCTCTCAAGGTTCTCAAAATTCCCACAATACTGTGTTTCCAACTTGGCAGATGACCCAATCCTCAAGGAGCTACTCTTGGGCTTGATGCACAAGTATACATGTTCCCCAACTTGGAACTCCTTAAATGCTCTATGTTGATCCGCGTAACTCTTATGCTTGTCTCGTGTTGCCTTAAAATTCCTTTTAATAACTTGCATTTCTTGTTCCATATATACCAACATGTTTGGTCCAATTAATAGCTAGTTCAATCGATCACTCCAGTTGATAGGAGTATTTCAATTCCACCGATTAAAAAACTCAAAGAAACTCATATTCAAGGACTCCTAATACCCATTATTATACTCCAACTATACAAGTGGATTATGCTGCTCACACTTCCTCTACTGATGCATGACATACATCCTCAACATTTTTTTATTGGTCATGCAAGACTTTTGTCAATTAAATAAAATATTCTGCATTTTTATGCTGGTTAATGTGATTAATGGTGTTTGATCTTAGAATTTTTTTTTACATATTGATAATGAAAATTATTTCATAATAATCACATTATGACATTACGATTAGTATATTACTATTGATTAAGAAAAAGGTGACAGAAAACCAAAAACCAATCATTGAAACACTGGTTAATATTTAATGATGAAGCTTCTTTCTGACTGAAACCAAACAAAATTAATTATTTTTCATTTGCAAAAGAACCTTTAGAGTAACACATATAAATTACAGAGCCAAGTCAAAGGAACAAATGGGTTAAAAATAATTTTATAAAGATTAAAATCTAGACCAAACATCAATCCCACATAAATTGAAAAAACCTCAATTTTCTTTTCCTTAAAAAAGGCTGAAATTTTTTCATACCAAACAACAATTGATCATTTTGATGGAGTTTTCCAAAAGCTTGCAGAGCAGGAATATTCTCTTCACTTCATCTGTATCATTAAATCTTTGATACAGTGATAGTAATCAAAAGTGTCCTCACTCAACTCTCTTGCAATAGGAAGAGGAGAGAAATCTTGTGTCCTAAATGTATTTAGTAATGGATCCATTATTTCATTTGCAAGTGTCCACTTATATTTAATTCATTTCTAAAAGTACTCCTAACTAATTTCCTAATTTAATTTCTAAAGAATGACACTTTTCAAGATATTATATCTAATATAACTAATAGATATCTATAACTCTAAATGATTAGATAGGAATTAATGTAATTTACATCACATATCTAACAACCCTTTCAAGATATATATATATATATATTGGTAAAAATGCGAAGGTGGATTATACTTTCATGAGAAATGCGGCCGAAAATTTCATTTCGCCAACAGTTCAGTCGAACTAATTATGTCGTTCACATTGACGACGTATTGATGGCATGGGTAAATAGGTTTTTTTCCATAGATGGGAAAAGTGGAAAAAAAGGTTCGACCAAAATAATAGTCCGGCTGAAATTTTCAAAATAATTTGCCCAAAATTTTTATTATAAATATACAAACCCCAAGACCGCGACACTTTTGGGATCTGTTACCGTTCGGTTAGCTACTCTTGCTCTGTTTCTACTCTGTTGTTGTCTTTGTCACTTTTTTTGTATTTCTGCGTTGTAGCAGGGGCGAGGAGTGGAGCAAGCAAAGGTGAGAAGGTTATACCTTGCTTATGGTTTATGCTCTGTTATTTTTTGTTATTGTTTTTAAAATTTTATTTTTTGTGTTTGCAAGTTATTTCTAATCTACATCCTCTGCGATGTCCTCGGTGATCTGCGGCCTCATCATCTCGTTGTCTTCTCGTTGTAGCCTCGTCGTCTCGTCGTTTGCTAGTTGCGGCCTCGTCATCTTGTTTTTTGCTCATTGTGGCCTCGTTGTCTCACTGTCTACTCATCGTGCACTCTCGTTGTCTCGTTGTCTCTGAATTTCTAGGTAGAAGAGAAAACCTACTATTTTCATCCTCTTACATTAAGAATTTCCCATAGAATTTGTTGTGGTTAAGATAACTTTATAGAATCAGTACTAGTTAGCTTTGTAATTATATCCCATATCACTATTATAAGCTTAATTATGTAGATAACTGTGACAAAGTGTATGATACATAGTTTGTTACATAACTTCTGTGACTTATACCGATATAGGCTTAGTTTATACTCTCTCCATAAATCTTGAACATGGTTTGTTTCATCTAACTAACAAGTTGTACTATCATGTTACTCTAAATATGTGGTGTTAATTAGGGATACCAATTACCATAAGCATAGTCTCTTTGTTCTAGCTCTCTAATCATAAGTCTAGTGTAAGAGCTTAACGAATTTGCCAACTTAAACTGCATACATCTGTAGATAAGCTATAAGCAGTAAGCATTGACATAATTAATCACACTTTCTATGAAATGTATAAGGTATGATTAAAAGAATGATGATACATGGAGTTACTATACCATATCTAATAGCTTCATAAGTGTAAATTCAGACTGAGTACACGGTTCACACTAATCACATATCGACCATTATTTATATAAGCTTACTTATACCTATTCATTACTCTGATTACGTGTTTACAGCTAGTCTCATCATAGAAGTTGTCATAACTATTGTTAATTTTTCAACCTCTTTATATATAAGCTATAGAATCATTTGTAACCTCATATTCAATGGGCTTTGATTCCCTGTTCGTTTTACACTAATTAATGTTTTACTTATATTCGATTATTGTGTTTATAACTAGTCTGATCATCGAAGTTGTCATAACTATTTTTACTTGTTCAACCTTTTTATATCAGCTATAGAGTCATTGTAACCTCATATTCAATGGGCATTGATTCCCTGCCTGTTTTACACTAACTAATGTCTACCTATATTAGATTATTGTGTTTATAGCTAGTATGATCATATGAAGTTGTCATAACTATTTTTACTTGTTCAACATCTTTATATAAGCTATAGAGTCATTGTAGCCTCATATTCAATGGCCTTTGATTCCATGTCCATTTTAAGCTAAGTAATGTTTACCTATATTCGATTACATTAGATTACATCTACTTTGATCATATGAGCTGTCATAAATGTTGTTACTTGTTAAACCTCTTTATATAGGCTATAGAGTCATTGTAACCTCATATTCAATGGGCTTCAATTCCCTGTCTGTTTTACACTGAGTAATGCTTATCTATAATAGATTATTGTGTTTATAATTAGTCGAATCATAGAATATTTCATTACTGTTGTTATGTTTTCAACCTCTTTACATAAGTTATAGAGCCATTGTAACCTCATTTTCAATGGGATTTGATTCCCTATCTATTTTACACTAAGTAATGTTGACCTATATTAGATTATTGTGTTTGCAGCTAGTCTGATCATAGAATTTTTCATAACTGTTGTTAATTGTTCAACATTTTTATATAAGATATAGAATTATTGTAACCTCATATGATGATTTGTTGTTGTTGGCTAAATTACTATGTCCCGATGTGAAGCTAAAAATTTCAATATTAGATCTCAACTTATGAGATATTGACAATTAATTTATGATTTATAATGAAAACCAATTAAACTTTAGCTACACATTAATTTCATGCCAACAAATCCACGAGACATCCATGCATACATGCATATTTTTAGCTTTAGTCTACATGCATTTTGTATAACCTATCATGATTTATACTAGTGTCTAGGATAATTGTCTTCAGACAGCTTTCACATGCACACAACAGCTCCACCAGACATACATAAATACATGTATATATTAAACATTAGTCTACATCCATCTTGTACAACTTATCATGAATAATACTAGTGTGAAGGATAATTTTCGTCACACAAATTTCACATGCACATAAGAAATCCACCAGACATAGATGCACACATGCATATATTAAACATTAGTCTACATCCATCTTGTAAAACCTATCATTATATTCTCATTCCTATGTGCAGGATAATTGTCTTCACACAACTTTCACATGCACACAACAACTCCACCAGACATATATGCATACATGCATATGTTAAGCATTAATCTACATCCATCTTGTGTATCCTATCATTATATTTTTATTTCTAGCAAGATATTTATTTCAATTAAATTCATAAATAAACATACCAATTTAAACTTATGCACATACTTGGTTTTCTTGGCTAATGTTCATCCTTCACACAACTTTCACATGAACAAAACGTCTGAACCAAGCATACATGCATGCATGCATATATTAAACATTAGTCTACATCCATATTGTAGAACCTATCATTATATTTTCATTTCTAGCAGCATATTTATTTCAATTAAGTTCATAAATAAGCATACCAATTTAAACTTATGCACATACTTGGTTTTCTTAGCTAATGTTCATCCTTGGATGACAACATCACTCCATTTTTGAACTCAAGGAAAACATTAATGAAAACCATGTACATGTCATTTCTCCCATAAACTTTAAGGCCAACCATGTACATGTCATTTCTCCCATAAACTTTAATTTAATATACTTTTAAAGAAAATGGTAGTGCTTTTGGAAACCATGTACATGTCATTTCTCCCATAAAAAATAAGGAAAAGTTTAAGGATAACCATGTATATGTCATTTCTTCCATTTCTCCCATAAACTCAAAGAAAAATTTAAGGATAACCATGTCCATGCCATTAGAATTTTCTAGTGTTTCTGGAACCATGTACATATCATTTCTATGTCAATTCTCCCATAAAATTTAAGGAAAACCTTACTTTAAGCCATTTTCTAGTGTTTTTGGAACCATGTACATGTCATTTCCATGTCATTTTTCGCATAAAATTTAAGGAAAAATTTAAGGATAACCATGTACATGTCACTTCTTCCATAAAATCAAGGCAAACTTTAAGGATAACCATGTACATGTAATTTCTCCCATAAAATTTAAGGAATTTGCTAGTGTTTTGGGAACCATGTACATTTTATTTCTTTGTCATTTGTCCCATAAACTTTAAGGCAAACCATGTACATGTGTCATTTCTACCATAAATATGCCATTTATATGATAAACAATAAGAAAAACTCTAAGGCAAACCATGTACATTTCATTTCTCCCTTAAACTATACGCAATAAAAACTTTAAGGCATGTCATTTATAGATGTCATTTCTCCAAAAAAATTAAGGAGAAATTTAAGGCAAGCCATGTACATGTCATTTCTCCCATAAATGCAAGGCTTTCTCCCATAAACTCAAGGCAAAATTTAAGGAAAAAAATGTACATGTCATTTCTCCCATAAATTTGAAGGAATTTGCCAGTGTTTTGGGAACCATGTACATGTCATTTGTATGTAATTTCTCCTTAAACTTTAAGGCATTTGCTGGTGTTTTGGGAACTATGGACATGTCATTTCTGCGAAATTTCTCCCATAAACTTTAAAGAAAACTTTAAGGAAAACCATGTACACGTCATTCCTCCCATAAAATTAAGGCAAACTTTAAGGAAACCATGTACATCTAATTTCTCCCATAAAACTTAAGGCAACCCATGTACATGTCATTCTCCCATAAACTTTAATTTATTAAATTTTTTAAAATTAAGGCAAAATTTAAGGAAAACAATGTACATATCATTTCCCCCATAAACTTTAAGGCAAACCATGTACATCTCATTCACCCATAAGCTTTAATTTAATATATTTTTCATGAAAATGCTAGTGTTTTAAGGAAAACCCTATTTCCAAATTGCAAAGGAACTCGTAACTCTACTAAAAACTCTACAAAGATTAACAAGAAGTTTCATTTAAGATAATTTGAGTATCATCCATTTGATTCTAGGTAGATGCTCTTTGGGACATTGGATGGGGAAGTCGTTGTGATCAATGATGGAAGGGGTAAAACTATTGGCCACGTTGAGTGAGTTGCAATAAATCCTAGTATTCTTGGATTCCGTTGGCTCAACAATGACCCTTCCAAGACAAAAACGGTAGAAACCCTGCCACTTACACATATGAAGATTTTGAGAAACTAACATCTGTCCATATTAATGCAACAAATAATTATTTCCTCGCTAGTGGATATTCAAAACAAGTTTCTCTATGTGAGGTGTCGAGTGGAAAACAATTAAACTTTTTGAAGATCTCCAACGTGAACATAAAAATGAGGTAATATTTTCTCATTATTCCCCATACTTGTTTGTGACTCCATCATTTAATTAGGAAATCAAATTGTGGGACTTACGACAAAATCCTACACATAATTTATATAAAATAACCAACATAAGAGGGAATGTGAGTGTGCGCTTTACTCGTGATGATCATTATATACTTTCCTCAGTTGTTGATAATGAGGTCTAACAACATTTAGCTATCGATGGGAGGCTATATATGAAGTTTGGAAATGCTCCTATATGAATTTCTCAGAACTATACAAGATCATATTGCATGAAAAGAGGGGATTACATTATTAATGGGATTTTATCACAACCTTGTTCACTATTTTAAAGGTTCTTGACAATTTGCCTCTAAGTTGGTTGGAGAGAGAACAAACAATATTTGAACATTTTTTTGAATTTCTTCCATATAATTAGAGAGAAAGGGTGTTTTAAGAATTTTAAAAGGGCGTGAAACTGAAATAGGCTCTAGAACAATTTTGTCGTGCAAGAAAAACAAACTAGGCACAAGAAATGGTAATTCTATTTCATTTTCTAGTTCTATTCTTGCTGCCAAATTGGACTTTTGTACATTCCTAGCCACTTACCATATCTCCAAATTGATAAGGAACTTTAAAAAAAAATCTACAACGATTAACAAGGAGTGTTGTCCTAGATAATTTGAGTATTATCCATTTGATTCTAGTTTGATGGTTTTTGGGACTTTGGATTGGAAACTAGTTGTGATAAACCATGTAAGTTGTAAAATTGTTGGACATGTTCAGTGAGTATGAGAAAATCGTATTATTCTTGGAGTGTGTTGGATCTTGTCTTTATTTAAGATAATTGATTTTGGATTTCACTGTGAAACTAGATTATATGTTATAAGTTAGGTTAGATGGAATTGGATTTGCTAATGCCTCTGCTCTCAATTCCCTACGGATTAAATCTGACTTGCCATGTTCGATTTTGTGTATACTTAGAAATATATATATCACCTTTGCCTTTCCACGCGTTGAAGTCAGTTTGACAGTCGAGATGTATCAAACGGTTGCAAAGCATTAAGTCAAACATCCCAAGCCGGTCACACAATACTATTCCTCCCTGTGTGCATGCATTCAACCGCCAAAGTTCTTAAGTCGTCTGCCCTACGAACGAAGGATTTGTCAATGGTCCACGTTACAATTAATTTGAATTCAATTCAATATGCACATCGATTGACCATGTCACATCTAAAAAAACGTGTCTACTTCGGCTCCTCGCCCTGTCCCTCTTGTATTTATGTTTCAATGTGAGGAAGAGTAATGTATTGTATGCATCTACCGAATATATGATCTGCATCCACCAAATCACTTTTTCGTAACTCTCATTACCGACCATCAATCATCTAACTGAACCGATCCATCAGATGAACACACATTTATTAAAACGATGCCATTACCCAAGAAAATGCTAAATGATGTGTCCGTTATTCTGGTTGCCTTACTTATGTGGACGTTGTCGTTTAAAGCAGGCCCCTTACTTATGGTTGTTGCTCGAACTCAACCCACCCAACACTTTATAGGACCTCATAAAAGCAGCAATGATCAATTGCTTGGAGGTGATGGTCATTCTGGCCATCATCACAACCCCCTACTCGTGCTTGCTGATCCTAAACCCAATCCCTATCTTCCAACTCCTTCACACCATTGTAACATTCATTCTTCCATTGAGGCGTCAGCAGCAGGAGAACTGTCTACGTGCCCTCCAGCTGCACCTCAGTGCCCAATAAATGCTCCAACTCCTGGATGTTGCACTGCAAAATCAAAGCAGGAGCAGCAAGTGAAGGCTAATCCCTCTCAAGTGCTTGCTGATCCTAAACCCAGTTTTCATCTTCCGTTAGGGGCGTCAGCAGCAGCAGAACCTTCCAAGTGTCCTCCAGCTACACCTCAATGCCCAGCCAATGCTCCAGAATGACCATCACCTCCAAGCAATTGATCATTGCTGCTTTTATCGATAATATGAGGAACATATGCTTAATTTTATCAATAATATGTAAATACATCTAATATTAACATAACCATTTTAAATATGTTAAATATGTCTGAGATTCATTGAGTCATTTTAATTTTAAATTTTATTAGTTACCTCAGTTCGTTGAGATGATAAATATTGTAAGATAACTTTAATGGTGAAATAAAATTTTGAACGCAAACTGACAATGTAATAATATTGAATGATAGAAACTGTGAATAATAAGAATGTAGTCAATTATGAAGTCATCATTGTGATCGATTTCAAACTATTTTCTTCTACTATTCTTATTTTCACCCATGTTAGTTTTGTCATATTTTCATATTGATTATTTGAAAAGGACAGTTGGAATCGTAAACCATTTAAATATTTAGCTGGAGTTGTTGTAGTAAACATCATACCTTGTCTCTCTTGCTCTCCAATATTAATAGGTTGAATTACTATAACACAAAAATCAATGTACATTGTCAATAATTTTTTGTGCTTACACTGAAATCATTTCACACACACTATTAATCCAATGACTTTAAAATTAATGTGCCATCATACATCAAATTAGAAATCAACATATACACTAAAATCAATGCAACTAATGCAAGAAATGAAATAATAATAGAAAACAACATCTACACTAAAATCAATGCATATAATGCAAGTAATGAAATATGATTAGAAATCAACATCTACACTCAAATAAATGAGTCTAGTGCAAGTATGAAAATAGGATTTAAAGCCAACATCTACACTGAAATCAATGCATCTAGTGCATGCAATCAAATAGCATTAGAAATCACCATCTACACTGAAATAAATGCATTTAGTGCAAGGAATCAAATAGGATTATAAATCATCTACATTTAAATCAATGCATTCAGTGCAAGCAATCAAATATAATTATAAATCAACATCTACATTAAAATTAATGCATCTAGTGCAAGCAATCAAATAAGATTAGAAATCACCATCTACACTGAAATCAAGGCATTTAGTGAAAGAAACCAAATAGGATTAGAAATCACCATCTACATTGAAATCAATCCATTGAATGCAAGCAATCAAATAGGATTAAAAATAATCTACATTGAAATCAATTCATCTAGTGAAAGAAATCAAATATAACCAAAAATCAAAATCTACATTAAAATTAATGCATCTAGTGAAATCAATCAAATAGGATTAGAAATCATCATCTACACTGAAATTAATGCATTTAGTGCAAGCAATCAAATAGGATTAGAAATCATCTACATTAAAATCAATCTATCTAGTGTAAGTAATCAAATATCATTAGAAATCAACATCGACACCAAAATCAATTCATCTAGTGCAAGAAATAAAATAGGATTAGAAATCACCATCTACACTTAAATCAATGCATCTACTACAAGAAACCTTCTTCCCTATCTCCCCCATATATATCTATATATCCATCAATATCTCCTTCTTTTTCTCTTTATCTCCCCCATATATATCTATATATCCATCCATATCTCCTTCTTTTTCTCTTTATCTCACCCTACCATACACACACTCTCTCTCACTCCATATCTATCAGTTTCCTTGTCCCTTCCTCCTTCTCTCCATCTATATTTTTTTCTCTTCACCTTACATCTATATCTATATCTCACTCTATCTCTCTATATCAACTCAAAAAAATAAAATCGCTTTCTCCAATCTATCTATCTATCTATCACTCCCTCCTCCTCCTCCTCTCTCTCTCTCTCCCTCTCTCTCTCTCTCTCTCGCTTCTATCTATCTTCCTTCTTGCTACCCTTTCTCCCTCTCTCTCCATCTTCTTTATCACTCCCCCTCTCTCTCTCTCTCTCCACCTTTCACCCTCCATGTCTTTATTATTACCTCCCCCTCTCCATATTCATATCTCTTTCCCTACCTCTCTTCACTCTCTCTCTTCCTTTCTCTCACCCCCCCTCTCTCTCTATCTTCAACTTCCAACTTTGTTACCATATGCCTCTCTCTCTCCTTCTCTCCACCCTTCTCTCCATATCTCCTTATTTGTGTCTTTATCTCACCCCGAAACATACACACTCCCTCTTAATCTCTCCCTTGTCACTCCCCCTCTCTCTCCACTACTCACTCTCTATGTATTTATTCTTCCCTCCCTCTCTCCTCATCCAGATCCATCTCTCAATCCCTCCCTCTCTCCCCCTCCAAATCCATATTTCTATCCCTCCCTCTCTCCTCTCCTCTCTCCTCCTCTCTTTCAAGTCCCCTCTCCTTTCCTTCCTCTCTCTCCCTTTCTCTCCTACCTCCCTTTGTCTTCCCCCATCTCTCTCTCTCTCTCCATCTCTCAATCCCTCCCTCTCTTCCCCTCCAAATCCATATTTCTATCCCTCCCTCTCTCCTCCCCTTTCACCTCCTCTCTTTCAAGTTCCCTCTCTTTTCCTTCCTCTCTCTCCCTTTATCTCCTACCTCCCTTTATCTTCCCCCATCTCTACCCCTCTCTCTCTCTCTCTCTCTCCCCTACAATCCTCTCTTCCCCCATCACTCTCTTCCTCTCTCTCATCATTCCTCTCTCGCCTCCTTCTATTTGACCCCCCAACTCTCTTTCTTTCTCTCTCTCTCTCTGTCCTCCAATCCTCTCTCCTCCCCCATCACTCTATCTCACTCTCCAACTATCTTACTATTTCTATCCCTTTATCCTTCTCTCCCCCCTTGTCTCCATCACTCCTATGTGTCTTTATCCCACCCATAAGCATACACACTCTCTCTCCATCTCTCCCTTGTCACTCCCTCTCTATGTATTTCTTCTTCCTTTCCTTTATCCACCTCCAGTTCCATCTCTCTATCCCTCCTTCTCTCCTCCTCCTCTCATCCTTTCTCTCTCTCCCTTTCTCTCCTACCTCCCTCTCCCTTCCCTCTTCTTTCTCTCTCTCTCACTCTTTACCCTCCAATCCTCTCTCCTTCTCCCTCTCTCTCTCCTTATCTCTCTCCCACCTCGGTCTTTATGTTTCCCTCTCCCTCTTATACCCTTCTTTAACTCTCTCACTCTTCTCACTCTTTCTCTCTTCATTCCTCTTCTCCCTTCTCCTTCAATTTATCTCCATATCTCCCTTGTCACTCCCCCTATTTCTCCACCTCTATCATATATCATGATATATTAATATATATTACAATATAATAAATTTAATATTGTATTAATCTAAACATATTAAATTTAATAATATTAATATTTTAATATTAATGTTAGAGTTAATAATGTTTATTTTGGCATTGTATTAATAAGAATTTGGTCCATGGTATTTGACCCTTATACTTCATATATAATTAGATCTTGACTTCTAATCGTATTTGATATATTTTTATTTATTTACCTTACCTCTTTATACCTTTTTTATATTTACTTATTTACCATACCTATTTTATAAATATATTATTTGGCCCATGGTATTTGCCCATGGTATTATTAATAATTTGTCCCATGGTATTTGGCCCATGGTATTAATAATAATTTTTCCCATGGGCTTCACCTAAATAAAACATGGTTTTGAGTTTTTGTAAATATAAAGTGGTTTTTTGAGTAAACATAAAAATCTATTTTATTTATTTACCATACCTCTAGTTTATTTATATTTTTATTTATTTACCATACCTCCTGAGTAATATAAAAAGAGGTTTTATTTATTTACCATACCTATGGTTTATTTATATTTTTATGTATTTACCATATATTATTTATTTACCATATCTCTTTTTTGAGTGTTAGTAAACTCTTCATATTTTAAGTTTATATGGTTTAAATTTATTTTTGATAAATTTTTAATTGTTCATTTATATGTTTATGTAAGTTATTGTTCAAGCCGACATTTTTTTTGGCTTCCGACATACTTACACATCGGGGTCATACTGGGCTGTAGAATGCCCCTCTCAGCGCAACTAGATGACTTCATATTTTCCATTTACCATCTTAATCAATGACATCATATGCTTTCCATCACTTTAATAAAAATACTACTTATAGATGCTATAATTGTCTATCAAGACAAGAGTAGCAATTGAAATTTAACTCTATGGTGGTATTAATGAGAGTTTACCAAATTCCTACTTAATATTAAAAACATGCATTAATAATTAGAAAACTACATTAATAGATCATGTTAATGTACTTGTTAAATGGAAGGTGGAGCTCTAGTGGAACCTGATAATGGTGGCATGTGTGAATTCTAACCATTGATGTGTTTTCCTCCATCGATTGGTTCCTCATTTGGCGTTCTGGTCTTGTGACACATGACTTCCTACATGCGGGGCCAACACATGTCGGATCTCATGACTCACTACATATGATTACACTTGGCTTGAAGACATGCCCTAAAAGGGTCATTTTTGAAGACATAATTTATTTTCTGGTTTTATATGGTTTTTGAGATAATTTTCAAACCAAGTTTATTTTTGAAAATGAGGAAATGACGAGAACTCAGTTATGATATTTCCAAGGGTTACAAAGAATCAGACGATGTATGGTTGATGTTATAAAGCTATATTTTTTGTTTTGGGGCTTATGAAAATGTCTTAGGCTTTATGACTAGGTTTTGTATGTATGAAAAAACTGGTATCTCGGAAAGGTATTATTATAGTATATTGATGAAAAATTTGTTGTGATGAATATGTTGACTGATGAATAAGGCTTAACAACATTGGTAATAGCTTAATGAGAAGTTTGTGACAACTTGATGAACAGAGTTGTGACAATAGTGTTGACATATGTTTCTCAAAACTTATATTATTTATGATGCTTGTTGATTGTGTCTGAAATATTGTTGAAAGTTTTCCAATATAGATTGAAGGAGATGACTGCCTCAACTGAGGTTGGTTACTCAATTATTTTACCGCCTGCAACATTTAGAGGTTGGTTCATTAATCAATTTATTTCCTACAAAATTCATATGGTGGTGCCTTAATTAGGTTCTTTCCCATAACATGTTAGTGTTTGCATCATTTCGGGGTTGATTCCTCAATTTTGTTGTAGCTGAAACCTAGTCGGTACTTGCATTTTTCAGGGAATGGTAGTGATGCCAGGATATTGGGTTAAACAGATCCTAGCATATATAAACTCGTGTACGCTTCCTTCAACATGAAAACTCTCACATAATTTCTTCATTAAACAAATATTTGCAACTGCTTAAAATGTACATAAATAAAGAGAGCTTATACAAACACAAATATACTGAGATATAAATACACAAGAAATTCCTTGGCCAAAAATAATAGTCGATGGCCTTTTAGATCTCGGCCCTTTACAAAAATCTCTCAGCCCATTTCTCACTCTCTCTGTATTCCTCACTTCTTCACTTATATTTCTTCATCACAAAACCCTCCTATTTATACATAAATATGAATTTATTCCACTCCATAAATTCCTCTACACAAATCTCAACTAAAATTTAAATTAGATTTATCCATTTTTTAGGCTCAACTAAGTCCTGTTTATGGAATTCCTAATCCCTAGCTTATCTACCTAATTCAACTCCACTCCTATCCTTAAATATTTAAGGAATATTTACAATAATCCTCACATTTATATTTTCTCTCTTAATTTATTAAAAATGAGAAAAATAATTAATAAAATAATTAAAAAACTTCACCCCCTAAATTACACAAATGAATAATGAAAATTTAGCTTTGATGCTCGTGCATCAGACTCCCCATGTAGAGATGTTTCCATAGACTCTTGTCCATGAGGTCCGTCACTTTTCTGTAATAATGTGATAACCACAAGTCCTGATGACTTGCTCCCTCCAGAATTCCAAACTTTGTTCTACCGCCAGTTCTTCAAAATATTAACTCAATTTGGTAACTCATCACTCACTGTATCAATCATATTCCATCGGCTTCTCCAACACTTTCTTTCGCCAATTCCTCGGAGTAATTCCTCTTTGTACAATGCTTTCATCTCCAACTGTTCTAAACACTCAACTTTCTGAAGCGAAGAATAATCAAGAGTTTCTTCTTGATCACAAATATAGTATTTTATTGCTTTTATAGAAACAACTTTCTCGTCCAATCTTGTACTTGCATTCACCAACAAACTATTAGTTTTGAAAACATAAGACCTTTCGGTCTCTTTTGATGCTTCAAGCACCAATATCCCATCATCGACTTTCTGGATTTTAGTAGATCCTGTTTTGAACTACCAGCTACTTTCATCTTTATCCTACTGGATCAATATTTCTCTCTCCCTTATGTCTCTATGGACATAACTGTCTTGTTCCTCCTGATCTTCCATCTCAACTCCAAATAAGTTTTGCTCAATTTCTATGAGTTCGACATCATATCTGTTAATGTTAGTTTTTGTACCTATAGTTACATTATTATCTGAAAAGTTGTAACATTCACTCAACTCTATAAATGTTAAAAACATTTCACCCCTATCATGCACAGTAACTGTGATTTCTTCTGGATCAGGTTCTGCAAGTTTTACTTCTCCATCAGGTTCCTTAAGCCATCGTTCCAAGAACTCGATTTCTGGGTGAAATATTTTCAACATTTCATCAGAACCTTCATTCCCAACTTCATTCTTCTTCTGGAAATTTTTTTGAGTTGTCCTGGTTTCTATTTCATCACATTGTAAAATTGTGTCAGCAAATTCATTAAACAAATACATTTGTTTACCTCATTGGAATATCTCTTTGGCATTTCCACTATGCTTCTACTCCATAACAGCTTCAACTGACTATCTTACCCCACTTTACCTTCTTTCTCATGGTCCAACCATGTGTCTGGTCTTTCACATTTTTCTGCAACAATTCCATTAACAATTCAAGTTGAACTGTTATCTGAGCCTTCTCCCGCTCATAATCTTCATCATTCAAATACTCACATATGCCACTTACCTTGGCATTTTCCTTCTTCTTCCTTCTGCTGCGGTCTTCATCAGATCTTCAGAAATGAATATCAACAGTCATCTTCTCCTCATTTGTGAACTTCATCTATTCACGTGTGGATTTCATTCGAATCCACTTTTCAGCAAGTCTTCCCACTTGCCATTCAACATTGCAAGCTTTCTTTTGGTGCTTGGTATCTTTCGGTTTTTTGTCTTGCAGTCATTTCTGGAAATTCTCTTGCTTCACTTTGCTGCAAACAACACTTTAGTAACTCATGTGTTACAATGACCAATTCTTTGGGTGTCGGGCTCTGCCGATCATGCACCAAATTACATTCAAACCTTTGACTTAGCTTACGACTCTTTGAATTCAGAATTTGCATCAAATCTTCATCTTGGAGAAAAATACTCAATCTTAATTCAAGCTATCCAAACTTTCATTTGACCCTAACATCTATTTTGACTTCAAGGTTTGACTCGATAATTATGATAGTGGATATTTTGACTTAATTGAAGTTATACAATCCTCCAACAAATTTACAGCCCTAATACATTTTAGGATGTAAAATCTTCACTCTCTTTCATAGTCCATTTTTATCAGTTTTCCATTATCATTTCACATGATGCTGAAGCCTTTAATCGAAATGAAATCCATGTTTTCCAACATTTATTTTATGGTGAAAACAAATAAACCATCCAATTTTCAACATTCAAAAATATGTTCCTGAATTATCATACCTCATGCTCCCTTCAAGGTTATTTAACATCCTTTCCCTTGCATTTACAAATCTTTCAATTTCACTTTTCTGTGTCGTCTTTGTCATTGTCAATACTCGCATGCCCTTCATACCATAAGCTCGTTATTTTAGTGCAAAAATTTTCTTGAGCTTTCATGCACCATACAACATCAATTCAAATCTCTATAGATGTGTGGAGAGAACATGCTTTTAACCTCTTTGATGAATAATGTACAACTCATACATCACATCCATGATCAATAACACCTCCTTACATGCCGCGACATGATGGTAAAAACAAATATTTTACAACATCAAGCAATTATGTTTTCAATCACAAATCAAAAGAATTCTCCTTTTTCCAACTACAGGCTTTGGTCCAAAATGACTTAGCCAAGACTATGAAGAATCCAAATTATGCATAATAAACCTTCTCATATAAAAATGCATATTTCTTTTTTCTATCACCCAGGATTAGCACATTTTTTCATTCATTTTACATTAATTTATACCTTCACATTTGCAACATTTCCACTCTTTCATAACATTTACAAAATATCATCTTCTCAAGCATGGCAAGGAAATTTAATCATCGAGATTTTAAAATACCTCTACTCAATGGATATTGATTCATTCAATGAGCACTTACCTTGAATCTTCTTTTGGTTGAAATGATCCAACCCTTCTCTCACGTATTCCTTTAGGAATACATTCAAGCCTCTACTGACTTACTTTGAACGTGCAAGGTCCATTTTCTCCCCAACAAATAAATCTCTTCTAGCAATTTTCTAACATAAATCTTTCCCAGAAAAAAATGTTAGAAACCTTCAAAGTACACACAACCTCCCCTCTTAGCTTAAGCCAAGTTCCCTCATCTCAATCTCTTCAATTTCAATTTCTTTCTTTAAAAACATGAAACCTTAATGTAACCGAATATCATTTCAAGATTACATTCTCCAAAAAAAATGTACATGAATGATTTGTAAAGACTTTACCTCGATTAATCCTAGTGAAATTTTCTTATGCTGGAAGGTGGTACCGTGGAAATACTGGATCCATACATTGAATGTTCCACTGGAGCCACACCTCTTTCACAAGCCCCACACATGCCTTTTTTTTAAGTGCATTGGTATGATTGTCTTCCAAAAATTTGATGTAGAAAGCACAATTTCCACTTCACAATTTAGTATAGCAAAATTTTCAATTCTACTAAGTCCTAGATTCACTCTCCAAACTGGTTCATTCCTGACCATTCTATGTGAAACTATATTAATTATAACATCTAACAAATGGAATAAAAAGTTGTTGCATTATCAAATGTGGAATCCATTCTTCAAAACAAAATCATTTACTTTGTATTTCTAGAAGTGTTTCCATTAAGCCATTGGCAATGCTTCTCTGTATTGTAGTCAAGGCCACTAGAATCTTGCAGTTCCTATGCATATGCCAACGCATATTTGGAAGGAGTATTAATGTTGGAATTATATACTTGATTCCCATCTACGCCTCCTCCACACACATAAAACCACCATGATTTCACACAGAGGTTATGTCCCTTCTCTACTTTCCAATTTGCACCAGCCCAACCGGGCACCACTGCCTCCCCAAGATCCAGAAACCATTGTAATTTGAATCCATGCTAGCTCCACACTCAACTCTCATCGCACCAACAATTCTTCACGAAATGACTATGTCAATATACCCAACAATGTCAACTTAGTTTCTATGCCTAGATAACTGGTAAATGTCAACGAAAATAAAATATCTATATCTATATCTTGGATCCACAGTCGTATTAGCTTGACTGTACTAAACTCAACGTAACTAACATACCACTCTACATTACTGGAAAGTCGAACTATATATGCTAAAATATGAAACCATGAACACGGTGACTCCGTACCCATTTGAATAGCGTTGCATAGTTATATAGTTATGTTAATAAAGCCTAAATAGTCCAACGCTTCCAACGTTTTAACGTATTTCCTGAGGGTCCTTGCCTGCATCCACACTAAGGCCGCACTCCACTACCACGCTTTAAAACTGCGTATCACCCTCCACAACTCAAATCATCTCCATGCAATTTCCATACTAATCTATGGCATATCAATATACTTGCAAATTCAAAACAAAATGTAGAACAAGCATATTTCTAGCTCTAAGAACAAAATAATGCCAGGATACTAGGTTAAACAGATCCTAGCATATATAAACTCGTGTGCACTTCCTTCAACATGAAAACTCTCACATAAATTCTTCATTAAACAAACATTTGCAACTCCTTAAAACGTACATAAATATAAGAGAGCTTATACAAACACAAATATACTAAAATATAAATACACAAGAAATTCCTTGGCCAAATATTACAGTGGATGGCCTTTTGTCTCTCAGCCCTTTACAAAAAGATCTTAACCCATTTCCCACTCTCTCGGTATTCCTCACTTCCTCACTTATATTTATTCCTCACACAACCCTCCTATTTATACATAAATATGAATTTATTCCACTCCATAAATTCCTCGACACAAATCTCAACTAAAATCTAAATTAGATTTACCTTTTTTTAACCTCAACTAAGTCCCGATTATGGAATTCCTAATCCCTAGATTATATACCTAATTAAACTCCACTCATATCCTAATTATTTATGGAATATTTACAATAATCCTCACATTTATATTTTCTCTCTTAATTTATTAAAAATGAGAAAAATAATTAAAACACCTCACCCCCTAGATTACACAAATGAATAATGAAAATTTAGCTTTGAGGCTCCTGCATCAGGTTGTCTATTTCTGGATGGTTCTAATAAAAATAATACATTTGATATGAAATCATGAAGAGGAGAGAATTTTTGGTTTGCTCCCATAATGGTTTCCACATAGAAAGATAGTGTTCTCATGTGTTGATATGATAATTATTACTTGATGCTCAAATTTATTCAATGTTATAATGCATTATATTTACTGAAGCACTATTATAGATTTAGTTGTAAATGAAATGATTTTCAAATTTTGAAATGAAAATTACATTGATCCAACCATATTGATAGTGTAATATCCAAGTCCATCTCATATATCTTGCACTGCAAAATAAAAGGAGGAGAAGGAAGTGAAGGCTAAAGACAAAGCAAAGTTATTGTTGCTTGTTGATCCTAAACCAAATCTACACCTTCCAACTCCTTCAAACCAACTTAAAGTTCATTATTCCATTGGGGTGTTAGTAGTAGGAGAACCTTCTACGTGCCTGCAGTTGCACCCCAATGCCCACCCAATGCTCCAACTCCTGAATGTTGCACTATAAATTCAAAGAAGCCTAACAACAAGCAGTAGTTAAGTAGGAATTATGGGAACTCCACTGATGCTAAACTTAATGT
This sequence comes from Pinus albicaulis, assembly GCA_034641835.2. NCBI lineage: Eukaryota > Viridiplantae > Streptophyta > Pinopsida > Pinales > Pinaceae > Pinus > Pinus albicaulis. Next base: position 270,743 of record JAXQQM020081173.1, read on the forward strand.
GTCAGAACATAATACTAACATCGCAGTCGAAGGAGACCGATTTCAGGATTAATTAGCTTCTCACACTCAATCCTTTAAATGTACCAAGAAATTAATTAGCTCTTGAATCAAGAACAATTTCTCACACCACATGAAACCCCTCCCTCTATGCATACATATTGATGTTGCTCATGGGCCCCCATTTCTTTCTTTTGTGCAAGTACACTATTTTTATAATCATTCGAAACAAGAAATGTTGTTGTATATATATCATTCCATCATTTCATAACATTAATTAAAATTGTATGAAATCTTTTAGCAATGCATAAAATCATTTATATTATTTCTTTTGTTAATTGATCACTTTTAGGTGATAGTCCCGGTGGACATAATCTAAAGTATTGACTTATCATTGCTACTCATCAATCTAATCACCATATATTCCTTCCATCACATTAACAAAAAGTGCTACTTATAGGTTTTATAATGGTCTACCAAGAAGAGAGTAGCAAGGGAAATTTAATGCATAATGATTTCCGAAGATAAAGTTTTATTCAATTTTTGAGAATACGTTTTAGTGGCTTGAGTTGATGTGAATGGAGGCTAATAATAGAGAGATTTTAAAGGCCATGAATTATGTTCAATTCTTTCATACTAATAATCTAATTTTTATTCTTGCACTAGTGCATCAACAACAAGATTACATCATATCCATCCACCACTGTAATGAATGACATCATATTTCTTCCATCACCTTAATGAAAAATAATACTTATTGATTTTATAATTGTCTATCGCGAGGAGAATATTCCTTAGTGGCTTTTGTGCATGTGAATGCTAGTCACTAACAGAGATGGTGTAGAGGTCATGAATTATGTAATGTTATAATAGTAAACATAATATTATATAAACAATGAATTCATGTATTTGACTAACAATATTTAGATACACTATAGTTTAAACATTGTACAAACAAATTATACATGCTCTTTTTATGTGTTGTAAAATATAAGATTTCCACTACTATATATATATATTTATATATATATATATATATATATATATATATATATATATATATCATCTTGGTATGAAAAATTAGTTAATCAATCATATAACTAATATCAATATTTTCAACATATTGCATGAAAGCTCATTTATTATTGCTATACTTCAAGATATATAGTAATCAAGATTCAACTTTTTTCTCAATTTGTTTATAGGAATATTCACATCATGACATGTAGTAAAGATGAATAATAAGCATTTATGTGTGGAGGTCAAGGTTATCCTCACTATAGGCATAAAATAACCATGTTTATTTCTTTGATCTAACAAAAAAAACATGTTCCTAAAATTATAAAAGATCCACAAATGAAATAGTAAATAACAATAAAGTCACAACTTGGGTAAGCTAGAATGAGCAAGAAAAATTAAGAAAATTGATTTGTTATTTGAGAGTGACTCGAGCTATTCTTATGACAAAATCGAGTTTGATATATGGTTGGGTAAGATATAATGGGCAAGAAAAATTAAGAAAATTGATTTGTTATGTGTGAGTGAATTAATTTATTCTTATGAAAAAATTGAGATTGATATATGCTTGACATTTATTTATCAGTCATGCAAAACTTTTGTCACTTAAAATAAAATATTCTGCATTTTTACCCTAGTTAATGTGATTAATGGTGTTTTATCTGAGAATTTTTTTATCCATATTGATAATGAAATTATTTCAGATTAATAACATCATGAAATTATGGTTACTAGTGATTATGGTTAAATAAGAGAAGAGCATAACATTATACTAATCATAGAAAAGGCCCCCTGCTTCCCCCTTCTCTGTCACAATAATGATATGAAATGTATGAAGAGTGGGTTTTGATGCCCTTCTTAGAATCTTCCATAGATCTAGGCTACTTTTTGGAGGTTGTATGTTCCAGCCCTCAATACCAAAGTAGAAAAGATAAGTATGTGTGCTTCTTAACTGCTCCCATTCTTTTGTTTCTTGGGTTTATTGGTCTCTACATGAGATGAACAATGATCATTTTATCTCTTCAAGGAAGTTTTGAGGAGTTTGCTATTTTGTGTGGCTTTTATAGCGTGCTTGATTCTCCTCTATCTAACGCAGTGCGCGCCTAAGAATCAAGGCTGGGAAATAAAATTCATACTAGTCAGTATGTATCTTGATTTTACTAGAGATAATTAGGGTTTCTGGGATGGATTCCCAATATTTCTAAAGAAATGTCAATCTCGCAAGCAGTTGTGTTGTAGCACAACACAAATGGATGGGAACAAATCATTGTTCAACTTAGTCGTGCCAAAAAAAAGGAAATAAATTTGTTCAAAGTCCCAAGGAAATAAATATATATTTATTAGATTATTGTAGTGGGTTTGCTTCGACACAACATGGAAAAATAAAAAATTCACACAACAATATGGATAATGGATATTTAATTATAAGTTTAACTTTATGATTATCTTGTTTAATGAACTAATAGTATAATTAAGGTTAACCTTAATAAATCAATCTAGATAATTTTTTCATTTTAGTTTCATTAATTGGGTATAGTTTATTCTCTGGTATGGTTTCAAGGAGTTTCAAATTTTTGAAGCTTTCTGTATTAACCATATTCATGATTTTTAATAGAAATGTTGCAAAGTAGAAATAAAACTATTAATCTTTCTCTGCTTTCAAAGTGTTTCAAATTTTTGAAACTTTCCGATATCAACCACATCCATGAATTTTTCTCAAAATGTTGCGAGTGACACTTTAACAGTTAATAATACTCTTTATTATACTATTATCTTGCCCTGTTTCCTTTGTAACATACATTGGAATTGCTAACATTATTTTTTCATCATAAAGATATATACTTCCACAACACAATAATATACATCTACATTTCCCTACAATAATATACTTCCCCAACATTTCCATACAATAATATACTTCCCCAACACAATGTGTCTGTTATTCTGGTTGCCCTACTTATGTGGACGTTGGCGTTTAAATCAGGCCCCTTACTTGTGGTTGTGGCTGGAACTCAACCCACCCAACATTTCCAGGACCTTATAGAAGCATCAATGATCAATCGCTTGGTGGTGATGTCTTTGCGAACATCATCACAACCCCCTACTTGCTTGCTGACCCTAAACCCAATCCCCATATTCCAACTCCCTCGCACCATCGTAACGTTCATTCTTCCATTGAGGCGTCAGCAGCAGGAGAACTGTCTACATGCTGTCCAGCTGCACCTAAGTGCCCAACACATGCTCCAACTCGTGGATGTTGCACTGCAAAATCAAAGGAGGAGCAGCAAGTGGAGGCTAATCCCTCTCTAGTGCTTGCTGATCCTAAACTCTGTTTTTATCTTCCGTTAGGGGCGTCAGTAGCAGGAGAACGTTCTAAGTTCCCTCCAGCTGCACCTCTATGCCCAGCCAATGCTCCAACTCCTCGATGTTGCCCTGCAAAATCAAAGGAGGCTCACGGGAACGCGGAGTTACTTAGGAATTATGGGATCTCCAATGATGTTCGAAAGCATGCGTCAACACATCATATTAAGAAAAAAGTCAAAGGAAGCCGGTTTCACGATTCAAGAGCTGCTCACAGTCAATCCTTTAAATGCACCAGGAAATTAATTGGCTCTTGAACACTTTCTCGCACCACACGGATCCCCTCCCTCTATGCATACATGTCGATGATGCCCGTGGACCGTATTTCTCTCTTTTTGTGCGGGTAGAATATTATCATAATCATCCGCAATAATAAAGATCATTGTATGTATATCGATTCATCATTTCATAGCATTAATAAGAATTGTTTGATATTCCTGCTTTTGTTAATGGATAACTTTGAGGTGATTTAATGGATCACAATCCTGGACTTGTCATTGCTACTCGTCAAGCAAGTCACCATGTATCAGTGGAAGTAATATTCTCGATGATATCATATTTTCATTAATTAACAACAAGATGATTTCATATTTTCCATCACCATCTTAATTAATGACATCATATGCTTTCCATCACTTTCATAAAAAAATATTACTTATAGACACTATAATTGTCTATCAAGAGGAGAGTAACAAGTGAAATTTAATGTTATGGTTGTATGGTTGTATTAATGAGAGATTACAAAATTTCTACTTAATATATGTGTTAATCATTAGAAAATTAAATTGCTACTTGTCAAGCAAGTCCCCATGTTCCAAGTCCTTAGTAGTGGAAGTAATACCCTCAAGTGATTCATCAACAACAAGATGACTTCATATTTTCCATCCACCATCTTAATTAATGACATCATATGCCTTCCATCACCTTAATTAAAAATACTACTTATAGATACTATAATTGTCTATCAAGAGGATAGTAGCAAAGTGAAATTTAATGCTATGGTTGTGTTAATGAGGGATTACTAAATTTCTACTTAATATTAAAAGCCTGTGTTAATGACTAGAAAATTACATTAGTAGATCATGTTAATCTATTAGTTAAATGAGGCCAATTTGATGACAAATCCCTTTAAGGTACATTAATTGATGAATGATTAATTTGTACTCATGTGGATGAATAATTTTTTTTGTTTTCTAATGCTAGAGGCTTTACAATGGGTTAAAATGGCCATGATAACAAGATTTGTGGGATTTAATAACATAAAATTATATGATGTGTTTGGTGCACATAATTGATCAAGCTTTTATGGTTATCCATCACGAACTAAATACCCTAGGAAAGTATCTAGATGATCTTAGTTGAAAATACATGTCTCATATAAACTCTTAAAACCTTGAAAAGAAATGAAACCCTTATTTAGAATGTCTACTACCTAAACTAGGGAGTAACTTCATGTATATCCCAAATTATTTGAATAATATTTCTTATAATTAAGAACAACATATAACTATCTTATATTAAAGGCCCACATGAAATGGTGATGTTGTTATTCCATAGATAATGAATTTGCAGAAAGTAATAGATGGTCATTAATGTGTAAAATTGTTTCCATCCATATCATATAATGTTGACATTCTGTCAAGCCATACACTAGGAACAAAATTCGTTATTCTAAGCAAATCATTAAATATGTCAAAACGATAGTACATGGAGAGAATTTACTATTTGATTATGCCACATGGAAATTTGCAAACCATCTATTAATTTGAAAGGGTTGGTCTAAATATGAAAGTTGTATAATGATGTCCTATGATGAGGCCATATTCATTTTCTTATGATTGTCCTTAGTGACTTAGGTTCATGCGAATGGACGTTAATAATAGAGTAACTTCTACAGGTCATCAAATATGTAAATAACACTAAACATAATGTTTTCTAAACAAGGAATTCATACATTTGTAACTAAAATGCATATGCTTTTATTATGTATTTTAAGAAGTAATATATATATATATATATATAGATAACTCATGCGCGCATGGAAAATTCCATTAATAACTTACATATTTAATATTGATATTTTAAACATCTTGCAAATGCCAATGAAGAACTCATTATTTTACTTTATACTTTATGATTTCTCGTAATGAAGATTTCCGTGAAATTTAATAAAGATGAATAATAAATATTTCTATGTGGAGGTCAAGGTTCTACTCATTATAGGCATAAAAATAACCATGTTTATCTCTATGGTCTCATAACAAAAACTTGTTCCTAAAATTATAAAACAACAAGAGATGAAGTACTACATATCAATTAATTCATAGCTTTGGCAAGTTAGAATAAAAAAAATAAACTATGAAAATGGGTTTGTTATTAAAGAGTGACTTTAGTGATTCTTATGACACTATTGAGTTTGATATATGGTTTATATTTTTTATTTGTGATGCTTTGGTAATTTTATCATACATGTAATCGAATTTTTTTTCTTTTAATTACCACATTAGAGTTTGTCAATAGCATAGTTTTAATACTAGAACTTTTTCGTACTAAAACTAATGTTTCGTTCTTGATCATGATTTGTTTCCACTACAATATGCATTATGGTTCTGGATACAATTCTCCATCTAGTTCCACCTGTAACA
>JAXQQM020092667.1:0-10154 GCA_034641835.2 Pinus albicaulis
TCTTTAAATTCATGAAATTCTTCCAACTGTTAGCGCTCGATTCTGCCACAGGCTGAAGAAGGCAAAACTCGAGGCAACATCAAACCAAGCTTAGCCTCGTAGCTAGCCCTACGAGGACAGGAGAGGGCTCTCTCCGGGTCAAACTCAGTGAAAGATGTCCAATAGGATCTGAGTAAGGTGTTCCGATAGGATGCGAGGATGACCTCTTTGTAACAGCGATATTGATTTTAGGCTAGTAAATTGATATGGATGAGGTTTAATAAATGATGGGTTCGGGCTGTGGGTTAACATTTGTAAAGAGCGATTAAATGGCAAAGGATTATCTCTGACCAGATAAGCATGAAGTTTAACAATCAAATTGGAATTATATGGAATGAAAGACCGCTGAGAGGTTGACAAGGGCAATAGCTGAATCCTTATCAAATTGAAGAAAACATAGAAAATGAATACCTCCCAAGGCAGAGCAGTAAACTGGATTCTTCCTTTCTCACTTAAAAGTATTCAACAGAAAATGATTATGAAATGAAATGGAAAACATTACAAGCTACATATGAAACATAAGAAAAAACATATGTCAAATGTCATACCACAGGAATCTCAGGAACCAGAGCTGTATCTTTTCATTAAAATCTCTGTCAAGACTGTACAATAAAAGCTCTGTTTTTCTCCTACACCAGCTTTCAGAACTCTCCTCCCCCTACCTCTTTCAAATGATTTTTCAATACATTATATAAGCCTAAAGGTGGGATAACAATTTGACCCAAATAAGGAATGGTTTAATTATCATTTAACAAACAAAACTGCAAAGCTAATCATCTGTTATGAAGGCAGAACAACGCTTCCCCTAAACTTCTCTGATGACCAATTTAAAAAAGAAAACAAATCTGGAGCGTAGACCCTTTGAATTGCAACTGAATGTCAAAATAGGCAATTTGTTCCTATTTTTCTGTTGTGGTCGATGTCATCGTTCTAATTTTGGCCTTTGACTTTGACTGCCCCTTTTTCTCTTTGAATGAAGAACAACCTTTAATAAAAATGGCTTCCATCATTGGATAATGTTTCGACCTGCTCAACAACTTTTCTAATTTTAACACATTACCATACTCTCGGATTCTCTCAACAGCTTTCCCTACAACTAGCAACTTTCCTACCTTGAGCCTGAAATAAATGCTATATGTTGTTGCTCGCTCTGTCTAGAACTTCTTGGTTCTACCGTCGATCCAATTGAGATGACAAAGGGCGAAATACAACTCTTTTTTTTTTTTTGAATTGATTTCCAAAGGCGAATCGAGTCGTGCAAGAAGATAGGGATATTGATTTGGAAGCATTCTTTCCCACACGGAGTCCGAATTTTCGGCCGACCTGAATGTCTGATTAACAACGCTGAGCCTACAAGCATCATGGCACAGAAGAATGAAGCGGAACTATCGCCAAAAGCGCCAAAATTATCACCATATGGATTGCCAAGCCGGTGATGCGAAGGATGGTCAACAAATACCCAATCAACGCCTGCCCTGTACTCATGAAAAATGTGACTTGATGTTCCCCACCAAAGCTCGTGATTTTGGTGCGACACTGAACATCAAAAGCCCCACTGTTCTTCTTATCTGTCACACCATTCATATATCTCGGAGATATTACCATCATACGATGGCCTAGAGCAGTAAGGGCAATAGGTAAAGAACCACAGACATCTCCAAGACCTCCTGTTTTTTAGTATGGAGCAACTTCAGCTGCTACAAAAATAATATTGTGTGAAAGTTTGGTGCGTCGATTTCCTCCTTTAAAAACACCACAATCCTGTTAAAAAATCACTGAGCAACCATAAAAACCTGTTTGCAAGTTGCTGGAGTCGATCCAACACGAAACTGGGCGCAAGAAAATGTTTTTTAAACTCTGTCTCTGTGTGGGTAGCGCGCCTGCCCAATGGGTAGCGCCCGTCTTATTTTGCACTGGCTATGGCGTTCAAGTGGGTACCGCGCACCAAGTGGGTAGCGCACACCTCCAAACGTTGTCCACAGTTATGAAAACTTGGTTTCGGCCTTCAAGAACTCGACTTCGACCTCTGCCTTGCAGATCTCTTGCAAATGAGATTGTTTTCCATGTTTATATATGAAGTAAATATCTCATCAAATCAGATTGTTTTTCAAATTTGTTTGATAACCCACTTTATAATGTTTTTGGCATTTTGACATTTGGGCTATTAATACAATGCTTTGCTTTGGCTTTTCTAAATTTTGGACTGAAAATGCTTGTTGTCTTTTGCAGGGATGCGGCACTGTGGCTTTGCGAAGGATAACCAAGGCTGCTTCTGAAATATTTCAAGGCAGGAGACTCTAAAATATAGATTTATTACAAACATTAAAATTTGAAAATTTCCTTTTCAAAACAAAGTTTTGAAAAAGAAATATCCTCGAACATGATGAAAATCCTAAAATGAAGCTTATTGGAAATCTTCCTCTGGCCTCCAGGTATTATGAAGCACCTTGAGAACAATAACTTGCACCTAGCCCTAAATACCAAATTAACTCCTTGCTGACCTAGACATCAAACAGGAATGTACATAACGAAAAATGAACTTTGATAATTTGACTCTGACAGCAGACTGGCAAGACAGAGTCTAACATTGGCTCCAATGGGGATGGCAGCTGCTGCTTCTGGGAGGTGCCAAGAACCTGCAGATCTTTGGGAGAGCAGACAATACCTCCATCCATTGGGCGATGGAATCATTATTCTGACAAACAGACTAAAGACTGATAACTCCACTTATTAACTGGAAAATCGACTCAAACTGACTCGATGCAAACTGAAATGACTGAATTAAAACAAAAACTTTCTGAAAAGGGCAGTAGTCCATCAAGCTTTAAAATCATGATGGCAACCACCTACATACTGATGTGATATGTACAATCATGTGTAATGGGCCTTCCAATGTAACCAATCCAGCAGATGGCTACACCCCAAATTTCTGCTCTTACTTTCCTTAAGCAGGCGGAATGATGAACCTGTAGGCAACTCAAAATAACCACTGAAACCAAAGCTTATGATAATGAACCAGGCAATATTTATCTTTTCTAATGTTTGCAGAAGAATGCTGAAGGGGTCTTGAAAATCCTGAAGCACTGGCTTATCTGGAGATCCAGCTGCAAAAATACAAGTATTTACTCCATTATGATCTGAAAGGACAATTGATTTCTGAGGGATAGAAATGCACAGAGAGGTATCTGCCATCTGAGTGTTAGCTGTAGGTTCCTTGACCATGAGAAATTCTGGCATATATTCCTCAACTTCATGATTTAGGTCATTCTTAAACAAAAAACAATCTTCAAGATTATCAAACATGACAACCTTTTCATCTTTGTGAAAGAAAAAATTATCTGTTTGCTGATCTACAAAACTGATTACAAGACAGTCATCTTTTTCAAACGAGGAAGAAGTTTCACCCACACTTTCCTGACTATATGTGCACTGCAAATCTGCTGTAGCTTCGGCTGAAACAAGACCTTTCAAAAGCAGATCTATCTCATCTTCAGACAAAGGAGACAATGCCTTTTGTTTTCTTCTGCTTAAACAGTAATTATCTTCATATGACAGGGCATTCAAACTATCATCTATTACTGAGCTATTGAAAGGAGTTTTATCACTTACTTGCACAAAGATCTCATTTTGTTTTTCATGAACTGACTGGATTGCTTCTTCATGAAGAATGTGTTCTAATGACGGACTGACAGTATGACTGAGAACATTTGGATCCATTATTGTGTCTTCTGCATTCCAGGTGATTTCAACAGCAGAGTTTTCTTTGATGGGCATCAGCACAAGATATGCTTGGTCATTACAATCTGAATCTGGAACTGAAGTAGCTGTCCTGACATTATCACATTCTGAAATTAGCACTGGACTCACTTGCATGCTGCTGTCTTCTGTGGGAAGATCTGAGATGACATTCTCCCTTTCATCATTTTCAGCCATATGGCACTCTTCAACCTGTGTTTCTTGATTCTGCTGTAAAATTTGCTGAGCATCTTGATGGGTATCCTCTAGGTTCTCTTCATTTTGCTGAAATGGATTCTCGTACAAAGCCTCCATGATTTCTCCGTCCATGAAATCATTATCACCATAAAAATTCTCTAGATCTTCAATGAAATTATGTACATGGCTACAACAGTTCTGAACTAAAATCAAGGATGGATAAGATTCTTTATACTTTTCAAAGAACACGGTATGAAAATCCCTTAAACAATAAATGGAAGCAGATGGAAAACTTTCATACCAGGATCGGGCTTCATTTTCCAGAGTAGCCATAAACATTTTCATCAAACAGTCTTCAGGAAAATTGATCTTAAATTTATGCACATGAATGTGAAATTTCACCAGATGAAGAGCAGCGTCATTACCTTCTACATTTCTGAACATAGGCAAATTTTGAAGCCAATCCATCTTGGGCATCTTATTTGGAAAACCTGGGATGTGATCTCGACTCATGGGAGCGTATCTTCTTGCAATCCGGTCCATCAGCAGTGAGGTCGCCATGAAACATTGATTTATGGATTTTTCAGTGAATGAAGTCACCGGTGAATGATTTCAGCCTTGTAGTGTCTGACTGCTGTTCACCATCAGCAATCGGATCTGAACTTTGTTATCCTTTACCGGGGAGGACTTCCCCAGTATGGTCGCCACTATGTTAGCGCTCGATTCTGCCACAGGCTGAAGAAGGCAAAACTCGAGGCAACATCAAACCAAGCTTAGCCTCGTAGCTAGCCCTACGAGGACAGGAGAGGGCTCTCTCCTGGTCAAACTCAGTGAAAGATGTCCAATAGGATCTGAGATGACCTAAATGTAACACTGATATTGATTTTAGGCTAGTAAATTGATATGGATGAGGTTTTTAATAAATGATGGGTTTTCTGGGCTCTGTGGGGTAAAGACAGCAAGAGCAGAGATTAAATGAAAAACGCAGATTATCTCCTGAGGCAAGATAAGCATGAAGTTTAACAATCAAATTGGAATTATATGGAATGAAAGACCGCTGAGAGGTTGACAAGGGCAATAGCTGAATCCTTATCAAACTGAAGAAAACATAGAAAATGAATACCTCCCAAGGCAGAGCAGTAAACTGGATTCTGCCTTTCTCACTTAAAAGTATTCAACAGAAAATGATTATGAAATGAAATGGAAAACATTACAAGCTACATATGAAACATAAGAAAAAACATATGTCAAATGTCATACCACAGGAATCTCAGGAACCAGAGCTGTATCTTTTCATTAAAATCTCTGTCAAGACTGTACAATAAAAGCTCTGTTTTTCTCCTACACCATCTTTCAGAACTCTCCTCCCCCTACCTCTTTCAAATGATTTTTCAATACCTTATATAAGCCTGGAGGTGGGATAACAATTTGACCCAAATAAGGAATGGTTTAATTATCATTTAACAAACAAAACTGCAGAGCCAATCATTTGTTATGAAGGCAGAACAACGCTTCCCCTAAACTTCTCTGATGACCAATTTAAAAAAGAAAACAAATCTGGAGCGTAGACCCTTTGAATTGCAACTGAATGTCAAAATAGGCAATTTGTTCCTATTTTTCTGTTGTGGTCGATGTCATCGTTCTAATTTTGGCCTTTGACTTTGACTGCCCCTTTTTCTCTTTGAATGAAGAACAACCTTTAACAAAAATGGCTTCCATCATTGGATAATGTTTCGACCTGCTCAACAACTTTTCTAATTTTAACACATTACCATACTCTCGAATTCTCTCAGCAGCTTTCCCTACAACTAGAAACTTTCCTACCTTGAGCCTGAAAGAAACGCTATATGCTGTTGCTCGCTCTGTCTAGAACTTCTTGGTTCTACCGTTGATCCAATTGAGATGACAAAGGGCGAAATACAACTCTTTTTTTTTTTTGAATTGATTTCCAAAGGCGAATCGAGCCGTGCAAGAAGATAGGGATATTGATTTGGAAGCATTCTTTCCCACACGGAGTCCGAATTTCCGGCCGACCTGAATGTCTGATTGACAGCGCTGAGCCTACAAGCATCATGGCACAGAAGAATGAAGCAGAACTATCGCCAAAAGCGCCAAAATTATCACCATATGGATTGCCAAGCCGGTGATGCGAAGGATGGTCAACAAATACCCAATCAACGCCTGCCCTGTACTCATGAAAAACGCGACTTGATGTTCCCCACCAAAGCTTGTGATTTTGATGCGACACTGAACATCAAAAGCCCCACTGTTCTTCTTATCTGTCACACCATTCATATATCTCGGAGATATTACCATCATACGATGGCCTCGAGCAGTAAGGGCAATAGGTAAAGAACCACAGACATCTCCAAGACCTCCTGTTTTTGAGTATGGAGCAACTTCAGCTGCTACAAAAATAATATTGTGTGAAAGTTTGGTGCGTCGATTTCCTCCTTTAAAAACACCACAATCTTGTTAAAAAAATCACTGAGCATCCATAAAAACCTGTTTGCAAGTTGCTGGAGTCGATCCAACACGAAACTGGGCGCAAGAAAATGTTTTTTAAACTCTGTCTCTGTGTGGGTAGCGCGCCTGCCCAATGGGTAGCGCGCACCAAGTGGGTAGCGCCCGTCTTATTTTGCACTGGCTGTGGCGTTCAAGTGGGTAGCGCGCACCTCAAGTGGGTAGCGCACACCTCCAAACGCTGTCCACAGTTATGAAAACTTGGTTTCGGCCTTCAAGAACTCGACTTCGACCTCTGCCTTGCGAATCTCTTGCAAATGAGATTGTTTGCCATGTTTATATATGAAGTAAATATCTCATCAAATCAGATTGTTTTTCAAATTTGTTTGATAACCCACTTTATAATGTTTTGGCATTTTGACATTTGGGCTATTAATACGATGCTTTGCTTTGGCTTTTAAATTTTATTTAAGAAAATGCTTGTTGTCTTTTGCGGGGATGCGGCACTGACTGCGAAGGATGTGAGGGCATACCGAAATATTTCAAGAGCGGAAGCTCTAAAATATAGATTTATTACAAACATTAAAATTTGAAAATTTCCTTTTCAAAACAAAGTTTTGAAAAAGAAGTATCTCGAACATGATGAAAATCCTAAAATGAAGCTTATTGGAAATCTTCCTCTGGCCTGCAGGTATTATGAAGCACCTTGAGAACAATAACTTGCACCTAGCCCTAAATACCAAATTAACTCCTTGCTGACCTAGACATCAAACAGGAATGTACATAACGAAAAATGAACTTTGATAATTTGACTCTGACAGCAGAATGCAAGACAGAGTCTAACACCAGCCATATATTCATTTAGTGCGCAGGGATGGGGTCATCTCTATAAGGTTTTAGGTGACTACCATTAATATATCCTAGAAGTAATTCACCATTTAACTTAGCCAATCGAACCACACCTCCCTTTGTAATTTCCTTGATAATATAGGGTCTGAGCCAGTGCATCTTGAACTTCCCTAGAAATCGCGCAAACTTACTGTCATAAAGCAACACCAATTCATCATTTTGGAAAGTCTTTTGCTTAATATGATGGTCATGTCAAGCATTTTTGCGCACCTTCTGCACCTGGTGGTGGAAACCAGCAATGAATCTATCTTCCTCCAGTGTAACAAGCTGTGACATACGCTCCTCCATAATGTCCTGGTCAGCCATGTTGGTTATGGTTGTGATACACAAACTAGGGACAATGTATTCCATAGGCATAATGGCCTCATGTCCGCAGACCATCCTGAAAGGTTTTTGTCCTGTCAGGTTCTTGCACGTAGTCCTATATGCCTATGGAAAAATAGGTACATGCACATCCTAGTCATTGCGATCAGCGTTGCATATCTTCGTGAGCGCATTCTCCAAAATATTGTTGAAATCTTCTATGGTTTCATTCACCTGGGGATGATAGGGCATACTATTATGATGATATATCTTGAATTCTTCTATCAGCGTCTGAATGGTCTCATTTGGAAAATGCATACCCTGTGTTAGCACTCCGTAATTCCGAGGTTTAAGGACTAAATCCCAGAGACAACATCAATATCAATTCGAGCCTAGGATCTAGCCCTCCTAGACTCAGAGAGGGATCTCTCTATTAGTTGTAGCTTTGTTTGATTGAGCATTTTAGGGGCTAGTTATTAGGGCGAGAAGGGTTTGTTGGAAATTTGTTAATCCCTATATTTAATAGGTGTAGCCCATATTATGTTGGTGCTTAGCCCCCCCCTTATTATTGTTATTGTACCCTATAACCCCTGTTCATTTGTTATTGTGCCCTTAAATTATTATTGTTAGGTCGGCTAGGATTACATTATGGCCCCATGGACTCCTATATATAGAAAGGAGGTTTTGTAAATTGTATCATCCAAGAATTGTTCATTTATGTAATGTATTGGAGGTTGCCCCCTCGAACTGGCTTATTTCTAAGGCGTTAATATCTCTTTTCTTCTATTTCTGAAGCTGGTTACACAACATTTGGTATCAGAGGTTTGGGATTCTAGGGTTTCGCTGCTCCAAACAGGTCATCGTGGAATTTTCGCTATAAAGTTTTTTCTACGAAGCTTCAGAAGCTGAAATTGCTAGGGTGCGAAGCTGAAATCGTGAGGAAGGTCGTCTAAAAATTTCAGATCTTGGTTCGCAACATTTGAGGAGATATCATCTGTGGAAGTTAGGTATTTTTTCAGGCTCATAAACAGGTCATCGTGGCAATTGCGCTATAAATTTTTTTGTACGAAGGTTCAGAGTCTGAAATTCATATGGTGCGAAGCTGAAATCCTGCGAAAATTCGTCAAAAAATTTCAGAGCTTGGTACGCAATATTTTTGGAGATATGATCTGTGGAAGGTAGTGCTTTTTCAGGCTCCTGAATTGCATCTCAAAGGGGTGATCGTGGGAAAACTTCAATAACTCTCTCTCTGGGCATTGGATTGAAGTGCCGTAAAAAGTTGTCGCAAGTACACAGACTGAAGTTTCTGGGCTATCAATTTCAGAGAAAAAGGACAAAACAGTGACACGTGGCAAGTCCTACAAGTTCACTCTACTGAACCAGTCCAGAATTAGGTCATTGTGGGAGATTGGACACAAATATTTCTTGGAGAATCCAAATCAGGTCAGACCTGTGGAATTTGAAAGAAGCTTCAGTGGGCTACTATAGGGCTGAATTTCAGATATTTAAGATTTTCAATTACAGAGATAATCCAATTTCAATATCGAGCTCCTCAAAAGCAAGAAAAAGGTGTGTATTTTTCCGAATTGCATAAGTCTTGTTTGAAGAATCAAGTTGAATTGATTCCAAGGGAATATTGAAGAAATTTTTTCAGTAATGGGTTCTATTATGCCTCCAAAAAATAATTCCATACCCATTAATCCCTCAAAAAACTATACTATGACGCATGAAGAGGAAGAGTTGCAGTATGAGATATCAAAATTACGGTACCAAGTGCAACAAGTTTCGATTTTACGAAGAGCAATTGAAGATGAAATAGATGGTTTAAAAGCAGAAATGGAGGCTAAGTTGGATGGTTTGAAGGATCAAATAATAGCAAAAATGGATGATAAATTAGTGGAAGATCACATCGAGCATCAACAAGAAGTTCTCCAACTCTCAAAGGATAACCCAACTTTGGTGCAGAATCTAATGAAACAACAGGAAGATCAACATGACATCGAAATAAGTTATGAAGCAGTCATAGAAAAAAGAAATCGACAAGTACGATCAATTTCAGAGTATCTCAGCAAGTGGAATAACTTTCCTGTAGAATATTTCACATGGGAGGATGAGAATTTTATACAGAAGCATCAAGAAATAATCAAGCGTTGAGGACAACACTTGTTTGAAGGAGAGAGGCATGTTAAGTCCCTATATTAATAGTGTAGCCCCTTATTATGTTAGTGTAGCCCCCCTTATTGTTATTATTGTACCCCTGTAACCCCCATATTGTTATTATTGTGCCCTTAAATTATTATTGTTAGATCGGCTAGGATTACATTGTGGCCCACTAGGATTATATTATGGCCCCATGGACTCCTATATATAGAAAGGAGGTTTTGTAAATTGTATCATCCAAGAATTGTTCATTTATGTAATGTATTGGAGGTTGCCCCCTCGAAGTGGCTTATTTCTAAGGCGTTAATATCTCTTTTCTTCTATTTCTGAAGCTGGTTACACAACAA
>JAXQQM020068513.1:0-77669 GCA_034641835.2 Pinus albicaulis
GATATAGTTTGAAGTTTGCCGATTTGTTGACTTTTCCTTTCCATTTCTTCTCTCCACCTGTCTTCAGTCTCTTTTATCTTTGGCAAACTGCCAGGAACACAGTCTGAAATGAGATTAATTGAATATAAGCTGTCATTTATGAATTGCGTGAGATTATTCATTATATTTCCGGCCCTTGATATTGCTCTATCAGATTTCATTAATTGATGTTCCCATTCTGTAAACAAGATTTCTTTGTGTTTTTCCTCTATCCTAGGAAGATTTGCTTCTTTTCCCTTTTCTGTATCCTGCCAGTTGAGAAACTCATAAATCTTTTCATCGGCATCATCTATTTCTTGTCTAAGAGTTATGATAGTTTGGATCAAAGATGAAGTAATCTCACAAAAAGGTTCTGCTTGTGACAGTTTTGAGCAAAATTCAATTAACTGCTGAGTCAATAATTTATTAGCCTCAAGGGCTTCCGATTTGAATTCATATAACTTTGGATAATCTTTAAACTTATCCAAAGTTGCTTGAAATTCCTTTTCTTGAATCATTTTTGCCTTTTCCTCATTTTGTAACAAACTCTGTAACTTAGAAATTTCTTCATTTAGCTGCTTTTGTTTGCCTAAAAGCTTTTCATCAACCTTCTTCTTTTCTTCAGCAAGCTGTTTCTCCAATTCTTTAGACCTGAATGTCTGATCCTGTAGTTGTTGTTGCAATTGGCTGATCAGTTGCTGATTCTCCTTAGCTTTTTCTTCCAGTGAAGCTATGTGAAGATCTTTCCGAGTTATTAGTTGAGAAACTTCTACAACTTTATCCACTGTTGCAGCACTATAAGCTCCTGTATACTGGGACAATTTCGTAAGGTCTTCAAATGGATTCATTTCATTGTTCTTATAAACAATATTCATAAACTCATCTGATGGAGTAGAAAATATACCCTTTTCTGTTTTTCTTTTCTTTCTTTGTCTTTTGACAACAGCCTTATGTTTAGGGCTGTAAAATACATCCAAAGGAGGGATCTCCTCACCTTTTACTCATTCATCTTGCAGACTGTCAAACGAAATGTGATACTCTGACCTAGTAACTCCGATGTAAAATTAAATCCAAAGGCACAAAAATGCAACACTTCAAAGATAATTTAAGCACAAAATCACCAGATGTGATCTTTCATATAAATATAATAAGGAATGAAGTACATAAATGTTAGCTCCAAATCCCAAAAATATTACAACTTCCGATCCTTCTCTAAATGCATGAGAAGGATTTAAATAATAAATTACATAACAAAATCCTAATACTACTGCTACAATCTATCAAATTAAAACTGAAATTCTATTTTTGAATAAAACTGATTCATTGTTTTTCTCCTTCGCTTGATGAAGCCAAGTTGCAAATGTTCAACATATCTCGGAGTCTTGGTGGATGACTCATCTCAGTATGCAACTGTCCAGCATAGGTGGCATCAGAAAATTCTCGAATTAGACAATCGACAGCGTTTGATAGAAGTTTGATAGTTGTCTGTTGATTGTTTGGCTTGATCACATGAGTCCACATACTATCCCAGGATATAGTTTGAAGTTTGCCGATTTGTTGACTTTTCCTTTCCATTTCTTCTCTCCACCTGTCTTCAGTTTCTTTTATCTTTGGCAAACTGCCAGGAACACAGTCTGAAATGAGATTAATTGAATATACGCTGTCATTTATGAATTGCGTGAGATTATTCATTATATTTCTGGCCCTTGATATTGCTCTATCAGATTTCATTAATTGATGTTCCCATTCTGTAAACAAGATTTCTTTATGTTTTTCCTCTATCCTAGGAAGATTTGCTTCTTTTCCCTTTTCTGTATCCTGCCAGTTGAGAAACTCAGAAATCTTTTCATCAGCATCATCTATTTCTTGTCTAAGAGTTATGATAGTTTGGATCAAAGATGAAGTAATCTCACAAAAAGGTTCTGCTTGTGACAGTTTTGAGCAAAATTCAATTAACTGTTGAGTCAATAATTTATTAGCCTCAAGGGCTTCCGATTTGAATTCATTTAACTTTGGATAATCTTTAAACTTATCCAAAGTTGCTTGAAATTCCTTTTCTTGAATCATTTTTGCCTTTTCCTCATTTTGTAACAGACTCTGTAACTTAGAAATTTCTTCATTTAGCCGCTTTTGTTTGCCTAAAAGCTTTTCATCAACCTTCTTCTTCTCTTCGGCAAGCTGTTTCTCCAATTCTTTAGACCTGAATGTCTGATCCTGTAGTTGTTGTTGCAATTGGCTGATCAGTTGCTGATTCTCCTTAGCTTGTTCTTCCAGTGAAGCTATGTGAAGATCTTTCCGAGTTATTAGTTGAGAAACTTCTACAACTTTATCCACTGTTGCAGCACTATAAGCTCCTGTATACTGGGACAATTTCGTAAGGTCTTCAAATGGATTCATTTCATTGTTCTTATAAACAATATTCATAAAATCCTCTGATGGAGTAGAAAATATACCCTGTTCTGTATTTCTTTTCTTTCTTTGTCTTTTGACAACAGCCTTATGTTTAGGGCTGTAAAATACATCCAAAGGAGGGATCTCCTCACCTTTTAATACAATATGCCCTGTAGGATGTTCAGGAATGATTTCAACATCCTGCTCTATTTGTTCTTTACCTTTATCCTGCAATCCAAGCTGTTGAGCAAACTGATCATATTGATTTAATAACTGAGAAGAAATATCAAGATTAGTGGAAACCATAATCTCCTTAGTTATTTCTTTTCCTTTCTCTTTATCTATGCTCTGCTTAGTGCTTTTGTCATCCGATCCATCCTTTTGATTATGCACCTCATCATTGATATTTGTGCATTTGTCTGTCATTTGAGCAGTATTTCCCTTTGGGGCATCAGGTTTGTCAATAGTGACCACTTTTTGAGTATGTACAGTCGGCTGGTTGACAGCCGATTGTGTAATGATTTTGCTGGTAGATGTTTCTACTAGCGTTTGGCCGGATGTACCTTTTGTCTCTGATTTTTGGATTTGAGTTCTCAGCTGGTCCAGAGGTACTCTCAACAATCTCTGGCTTCTAAATAAGAGAAATTTATTTATTTCCTCCTGTTGAAATTCAGACTTGACCAAGTCAAAAATCTGAGGAAAATTATCTAATGAAATAAACAAATCATCAAACATATCTGGTTCATGCTCGAAACGAGCAATTGAAACTGAAGCAGTGACATCGAATGCTATCTTTTTTGGATCATATTGTCTTCCAGGAATGGTTGCAAATTTACAACCTCTTATCTTGAAGACTTCCTTCTTTGCATGCTTGAAATCATTTAGAGTGAAATGACCACAATTGAGTGGGAATTGAGGCCACATTTTCTTCTTACTGTTGTTCAAAGACCTGGATATACCTTCAATTGTCAATTGATAAGAAACTTCTTGAGCGAGAAGTTTGTCTGGAACAAAAAGCGGAAGAACATGCGGCTCCACTATACTACCAAAAACCCCGATGTAAGTAAATTTTTCCTCCCCAAACCAATCTCCGATTGCAGACAGGTCGGCTTTAGCTTTATCAGAAATCCTAGGAGGAAAGCGATTAAAAATGGTTTGGAAAACAAGAATGAGGAAACCATGACAGATTCTATATACATTAGCTTGGAAATGAATCTTCCAAAGAAATTTATGATAAATATGGATTGGAAGGGGGTTATTGGGAGTCCATTTCCATCCAAATAAGGGAAATTCGGAATTGAAACAAATAGCATCAAGAATATAGGCACAAAAGAAAAAGGGGGTAGAATTTCCAGCATCTTTTTCTTGTCTGTACTCAAGGATCCTATTGGCCATTCTATCAGAAAGAATAACAGCCCAATCCATAATGTCGGAATTCACAACTGCTAGGATTAATGGGACCATTTGTATAGAAAACCTAGCTGAATTATTATTGCCAAATAACCTACACATCATGGCAGCTGCATAGCAATATGGAGGCAGAAGAGAATCTACAGAATACATACCGGATGCTTCATTTCGGTGCTTCTCTGGGTTTTTCCTCCAATTTCTGATAGGGTCGGATTGGACTTTGTTATTATCAGCAAATTCTTTGATAAATTCCTTGTTATACACCTTCTGTGGGTCTGGAAGGTGGTACATTGCTTTCAAGTCTTCTGCTTTAAACGAGCCGAAAGGCACTCCAGATGCTGAAACAAACGTTCTATCTTGTATCTTTACACTGTCGATAACCCATCGGACTACATCATAGTAAGGCATGATGCTCGCTCTAGCTGCAATTCGATGTAGAAATGAATTTGCAAGTGTTCTTTCATTGATGTCAGAGTCAGAATCCGAGCTATCCTCGTCTGGAACTGATGCCTTCTCCACTGTGACCTTGGGATCTTCTTTTTCCAATAGGTTGTAGACTGTGTCCCATGTCATTTTCCTAAGACCTTGGCATGATGTATCTGTGACTAGCCTTGGCTTTATGGGCTTTTCTTTTGAGACCGTAGGAGTTTCGGCAAGCTTCACTGGTAGAGCAGTCTTGTTTCTTCTTCCTCTCTTTGACATTTCTGCGTCTGCTACAACTTCCCTTTGTCTGTGAATGAAAAAACTTGTTGTTCTTTGGCTCTGCAAGACAATAAACTCTCAGTCGTGATCAACAAGCCACTCAAACGGAATGATTTATGAATTTATGGTTTTTCATTTATTTGTTTCGTATATTGCATAAATGCTCCTTTTGGGTGACCCTTAAGTATTTAAAACCAAATCCTAAACCATATTCATTTGATTCGTTATTGAATGCCTTCGTACCAATAAAGATTTGGCGCTTGTGATATATTAATATATTCAACAAAAATCTTCGTATGCAAAATAGATGAATCGCATCGGAAGTTTTCGAATGGCAAATGAGTATCACAATACGTTTATCCTGATTGATCGATTGCGATTGCAGATCTTTCCGATCTCTAATGGTGGGGTCTACCATATTTTTTAAACAAATGTTTGATTTTCTTTTAAAAGCGTTTATTATCAAATGCACATCGGATCGGGGAATTTCAACTAAGCATAAAGAGTTTTTTAAAGATTGTCCCGATTAATCGATTGCGATTGACCGCATCGCATCGGAAGTTATATTTGACTGTTTTAAACTCTTAGCGATTTAAAATTTTCCGATTGGACTAATCGCATCGGAAGATTTGAAATGGGCATATGAAATTTCTTTTGAGGGTTATCTCCGATTCTCCGATTGCGATTGAACATTTAACTTTGATCTGTTTTTTATGATAATGCCTTGTATATTAGATCGGACCATAAGTTTTTTTGAATGTTGAATATGAAATTTTTCAAAACAATGAATTTTATTTCTAAGTGTTTTATTTCTAAAAAGAAAGGGACCCTATTTCTAAATTTTATTTATAAAATTTAGAAAAAGGGAGGGTTGTTGTATAGTACAACAATTGGCGATTCACTTGAAAGAACCAGTTATCTCTGAAAAATAGAATGAATACTATATCTTAAGTAAGTAAAGATTTTTAAAGGTAAATAAAATTATCCTAGGATAATAAAAAATAAAATCTAACTTATGAAAAAGAATAAAAATTATTAACAATTTCTTTCTAGTTTCTTGAGAATAAAAACATTTTGAGTTGTCTTAAGCTTTGATTGGTATTAATAATGAAGTAAGTGGATTTCTTCAAGCTTGGTTTTGATAATATACTCTATTGTCATAGGCATTGCCTCTGCTGCCCGCAAACGTTCATAGTCTCGACAGGGTTACCTTTTAACCATTAACTATTCATTGTCCCATTCAACTAAGATTATGACTTTTTAAAAGATAAATTCATAAGATAAATTCATAAGATATGTTATCTCATGTTTTTGTCTTTTATTTATTTTTATTTCTTTTTTAAGAGCCATTGTTCTGGTTTGGTAGCCAGTTGTTAACAATGCCATTCAATAGTTATAATTAAACTGAACAAGCTGGCTCGTGATGAGACCCCTTGTCTTATATTAATAAGCCATTACCCTGTTTTGATAGGCAGTATTGGTAATGTCAGTTTTATTATTTCTTATGAATATGGTAAGTCGGCTCATGATGAGACCCCTTATCTCTTAAAAATGTTTTCAATAATTTCTTAGAATTATATTCTAAAAAATCACAACCTAAATGAATGGGGTGAACTAGTCTTATCCTTAAGAATCAATGGATGACAATTTTCTGAGTTTTTTGAGTACCAAGACTTGAATAATCTTTACTTTTATAGATAACTTCTCTCTGCTTAATAAAATTGTAATGATTTACATTTTCCTCAAGTTTTTTCCAAAAAGATTATGCAAATAATTGGTATAATCTTTCAAAGTTTAACATCTTATTTAAAACTATCAAAAGAATATAATCATTTCTCTAAAAATTCTTATTTACACTAAAATAAATATTTATAATATTTTTCTTAAGAATTTTTCTATCAAGTAAACAGTCAATTAGAGACTTATTAACAACCTTTATTTATAAAAACAATAAAATACTTTGCAAAAAGGAATATGTACAATTTAAGAAGGGGTTACCTCCTTATGAGAAGAATTTCTTTAAGATAAGCCCATTTACAGGAAGAGATTCTCTCCTACCTGTTAGATCTTGGAGCATGAATGTATTTGAGCCTATCTTTTCAACGATCTGAAATGGTCCAAGCCACATCTTTTGAAATTTGGTATGTTTACCTTTTTCTTCATGTGCCTTATCCCATTTTAGAACAAGATCACCAATTGAAAAATTTTTTGAGCCGGTAGAACTTGCATCAAAAGAAGATTTCACAAGTTGTTGATGTTTTTCATGAACAATTCTAGCTTTATCTCTCTCTTCTTCTAGTTTAAGGATTTGATCATACCTCAATTGAACGGATGAAGAAGGATTTTCTTCAATAAATTGTACTAGGGCTAATGATGGAAGAGTTAAATTTGATGGTATCACAGCCTCTTTTCCATAAACTAAATTAAAAGGTGAAGTTCCGATTGAAGCTTTCTCTGTAATACGATCAGCCCATAATGCAAAGATTAAAGATTTATGCCAATTCTTTTGATTTTGATCGATAGTCCTTTTAATAATCTTGATGAGATTTTTATTAGTGGATTCAGCTAATCCATTACCTTGTGGGTAATAATTTGCTCAATATTTGAGTTTAAAACCTCTTTTAACTGCAAATTCAATTAAACTGTTTCCTGAGAAATAAGATGCATTATCAAAGACAAGAGCTTGAGGTACACCAAACCTGGTTATGATAAATTGATCTATGAAATCAATAATTGCATCAGAATTGGCTACCTTCAAAGGGATTGCCTCTACCCATTTTGTAATATAATCGGTTGCAGTAAGAATGTACTTGTGCTGCTTGGAAGAATGAGGTACTATCTCACCAATAATGTCAAGTCCCCATTGTTCAAATGGTTGCTCAATATTTACTGGTTGCAAAGGAAAAGCTGGTTTCCTTTGTCTTCCACTTGGAGTTTGGCAGATTCTGCACTTTCTTACATATTCATGCGTATCTTTAAAAAGGGTAGGCCAATAATAGCCAGCACGAATTATTTTGTGAGCTGTGGTATCACCTCCAAAATGACCTCCTGCTGGTCCATCATGCAACTCCTGCAAAACCTTTTCAGCCTCAGTCTTTTCAAGACATCTCAACAAAATTGAATCATAATTTCTTCTAAATAACACATTATCAATGATCTCAGATTTAACAGCTTTTAATCTTAAAGCACGTTTTTTCTTATAACTGAGATCAGAAGGAGCATACCCATTTTTCAAGTAATAGATGAGATCAGAATACTGAGACTCAGAATCCGTAACACTTATCTGATTTACTTGAATATCTTGATTTGAATAATCATTCTCTGGTATGTTATGAGCTCCTGCTAATAATATGCAAAAACCTTGTCCTCTAACAATCTTAGCTGGTTTAATATCAACATCATATTCTTGTAAGGCTGTTACCCAGTTAGCTCGTTTTTCTCCTACTTCTCTCTGAATTAATAATTGCCTCACTGCAGAGAATGGGACAATGATTTTTGTATGAGTTTTTAAGAGAAAAGGTCTGAAATGCTTGATTGATTTGAACACAGCAAAGGCTTGTTTTTCAACATCGGAATAATTCAGTTCAGCTCCTTGCAGATTTTAACTAAAGAATGAAATTGGTGCTT
Organism: Pinus albicaulis; assembly: GCA_034641835.2. Lineage (NCBI taxonomy): Eukaryota > Viridiplantae > Streptophyta > Pinopsida > Pinales > Pinaceae > Pinus > Pinus albicaulis. Next base: position 8,149 of record JAXQQM020068513.1, read on the forward strand.
CAATTTTCTGATCATTGAGTTGTGTTAAAACAGCTGCATAAGATGTCTCTGTGGCTAAAGTATACAAAATAAAATCTTTAGAAAAATCCGGAGTACTTAATGCTGGTGCATTAATGATTGCCTGCTTGATTAACTCAAAGGCTTCTTTTTCTTTATGCCCCCATTTGAATACTGAATTCTTCTTGATCATATTTTGCATAGGTAAAACAATTAAAGAAAAATCAGGAATGAATCTTTTTACAAAATTGATCTGTCCAAGAAATGATTGCTTGGATTTTTTGTTATGAGGTAAAGAAATATCAGAGATTTCTTTAACTCTGTCTGGATCAATGTATATACCATCTTTTGATACAACAAATCCTAAAAGTTTTCCTTCATCCAAAGCAAAGAAAGATTTTTTCTGATTTAATGAAATACCAAACCTTCTACATCTTTCAAATATTTGTTTTAGATCATGTAGATGATTGGTTCTGTTTTTTGAGAATACTGTTATATCATCGAGATAAACAACAACTGATTTATTGATCAGACCTTTAAATGCTATGTCCATCGCTCTTTGGAAAGTTGCTCCTGCATTTATTAATCCAAAAGGCATTTTTTGATAAGCATAAGTTCCCCATTTCGTTCTGAAAGTTGTTTTCAATCTGTCATCTGGATGAACCAAGACTTGATTATAGCCTGAAAATCCATCAAGAAAGGACATAAGTTCCGAACCAGCTACTTTTTGAAGTATCTGCTCCATGGTTGGCAATGGGAAATTGTCTTTCAAACATGCCTTGTTTAAATTTCTGAAATCAATACAGATTCTTATATCACCATTTTTCTTCCTTACAGGTACCATATTGGAAACCCAATTGGAATGCCTGACAGGAAAATGATTTTGGCTTTCAAAAGTTTATTAAGTTCTGATTTGATTTGATCTTCAAGATTTGGATGAACTTTCCTTAGCTTCTGTTGAACAGGTTTAATATCGGGAAGCATTGGAATTGTGTGCTGAATTACTGAAGTATCATATGTTTTTAAATCATCATAATTCCAAGCGAAAACATTTTTGTATTTGTTCAATAGTTTAATGAAGGCATCCCTTTCCTCTGATGTTAAATTAAGTCCTAAATTAACATTTTGATGTTTTGAATCAGAACCAAGATTCACCAATTCAAATTTCAAAGTAGAACTTTGAAGCTTGGTATTAGTGACTTTCTTGAATCTGTCTTTAATATCATACAAGTCCTCCAATCTAACAACAGATTTCGGAATGGGATTTTCATTACTTTTTGAAGAAATTTGTAAATCATGCTCTTCTTCGTCGATAATTTGATCATCATATGATTTCTCTGAAGTCATGAAGTTCAAGATATCTTGATCATGGTAAAAAAATCTCCAATTTGTGACATTGTCTGGGACAGATGGTCTAAAAAGTAATTCTATTGAAAATCTATCTGGGCTAAAATCTTCAGAAGGTATGAGTCTGGAAGCAACATTGGCTAGCAAGTCTGCTGCTGAATTTTGAGACCTAGGGATGGAAGAAATATTGAATGCAGAAAAGTGTGTGGTGAGTTCTTGAACCAACGATTGATAATGTTTGAGGTGATTTGAAAGGCAGTGAATTGTATTTCTCACCTGTTTGACAATAATTTCAGAATCGCCGAATACTTTCAAATATTGCACTTTAAGGCCAATTGCTTTATACAAACCTTGGACTAAAGCTTCATACTCAGTCGTATTGTTTGTGCATTCAAATTCTAACCTACAGGACAGCATTGTCTTTTCACCTTGCGGGCTAACCAAGATACACCCTGCTCCTGAACCTTCGTTAGATTTAGAGCCGTCAAAATATAAAGACCAAAATAAAGAAGTATTAACAATCTTATTTACAGTTTCCCCAGTATCATTAAAACATCTTGACCTATCAGTTTGTGAATAGTTTTCAATCTGTGATGTTAAACTGTTTACTGAGAAAGGGGATGGTTGGGCAATGAGATTTCCAAAAAATGACTCTGATGAATAATTTCCCAAGATGTTGTTATTAAATGCAATTGGTTGATTTTCCTGTTCAAAATCTGTTACAGTATGGGTCATGTGTTTCTCTCGATCGATTTTTATTTGATTTGGCTTTCCTCCATAAGGTAACCACATGTGAGACCAATCGGTAGAAATATATCCGTGGAGCTTTTCAGACCAATCTCTACTTAAAATCAACCCATAAAATTCAGGTATATCAGCTATTAAGATATCAATTTGTTGAACTACCCGTGGATCAGCTGCTAACCTGATAGTTACGGAGTTAATCTCTCCTAAAACCTGGACCTTGCTTCTGTCTAACTGTACAATGTGTATGGAAGACTTTTGGGGTTCTATGTTCAGTTTAGAACAAACTGAAGCTGGCATTATATTGGATGATGCCCCTGAGTCAATCAAACAATTGTGTAGGTTTCTGTGGTAGATCTCAAAAGTCAAAAGGAAGGGTGGAGTGTGAGAATTTGATCTATCCCCAATCAGGACTGAATCAGTAGCTTCTATCATACCAGAAGGTGGTTGACCAGAATCATTTGCAGCTTTAGTACTGGGAAGAGGTGAACAGGGAACAACATTCAATTCTTTGAGAAGCAATTTCTGCTGATGTTTTAATTTGCTAAGTTCAAACATAGTAATGTTTGCCTTAGTTTTCTTCATATCATCAACAATATTGTAATCCATTGAATCGGACACTACTAATGTTTTGGATGTTGGAGGAGTATTTGAAGTTGAAGGTGGGTTTTGGGGAACTGCTGCGGGTGATTTCTTTGTAGGTACTTTTTCTTTTGTTGTAGCAGCACCTGCACTCCGTTTCTTTGAAGTTGTCTGAACAGGTTCGTAAGTACCTTTACTCCTAGTAGAGACAGGTAAAGCTTCTTCATCATTATCTGTATCGGAGTTGGGCAGTATGAAATCCCACATGCCATGACATTCAACAATTTCCTCTTCATTATCAGTTGATGAGATTGTTTCCTCTTCTTCCTCTTCTTGATCTGATTCTGCATAAGATACGATATTTGGTGGTTTTGATTCGGTTTTCTTATAATTCTTAAAGGGCCTTTTGGTTGAAGTTTCAGCTACTTGTTTCTTAATTTCAATCATTTCATTTGACATAGTCTTGAGAACCTTTTGGAGGCCTTCCATATCATATGGATCTTTTGAGATTTTCTTCTTTGAGTCTTCTTTGAATGAAACTTTTTTGGTTTTTCTTTCCTCAAGAGCCGCTTTCTTTTCTAGAGCATTAATACGTTTTTCCACAGCAAGTGCTTCTTTCATGTTTTCAGCAAGTGTTGGTTTTGCGGCCCCGTCTACAAAAATAGCTATATTGGCAGGTAGGGCAGTAATATACCACTCACTTCTGATTTGTTCACTTGGTTTGGAAGTCGTTGGGATTTTATTCAAAAGTTTATTGAAACGAGCATTAAACTCTTTAATGGGTTCCCTATGCTCTATCCTAAGATTGGAGAGATCATTTATTAGTGTAGCTAAAGATCTATCGTCTCCATACTTAGTAAGAAACTGTTCTTGGCAAATGTCCCAACTGGTAATAGAATCAGAAGGCAGGGAAAAATACCAGGATCCTGCTGATCCTTGCAATGTATAAGGAAAAAGCCTAACAACGACATCTTGATCAGTCACTCCCTTCAAATTAACTGCTAACATGAAGTTATTGATATGTTCCTCAGCTTGGGTTCCATTTTCTGGATTAAACTTGGGTAGCCATTTTTCAGGAGCATCAGGTAATGCATGTAATGGTGCGGGCATATTGACTGCACCAGGTCTGGTCCATGGATCTGCCATTGTAATACCAGTGGTGGATGATACTACTGTTGAGATTCCAGATGTCTGGGAAGGAATTGATATTGAGGAGTGAATAGGTTGAGATGTTGAAGTTCCCAATTCCTGATTAACAACGATATGTAATGAGGGAGTGGATGGTTGACTTCGCACTGGGGAAGATGAGATGGAAGATGTGGATGAAAGTGCTTCACTGTCAGAATCTTCAGTATTTTTCTTTGCCCTTTTCCTTTTAGGTAAAGGAAATTCAATAGGTTCAATACCGAGCTTCTCACTCTGAAGTCTAGTAAGAGGGTGAGGTAGACAGTCATCTCCATATTTGGTTAAAAAATGATCTGCAAAAATGGCCCAACTTGTTATGGATCCTGAAGGTAATGAAAAGTACCAGGATCCTACTGCCCCTTGAAGAGTATAAGGGAATAATCTGACTACAACATCTTCATGTACGACTCCATTCAAATTTACAGCTAGCATAAAGTTATTGATGTGTTCTTCAGCTTGAATGTTAAGATCTGGACTGAACTTTGGAAGCCATTTTCCAGGATTGTCAGGTAAATCATGTAAAGGTGCAGGCATATTGATAGCCCCTGGAGTAGCCCATGGTCTAGCCATTATTGTAACAACTATTGGAGGAGTAGTAGAGGCTGGTGGTGTCTGAATAGAGGTTGTTGGAATATATGATGTTGAGATAGATGATGATTGAGCAGATGGTGATTGAGTAGATGATGTGGGAACAACTGCACTTTGTTGTGATGGCGTTTCGGAAATAGGTGATTGAATATGAGATGAAGAACTTACTGATTTCGATTGAGTTCTTTTTGACTTGACTCTATTAGGTAAAGGGAATTCTTTCGGAGAAATACCAAGTTTTTCACTTTGAAGCCTAGTAAGAGGTTTTGAAGAAACAAATTTTGAGCTTACACTACCTTCAGATATTTCAGACTCATCAAGAGATAATGAGAATCCTTTCAATTTATGAATTAAATCTTGAACTTCAGGAGACTCAGGAGTTTGATTGTCTGATTGTTTTGATATTTTGGTAGTGGGTGTCTGAATATTCTTCTCAATTTCTTCTATAGGATTTTGTAATTCAAAATAAATTGAAGAAGTTGATGAGGGTGTCTTGCTCTCAGAATGGCTTGTAGGTAAATATTTACTTGCCATTCATAGCTCATGCCCTCCTTCTAGCGCCAAAAATGTTGAAGCCTAGAAAATATTTGCTTCAAACATTGGGGAAAACCACCCGGTCGGGACCTTAGGACAGCTCCTTTTCCGTTTGGTATGGTGGCTCCAACTGGATTTAAAGGACCATTTACATGTCCTCCTTTATTCATTTATTCATAAAACATAAATTAAATCAAAATTTAATTTCTCCTCTTAGCTAAGGCTAAGTAGGAACATTACAGTCCGCCCCTCAAAATGTTGCTTGTCCTCAAGCAACTGGTAGGGTAAGATCTGTGCTTCTTCTCCTTCTCCATTGATGAAACCATCAAGAATCAAGCTCTCATCATGTAGTAAGTGTTCACCAAGGCAATACATCAAAAATTTCTCCTCCAATGCTAGCATGATAGGTTCATAGTCTGCCCCTTCAGGAGTGTAAAACTCAACAAAAATAAACATGGGTGAACCAATGTCACATCTGAAACAAGTATCATGAAGCACAGGATAAAGTTCCATGCCATGTGGCACATGTACACTACTTACTCTTTTCCCATACATACCCATAAAAAAAACCAATATGTCATCTATGTATGGTAGCAAAATCACATAAAGGCAAACTGAAATTTGCACATGAGGAGGTGGGTCACAATCCCACATAAGGTACCAGCGCAATACATGCATTGTTTTGAGTAGATCTGAATGTGATAGCTGGTACTCCCACCACATATTTGCTTCATAGGCCACTTTGACATGGCTGAAATTGAAACTCTCATTAGGTGCCTTTGGAAATCACCCATCATGATAAACAATCTCCCTTTGCACCTCAATGGAGTGGCCAGCTTTGGAATTTTTATTGGCCCCATCTTTGCCATGAGATCTGCATGTAATATTGCTCCCTGTAGGAGCCATGGCCTGCATACATATGGTAAGAGAATGTGCCAAATCAGAAAAATATACTTTCTCCACAAGATCAGATTTCTTACCATACAAACCTCCCACACTCATAGAGTTAGGCATGGGTTTTTCCCCTCTTTTGAGAGAAGAAAGAGATGGCTGAAATGTTTTCTGCATAGTATCCCTTGGCTGCCCCATCTCCACATAAATATTGCACTCTTGTAAGTGTTGGTTTAGTTCTTCCCAATCATAATGCTGATGTAGCTCCTCCTCCATACCCTCCTGTTGAAGCCTAGAAAATCTCTGCTTCAAACATTGGGGAAAACCACCCGGTCGGGACCTTAGGACAGCTCCTTATCCGTTTGGTATGGTGGCTCCGACTGGATTGAAAGGACCAGTTTCCTTATAACTAATGGGTTGGTGATGGGTTGATTTGGATGAGTGAAAATGGGACTAAATTTACTGAAATAAAACTATCTAATTTAAACTAAATACTGGTAAAGAAATTCTAAAACTAACCCGGGCAATCATATCTGAATACAACTTAAAATTATTCCAATTTAACAATAACCATAAAAATGTATTAAAGTTTAATTGAAATTGTGCAGTAACAAATAAAGATAACTCTGTTTAAGAAATTAAACAGAGTTGTATTAGCATATTGCATTCATCATAATATATCATCTACATATACTTATGAAAGATAACATTTCAATTATACTAAAAAATGATATATATAAAGAAACGTTATGAGAACAAATATCTGTAAATGATAGCAAATTTTAAAGCGAATATCATAAGACAAAAGAAATCAACAGTGAACAGATAGAAATACCTTATTCATCTTGAAAGCTTTCAAATGAAATCTGATACTCTAATCCAGTAATTCTGATGCAAAATCAAATCCAAGGTACAGAAATGCAACACTTTAAAGATAATTCCACATAAAATCACCAGATGTGATCCTTTATAAAATATAAAAGTCAGTGGAGTATAGAAATGTAATCTCCAAGTCAAAAATATAATAATCCAGGACCCTTCTATAAATGCATGAGAAGGGTTTAAATACTACTTAGCTAAATATAAAAATAGTCTATTACAAAAATTAAGGATTCGTTTTAAATTACCGTCCTTTTCCTAGGCAAAAATACAGTAAAACTAAAACTAAATCTAAAAATAAAGACTATTAACTAACTACTTATGAACTTGATCTTTAAACTTGCAGGCATCTAGCATTGTTTTGAGAATATGTGGTTGACCGACTTCAGATTTCAACTGTCCTAAAAAGACAGAATCGACAAGTGTAGGCGCAATCTTCTCAACAGAATTGATGATACAATTAAGCACACTGTGCTGACTGTGTGGTTTCACTAAGTATGTCCAGTAAAAGTCCCAGTTTAATCTTTTCAACCCTTGGATTGATTTTGCTCTTTATTCTGCCTTTTGCCTCCATTCTGTTTGCAGTTGATGTGCCTGTGGGAGATATCCCGGAACAGTTTTTGAAATCAAATTTGCTTTGTGAAAATTATCATTTACACAATCAGTAAGATTGTTTGCTGTTGTAGCCGCCTCCTCTGTTGCTTTTTCTACCCTTCTGATTTGTGCATTCCAGTTATTGAAAATCAATTCTTTATGGTTTTCATTAATAATTGGTGCACCAGCTTTTCTTCCTTCTTCTGTTTTTTTCCATACCAAATAATCATTGATCTTTTCATTAATTAAATCATAATCATTTCGTAAATCTATGACATGATTTGTGATTTTATCACTCTCTTGGCAAAAAGAATTCCATTGCAAGATTTTTTGGCATAACACTTCTTCTTGTTGCAGTAGTTGATTGTTTAAAGAGATAGTTTCTGAAATAAACTCTGGAAGCTTAGGATCATCTTTGTGCTGATCTTGGATAATCTGTATTTGTTTTTCTTTATCAGCCAAACTTTTTTGATGTCCAATTTTCATTTCTTTAAGTTGTTGTTGTAACTCTTCAAGTTTCAACTGTGCTTCATTATTGGCCTGTACCTGTTGCAATTGCTGTTGTAGAACTTTTATCTATTCTTCTTTTTCATTTAATAAGAGTTGTATCTCAAATTCTTTGTCAATAGTTGCAGAAGCATAAGCCCCTGTAATTTGAGATAACTTAGCAAGATTATCAGTAGGCTCTGTGGCAGGATCCTTCCACAAGACATCTAGTTGTTCTACTTCAGTAGAAATTGCACCTTCTAACTTTCTCTTTTTTCTTTGTTACTTCACTATTGCTTTGTATTTTGGGCTGTAGAATACATCTAGAGGAGGAATGTCCTCTAAATTAAGTACAATTTCAGAGGAGGGTGTGATAGGTATGTGCTCAGTCACTGTGACTGTGCTACTTATTCCTGTGCTCAAAACTTTGGTTGTCTGTACAGGGGTCTGTACATTCTGTCCTTCTACATTAATAAATTGATTAAAGCTTTCCCATTCTTTGTCTAACTCAATGGTGACTGACTGTTGCTGTACATTGGTAGGAGGAGGATTTATCTGTTGAGAAGTCAAAATTTGTTGTTGAGGAAGTTCTTTCGATTGAGCAGAATCTTTCACTGATTCTTCAATTTTATCTTCCTTTTCATTAGACTTATTGGAACGTTCAGAAGTCTCTCTTTCAGATTTTGACTTAGATTTATCTGTACTCGAACTGTCGTTAAGACTAACACTAGGAGGTTGTTCCCTTGCGGGTTCCAAGCGTATATTTTCCAAAGGAATGGTAGTTAGTCTTCTCTCTCTATAAAGTTTAAATTCCTGGAATTCCTCTGGAGATAACTGCATTTGAGTTGAATTCAAAACTTCTTTAAATGAACCTTTTGTTTGGAACATACCATCAAAAAGATCCTGTTCCCCGGAAAATTCCCTTACTCTGATTGCATTGGTAAAATTCTTAACAATATTATTTGGGTCAAATAACCTTCTCGAAAATTTGAACAGTTGTAAGCATGTAATGTTGCTTACCTCTTTGAATGCGTGACCAACATCAAACAGTGAAAATGTTCCACAGTTTATGGGAAATTGTGGCCAAATGCCTTTCTTCTTCTCTTTTAATTCCTTTGTCAAACCTCCTTGGCCACAAGTCTGATAAGCAATCTCCCGAGCTATAAGTTTATCCGGAATATATAGGGGTAAAACATGGGGGGAATCAGAACTTCCAAAAACCCTAACATAAGTGAAAAACTCTTCTCCAAACCATCTCGCGATGAGGAGAATGTCGACCTCTGTTTCTGGGGATAACCTTGGGGCATCCTTATTATGCAATGTTTTGTACAATGGCAGCATTATACCATGGAAAATTTTGTAAAAATGGGGGACAAACTTAGATTCCCACAGTTCCTTATGATACACATGAATAGGCAAAGGATCGTGGATTGTCCATTTCCAACCCATCACAGGGAATTTAGAAACAAAACAGATAGCGTCCATGACATAGGCAGATAAATAAAAAGGCGGATAAATCCACTGAGAAAAAATCCGTTTAGACCGGTAGTGAAAAATAGCAGTGGTCAAATTATCAGATAAGATTTTGGCCCAGTCTACAATGGTAGAATTAACGGCAGCATTTAACAAAGGGAGCCATTCAGGCAAGATCATATTTATGTCAGGCTTTCCAAAAAGCCTGCATAACATGGCAGCAGCAAAACAATATGGAGAGGTAAGTGAACCAGTACTGTACATACCGTGTTTGTTTTTCTTCAACGGTTCATCTCTTTTGGTCCACTCCTGTGTGCATTCCGACAAATTTGCATGTTCTCTGGAAAAATCTTCCATAAATTGCTTATTATAAGTCGCCCAAGGTTCCGGAAACTGATACATCAGCCTCAAATCTTCCGTAGTGAACAACCCGATTAGCTATTGATTTGGAGTTCTAAATTGCCTGTCTGAAATATCGGTGATGTCCAGCACCCATTTCACCATGTCCATATACGGAAGAATTCTTGGCCTTGCTGCTATCCTATGCAGAAATGAACAAGCCAGTTCTTTAAGGGTTGCCTCAGATGAGTTGCTTGAGCCAGCTGTAGCCGCAACTTGAATCACCACAGAATTTTCTTCTTCGAGAAAATTATACATTCCTTCCCAAGTGGTTATACCAGCATCCTTATTGCAAGCAGTGTCTGTATACAGTGAAGCCATTTCTCTGTTTTCAGAATTTGAACTCTTCTCTTTCTTACCCATAATGTTCTATGAACGCTTTGTATAGACATTTTCTCCTTCGTGCCTGCGGTTTTACGAGTTAAATAAGAGTAATGGCATGAGAAAGGTGATGAGATAGTTTTAAATGCGAAGGAAGATGAAATATATTATTTTAACGTGAAACGACCTTTCGATCAAAACAAAATCTCATTTACCATTAATTGACACTCCATTCATTTAATCCAATCATTAAAGCACAAAACAAATATTGATTTATGGGAAGATTTTCTTTGAACAACGCGCTTTTATGAATCTGCGACATTGCGATCTGCAATTTGCTGCGCAATATCGCAATTTTCTCAAAACGTAACCATCGCAAATATCGCATATCGCAAATATCGCATATCAAAAAGTATTCATTTAACACATTTCTACGATCTGCGATTTGCGACCGGTATAGGTTTTTTGGGATCGCGTTATCGCAGTATCGCAAAATCGCAATTTCAGTTTTACAAAAGATATCTACTATTTGTGATGGATGCGCTATTTCATTTAAAGAAAAATTTTATTGTAATCTATCATAAACTTAAGTGTTTCTTAAGGTTTTTTCTAAGGAATTTCCCTAAGTTTATGATATAAAGTTTTATTTGAAAAGGAAAACAAATCCTAATTGATTTTTTTGGATTTTTTAACTAAGGGTCCCCATTTATTTAGTATTATTACTAATAATAAATAAAAAGGGGGGTTGTTGCTGGTCACAACACCTCCCAATCAAAACTCTTCAAGATTAGGGAGTAGATTCTTGCTGATTGCATGTAACTAGAAAGGAACTCCTTATGGGGCTCTTTGTAGTATCTCTTGCTTAAGCTTGGAGGCTTGAGACAAGAATACTTTACCAAGATGATAGATGACCCCTTCATGGACCAAGTATCCCCCTCCTTGATTTAGGCCATCTAAGATCATCTCGGTGTGCAGATATTTGGAGTACTCCACAAGGAGTTGAGACTTCCAATATGGATCTACACTCTTCAACAAGGACAACACTGTAGATGCATCTATGGTTGTGCTTGCCTTGTTGCTGCTTGTTCTTTTGGCATCATGCATGCCAACATTGTTTGTGGGAAGGTTGATCCTCCCCCTTGCTTCCTCCCACAGCACAGTGACTCTTTCTTCCATTATTTCAGCACTTGGTGAAGCTTTCTCCATAGAATCTAATGGCATCCCAAGAGGCTTTCCATGATGTAGGAATGTCCCTTGCAACAATCTCATGAACATGAGAGAAGGAACTATGAGATCCTTGCCCTCACTACGCAAATCCATCTTTGTTGTGTGGGTAGAGACATCAAGTGAAGGGTAGGTGTGCATGCCTTGAATGACTTGTTGTTTCCCACTCTTCAAATCCACCCATTCCATCTGCAAGGACTTCCAATCAGTGGTGAATTTTCCCAAATTAATCAACCACTGGACACCCAAGATGATGTTGGTGTATTCTATGTCCACTACAAAGAAGTGGTCCTCCAAAGTGTAGGTCCCCATAGTCACAGAAAGTGATGGAACATACTGCATGCACTGCATAGTTCTATCTCCCATAACCAAAATAGAGAACCCATCAAAAGTATCAGTATGGATCCCTCTCCTTTGCACAAAGTGAGCATCAATAAAGTTGTGGGTTGCCCCACTGTCAATAATAATAGATACTCTTTGGTTCATAACTGAACCCTGCACTCTAAGAGTCAAATATTTGGGCACTCCTCTCAAGGAAGCAAGAGTCCCACTAGTTGGAGAAAATGCTCCCTCTTCTTCTCTGGATGATGATGGATCCTCCTCCTCATCATCACCAGCGCTGTGACCTCTCCTAGGTCAATCATTTCCTTCCTCCTCCTCACAATCAGAGAATACTTCAATATAATGTGCTCTTCTAGAGCACATCTATGTCCCGGCACCCATGATTCTTGACAAGTGAAACATAATTTCTTCTTTCTCAACTCCCTTTGGAGATCATTGTCAAGAAGCTTTTTTTGTGAGCTCTCCTTGGGTGGAGCAGCTTTCCCTTCCTTCCCTTTAGAAGAGTGAGTGGCTTTGCTTGGAAGGGTTGCCTTTGCCCTAGGCAAGGCATCTTGGAGATCTCTTGTTCTTTAAATGGCATCATGCATAGTGGTGGGTTTGGTAGACTTAACCAACCCATGTAAAGGTTATTCCAAGCCATCTATGAACATATAGACTCTCCTTGCAACTGAAAGGTCAGGAAGCATTACAGACAGCCTCAAAAATTCAGAGATATAGGCTTCAGCATCTCCTGTCTGTTTAAGCTTTTCCAAGCTTATGAAAGGGGCCTCCGGATCCTTCCGATCAAATCTTTCCACTAGTATCCTAGTGAACTTAGCATAAGTGGACACACTGCTATGCCCCAATGTAGAAAGTCCATGAAACCACCAGTTGTGGGCTTCTCCATAAAAATGCGGCGCAACAATCTTAATGGCTTCTGCTTTAGGCACCTTATTCAGCTGGAAGTAGATGTCCAACTTTTCCACCCATGCTTTAGCTGAACAAGAGGGTGATCCATCAAAATTAGGCAAGAATAACCTGCCCATGGTGTGGTGCCTCCCATGAAGGAAACCTCCATCTCTATACTTCTACAATGGCCTCCTCCGGTCCTTGAGATAGCAGAAATCTTGAAAGCTCAAGTTATCCTTGAACCTTTGACTTTTTGAATCATATTTTGCAAAGTATCCTTCCAAAGAGGTTGAATCTTGAAGCCCTTCATTCTCTACAGCCAAGAAGTTAGGCATTGTAGAGCGTTGTGAGATCTGTGGAGCTTGTGGCAAGCTCACCGGTGGACCAGTCCCAAACTGAGACATTTCAGAACTCTCTCCTTGATGGAGTCTTCCAAGGGACTCCCTCATTCTATCTATCCTCATCTCCTTTATTTCCTTGGATAGATCTTGCATAGCTTCTAAGAGAGTTTTTGCAAACTCTTCTGCCTCCTTATCTTTATCATTCAATTCAGGGGCTTTCCCCTTGTCTTGACCCTTGTCAAGGTCAACAGTAGTATATTCATACTTTCTATGACTTCTATTCTGGTATCTCCTCTCCCTCTCAGAAAGAGGATCTTCATCTTTGGAATGCAGCATGACTAAGGCTCCAATGCTAGCACAGGTCGTGCCAAGAGTGGAGCTCCGATACCACTATAATGTTCCTTTTTGGGGATTCTCAAGATTCTATGTTAGAGATGGACTACAGAGACATTTACTGGTTATGTCACCTCTGAAAAGAAGGTGAGAACCAGAGGCTACCTGGCCAACTGTAGACTCTGCCTATAGAACTTGGAATAATCCCATTCAGGAATCTCAACAAAGCCTTCAATGAAAACGTTGTATAAGAAAATCTGAGCAAGAATAATGTTGATCAGGGTTGGGATCCCCTCATTTATGCTGAATTTGACTTACATATGCAATTTCATCAGAAAAAAATAATTTTAAGCACATTAAACAGATCTCTCGGAAACAAGACTAGCTAGAAATCAGCCAAAGAGAGAGGCTGCTGCAAAATGAAAACCCCAGCTACTATAATTGCGCAGTTTTGACTGAAGCTAAGAGGAGGACAGCCAAAGATCTGATATTTCAGAGATATAACATTAAATCAGATTTATATTTAAGCTTATTTCCTCTACAACAAATTACAAAGAGAACTAGGGCAAAATCCCTTCAGAAATTAGAGTTGCAACTAGGAATAAACTGCAGAAATACATAGATAGCGTTATTTTCAGATGGTTCAGCTGCTGTAAATTACATCTCAGATCTCTACCATATCTATGGATAAAACATCAGATCTAATATAGATCTATAAACTACAATACTTGAAGAACAATATCCAATTGGAATTACATCAAAATATTCCATAATAAGTTGTAGATCTGAATTACAATTTACAGTGTTGCAGAAAACCCAGAAATTTCTGAAGATAAATTTTATTACTGAAATAGATCAGATCTATAGAGACATGGATCAGCAACCCAATCCATGGATCACCAAGGGAAGGCAAGCCTAACACCAAGAGATCTTCCTCCAAACTGATAGCAAACTGAAATAAGCAAGCCCTCTCACAAAATAACGCAGTATTGAGCAGAAACTGTGCAGAGGGTGAAGGAGACTGAATACATGGAATGAAAAGTACAGATATGATATAAAATATAGATCAACTAACTCCTTGGAGGCTGAATTACACTCTCCAATAGAGAAAGCCTCTAAAAAACAACTAGATCTAAGCAGATCTAGAATGCCACTTGCTATAAAGATAACAGCTGCAAAACCCTCAATGGGCCAGCGCTGCTCATGAAAGATAGAGCTTGGTATCAAACCAGATAGTGGCCAACTTCAGCAAAGAACTCCTCCAATGAACCTCAAGGGAAGAGATGAAACTCCTAAACAGGAATTCCAATCACAATCCTCCACTAAATAGCAAAGAATGGTATTTGTCTAAGCAGACAAATACTTCAGAAATATAAATCATCAACAACCTCTTCTTGTTGCTCTCCTCCTTCTTTTATAACCTGAGAAAGCCCTTGCAAACCCTAAACCACTTTGATGAGTCACCCCTCTTCACATTAGAGGCTCCCTTCTAGAACTGCGCAGTCCCTCTTGGAGATGCATTGAACCTAGACAGCGCAGTTGATTTGGTCAAGGTGGACCCAATCTTTGGCTCAACCCTCTTTCACACCTGCAAGTGATTATTTACATAGCCCATATTTGTCTTTGTTCACATGGGCATTGATTTATTAGGAGTTTTACATGTCCTCCTTTATTCATTTATTCATAAAACATAAATTAAATCAAAATTTAATGTCTCCTCTTATCTAAGGCTAAGTAGGAACATTACAAAAGCACTGATGGCAAGCTTTTAAAAAAACATGGAAGAGCTATGCAGTTGTGCAGGCCTCAATATTTGTCTTCATCATCGCTGTTGGGGACCTCCTCCTCAATGGGGCAAGCAGGTGCCTGCGCATCCGCTTCCTCCGAATCTGTTGTTGAATTCCAGGGTTTGTGGACCAGTGCGCAGAGGATTGGGGACTCTGGATCTACGCCATCAGGGACATGCGTCCAATTGCCATCAGAATCCATCACTCAGAAATCTGAATCATCATCATACTTCTCCTGAACCGGCAACAAGTCAGTCCTACAGGGCTGGGGTGCATCTAGATAGTGATGGTGGACTTCCGCGCGCCGCGCCTACCTCTCTGCTCAGCATGCCCAAGGCATGCTTCCTCCTGCTTAGGGTTGGGGCTCTGGCGCACAAAAGTGCTGGAGGAGGAGCCTTCCATTGACTCCAACCGATTTTCCTTGCCACGGTGATAACAGCCAGGGAGAGCCCCTCTCTATCCACCTCGGATGGTTCTCTGGAAAATTTTGGGGGCCATTGCGCAATAAGTAAGGGGGGAGATGTCAAGGTAGGGATACACAGCAGGGGGGAGAGCTGCGCTAGGGCTTAGGGGGTTGGAAGGGCTAGGAAAGAGGTATGCAGAATGGGAAGCTGCACCCCAGAGAAGACTGCGCGGCGCAGCGCTAAGAATAGGGCTTCGCAGCCTTCTAAAATCAAGGAAGTGCCAAAGAAGAGATAAAAAAGCTAAAGGTAGAGGGAACATAATATGGGTTGCTCAAGGTTGAGAGCTCATCCTTTTAAAGGGGCTTAGACACATGCGAGGAGGATGGAAATGAGTGAGCCTCGCACGCAACTACGTGCCATGATTAATCACCTGAGCAGGCTCGAGGGAAATGGGATGACTGCTATAGGGGTTAATCATGATAATCATTTACGGTGATAGATGCAGAAGGGTGCCCTGGATAGGGTGATGCCATTCCCACCGTCTCATCATCATACCTGCTTTTGTTAGTATCGTACGGATCCGCAACAGGTGAGGCTCTGCACAGAAGATCTCTGTCCTCTAGGGTGTGTGAGATATGATTGTCAATCGTGTCAGTTCTGTCACCCGCATCTGAGGAATTATTATTATTATTTATTTATTTATTTATATTTTATTTTATTATTTATTTTATTTATTTATTTATTTTTTGTTTTTTATTTTATATTATTATTATTTTTTTTCCGAATCAATTTTCTTAAGATCGAGGTCTAAGGATTTTCTTCACTTAGTGCATCATATTCTATCGAGATGGATTATCTAACTCAAACTGCGTCCTTTATAGTTATTCCTCTCTTGGCTATTCCTCCCTCTTGGGAGCACCTTTTTATCTATAAATTACCATGGATATACAAATGGAATAGTTTGTCATAACAAATTTGATAAACTTATTAAAATATTTATTGTGAAGGTTAGTTCCTTTTAGTTCTTATATTATTTATTTATTGTTTTTAATGCTTAAACATAAATTAACTAAAATGAGGGAAATATAGAACAAGAAAAAAAACAAACACACCATCCACAATAGACACAATTTTTTCCTTGAGAAACCCTTACGAGAGAAAACCCGACTAGAAGGTGAGGTTACTTTACTCTCCTTTATTTGGTATGGAAATATATAAGTATAAGAGAAGACGTACTCTCTATGGAGTTACTTGAGACCTATGACCTATAAGGTTGCTACAAAATTTTAGCCTCGTTTGTTCTACTCCCTATCTTCAAACTCATAGTTTATCTGCTCAACTATGGAACAAAATACAATAGCATAGAATGGAAATTGTATTCCTCCTAGTTGCTCGATATTTAACATAGCCTGATATCCATCTAAGGGTAAGGTTTGACTCCCTTAACCCTCAAGTAGAGTTACAAGTTTGAACCTTCTAGATTCCTCTTCAATGTCCACACATGACTGGCCCCATATGCATGAGTAACAAAGGTTGATGTGGCATCTACTCATACCATGGTGGTCAATGTAATAGGCCAACTTACGAGAGGCATAAATTTTTCATGTGAACTTCATTTGATACAATTCTTGCACCACTTAAAAGGCATCTGAGCATAGATCAACTTCCTAGGTTCCTACACTAAAGCGCAATTTTTTTATCCCCATAAGATTATGTTTGATGCCTCAAAATGGCTTCAAAATATTTCAAACCCTCATTCTCCAAATTGGGGCCTATCATGAAAAAATGATCCTACAAGATGAT
The DNA here is from genome assembly GCA_034641835.2 of Pinus albicaulis. NCBI lineage: Eukaryota > Viridiplantae > Streptophyta > Pinopsida > Pinales > Pinaceae > Pinus > Pinus albicaulis. The sequence continues at coordinate 25,291 of JAXQQM020068513.1, forward strand.
TCCCCCATTATTTCCACTCTGAGAGCATTGAGATAAAGGAAAAATAATATAATGATCCAATTTGGATACCTTTTATCTCTTTAAAGATTATATCACAATTATAATTAATCCTAATTTTTTGTGGGTACCAAATCTTGTAGCCTTTTACAACCATCTTTATATCTAATAAAGATACAATTATATACTTTATTGTCCATATTACTCATTTACTCCTTTGGAACACGCACATAATCATCACCCCCAAAAACTTTGAGATGTGCAAGAGGGGGATTTTTCTACTAATCCATAATTCATGTGGCTCTTATCAACTATAGCTAATGTAGGTGATTGATTTACTAGGTAACATGTAATGTCCATTGTCTTTTCTTAGTTTTATTGTTTAAATCTTAAACTACTAAGTATACTCCTTTCCTTTCCCACCAATTTCTTATTCATTATTTTTGGAACACCATTTCATTGACTGGTGTATGGAGTCATCTTTTACCTTTATATTCTACACTACTTACAAAACTCCTCAAATTCATTTCCAAGAAATTATCCACCATTATCTAAACTCAACTCCTTTATGCTCTTTTCTTTCTATTTTTCCATAAGAGCTTTAAATTCTCTAAATTACCAAAAACCTTAGATTTATATCAAAGGAAATATATAAATATATTCCTTGAACAATCATGGATAAACAAGACGCTATATAAATATTTACTCAGTGACATATTAGGCACAAGTCCAAAGGCATGAACAAGTATCAAATATAGAATCCCCTCATTAAGGAATTTCACACAATTCCATTTACCATATCCACAATGTTCAAAGAAAAAAATTATAAATAACATTAAAAAATTTCCTTCAACCCATTTTTTTAATGTGCAAAGTTGAAAGGATTTTTTTTCTTTCATATGTCCCAATTTTTTATGCCAAAGCAATGCCTTCTCTACATCAACAATAGGGGCATCTCTACTTGTTTTCTTACCTTGAGAAAAGCAAAACCGTTAACCCCATCAGTGACATTGTGTCTTAACATGCACTATATTCCAATTTTATCTCCCCTTTCCAACAAAATTGATCCTTGAACCATGTTTCTTGTCTCCTTTTCAAATATTGTTTCCACACAAACCTCGCTTTTCTTACTCGCATATATTAGGTTTTTAGTCAACCCTAGAATATGTAGAACTCTAACGAGGGTCTTAACCCTTCCATATTTGAGTAACAACATGACCCTACCATTTCCTATGAATTTAGTATTCAACTCATCTCCTAAGAAGATAAAACCTTCCTTATAATTTTCATATTCACAAAACTAGTGATTGTGAGGATTCATATGAAAAAGGACACCCAAGTCGATAGACCATGCACCATGATACAAATGTGCACTTGTAGCTACTAAGTATACCTCCACTCCTTTTATCGAGGTCTTTTTTCTCGTGAAAGGGACATCCTTAGATACCCTACATGTGTATATAACGTCTAGCTTAAACACATTTCCAACATTTCCTTGTAAATTTCCGATGAGATTTTATTCTATCTCTATACTTTGATCAATCCTTACACCATTTTTAATTCAATCCTAAGAACAAGCTCTCATAAAAAAGAATCATTGGTTACACCCTCTAGGTATTTTTTTCCTCATTTCTTCAAATAACAAGGATGCAACTACATCCTCAAATTTGATTGTAGATTTAGTAATACTACCAATGGATACATCTAGATCATGACATGAACCTAAAAAATCAAATAACATAGAAATATACTTATTTTCAACATACACCCTAACATCAAAAAAGACTAAATAACTTATAATGGTGTTAAAATCATTGAGCTGATTTGTCATGGAGTTACATAATTCATCCTATGGAGATGCACTTTCGAATAAACAATTTATTTATCAAGATTTTTAATTGATACAAAGCCCCTAACTTATCCCATAGTTCCAATTGGCTTATTTTGACACATTCAACAACATTGAATCTAGAAGTTACTATTAGATAGTACAATTTACCTTCCTATATTTCTTTTCCCACTTTATTTTTCATACCTATGTTTTTGTTTCCAAACAAAACAATTTATTGATCTTTGTTCACAAGAAAATATTCTAGTTTAAGCTTGCACTTGAATCTTGTACAATAAGGGTGACACAAATCAAGTTGTAGATTTCCTCATCCACCCTAATTTTGTGTCACCACCAAAGTCTTGAATTATTGTGGGCATGAAACCTCAAAAAGACCCCTAGATGTACGGAAACAATCTTAACTTTCCTTATACGTATAATAATTGGTCCTAAGTAAACAAATTTTAGACTTTCACCTTTGGTATAAATTTTTTTGCCATATAGTCCATACTAGGTTCCTTTAAGAGATATGAAGAGGATGATCTAGGAAGTTCACTATAGATAGGTTTTAAGGCCTTTAAGCTTGAATAGGACAACGAAAATGCCATAAAATCACTTCTACTAGCCACAATTCTGACAAGATATTGTTTGTATATATATTGGATTGGGAACTACCTATACCATTGCTAAAATTACAGTCCATTAGAGACTATAAATTTTTTTCTCAAATTCAAATAAGCCTTAGGAGACATTTTCCATGGATTTTACATTAATTATTCCCTTGGTTGAACATGGTAGTGATCGTGTTTTTATGGTTGTTGACTAGTTCTCTAAATTGGTAAATTAAGCACCTTTCAATAAGAGTGCAACAATAGAATCCATCGATAAACTTTTCTTCAAGTATGTTTGACTTTATGGGTCGCCAAATCCCATTGTTTTTGAGAGGGATAATAGTTTCCTAAGTGACTTCTAGTTGATTCAACCTTTGGTACTTGATGGACACCAAGTTATCGAAATCAATTGCTTTCCATCTCCATATTAATGGGAAAACAAAGGTATTCAACATGATGATTATACATATACTCAAGATAAACAAGTCCAAGAACACATGTATGATCTGAAAGGACTATATTAGTTTGTTTTTCTAAGTGTTTATTCAGTTATAAAACATGTGCATACTTGTCTCCATAGTTTTCTTAAGGATTGAGGATTTTAACCATGAAATATAGATGATTTTAGTGAATTAGAAGCATGAAAAAAGAGCAAATAAAACTGAACAATAGTGTATAACAGAGAAATAAAACACCACATAACATTTTAACAATAGGCATGATGAAGGATTTCACCCCTCCTGGGCTACATCTGTTGGTCTAGATCCTAATGGCATGTCCATCTTTCATTATGCTCAAAATTTTGCAAATACATGTAGTTACAGGCCTCTAATGGCTATTTTCTCTACACCAATGGCTCCAGAATGCTCCAATTAGTCTAGATTGACTCTTCATTCACTTAGAATGGGTAAAAATTGAGTCTCCAACTCATTTTTCCAGTAACACCTAGAAAATCTCCACTAATTGTGGATAACTCCACTTAACTGAAGTTAAATTTGGCCAAATCCGCATAAAAATAAGGGCGCACTATAACTCCTCCAATGCTAAACATTAAGTTAAATGCTAAGGGTAGGGGGTGGCCACATGCCAACCCCCATAACTCGCAGTCTCTATAAATGTCAGCGGAACTTCAGGCTTGAACTGTGGTAAAGTTGATTAAACCTGCGTTGATGTCGAGTTAACCGAAACCGTTAGCGCAACTGTAGAAATGTGACAAGGTTGCAATTATGATAAATGTTTGTGGAGACAACGGGGTATTAACCATCGGCGTTATTGTTTATGTTGCAATGTGACCATATACCATGGACTGCCGGCAGGTTGGGACCGTTGGCTGTCCCAACCCCCAAATGAATATGAATTAATCTTTAAATATAATTTCTCCACTACTATGGTTAAGACTCATAGTGTAGCACAGGCGGTGTGGCAGGTGGTTGATCTACGAGAGTTCGCGAGGTCGAGCCCTACGGACCTCCTTAAAATTTTGATACATTATTCAGGGGACACGTAGCGGCCTCAGGGTTGGCCACGTGTCACCCTATGATTGGCTTTCAAACCATAACGTACAACCTCCAAAAAATCAAAATGCGCCAGTTGTCAGCCTTTGACCGGCTCTGAGAAAAGGAATATTCTTTAGAATATTCCTTTTTTATGACTGTGCACCCTCCATGTTGACTGGGCATCCAGTCAACCCTGTTGCAAAATTTAGTTGTTTGGGAATTCGATCAGAACGCAATATATCTCTCATACGACATCGGTTTTTCAAACTGTTCATGGCACCGAAATCAGGAAGATGAGATCTATGCAACCATCCTAGTTTCAATCTAATCCTATAACTTTCAAATTTGAGCAAAACTTTTGAACTCCTAATCAATCCTCCCCATTGGAAAGCTTTTGGACCCCAAAAGACTTGACTACATGTTTAGTAGATGAGGGTACAACTCCCTCACCTTTCCAACTTCCATCCACTTTTCCTTGCTTGGCTTACTGCCTTTGAGCCCAACTCGAAGGTATTCAACACTTCCCCTTTTGGATGCTCTTGTCCTCCTGTCAAGAATTGTATATTCCTTGAGCTCATCCAAAAATTCTGGTGAGAAATATTCAATAGAAGGCAGCTGAACATCACTTCCTTGATCATCAATCAAATGTGTCTCATAAAAATGTAAGTTTTCAACATTAACAACTGAATACATTTTCTTATATGAAGGCAAGTCAAGTTGAAATGCATTGTTACCAACTTGCTTTATGATATTGAATGTACCATAGCTAATGGGTTTGAGCTTTTTACCTTCCCCTTGCATCCTTTCCTTGCTAATGTGCAACTGTACCTCATCCCCCTCTTGAAACTTGTGATCAACTCTATGTTTGTCATGCCTCTCGTATTTTCTTTGACTTTTCTCAAGCTATTCTTGAACTTGTTGATGTATAATTTGAATTTGCTCACATTAGGGGAATTTTGAGGTCTAAAATGGGCCTTCTAAGGAAATTTTAAAATAATAGTGGAAATAATAAAATAAGAATTGATTACATCATCAAATTTTTAGAGGGAAAAAAAAAACTACTTTTTCAACTCGTATTTTCAACTTATCTCCCAAAGTTTCTACTCAAATTTTGAGCGGGAGTACTTGTTGGATGAAAAATTTAATTCCTCATCCAAGGAGTACCCATGTTGCATACTCTCGATGGATCCTGCTACATGAAAAATGAGAAATACCTGAAAATTGTGATTGTAATCATGTTTTTTCATGTATTTCTCATTTTTCGTGTAGCAGGGTCCATCAAAAGTATGCAACATGGGTATGCGCTGGATGAGGAATTAAATTTTTCATCCAATGAGTACTCCCGCTTGAAATTTGGGTAAAAACTTTGGGAGAGAAGTTGAAAATACGAGTTGAAAAAGTAGTTTTATTATTTTGTTATTTTTTAACCTTTGTACCCTTTTACTTAAAAAATGGTGAATCATCCCCCATGGTTGACATCATCATCTTGAATATTATTAGTTATTATAAAGTTTATTTTGGTTGTACATTTTTCTTAGGAGGTCCATTTTAGACCTCAAAATTCCTTTAATGATAAACTTTCGAGCCTTGTCAATATCACTATGGCCATCAATTGCGACATCCTTACCAAAGATGAAGTCTAATGGCGATTTTGGAAAATACCCAAAGCATACTTCAAAAGGTGATGTATTTTTAGAAGAGTGCTTTGCCCAGTTGTAAGCATGTTGAATGTAAAGCAATTTCTCATCCCACAACTTAGGATGTTTGCTGCAATATCCTCTCAATAAATGCACACCGGTTCTGTTCACCACCTCGATCTGTCCATCGGTTTGCAGATGAAAATCAATACTCTTTTTTAACTTTGTGTCCATCATACTCCATTGATTGGACCAAAAATTCCCAATGAACATGGAATCCCTGTCACTAACAATAGAAGTTGGCAATCCATAATGAACCCATACATGTTGAAAATAAAGTTCAACACACTAGTAGAAAATGATGAAATTAATGACTAGGTGACTAAAAATGTTAGTCACCACAATGATTTCAAGTGAATTACTACTAAATTTGAGCAATTTTAAGTGACCGAACTAAAAATGACTAATTTATTCTTGGAATAAAATATACGCCTAGATAATAAGTGACTAAACTAAAAGCGACTAACTTAAATGACTAATTTAGTCTAGGGATAAAATATATGACTAGATAATAAGTGACTAAATTAAAAGTGACTAACTTAAATGACTAATTTAGTCTAGGATTAAAATATATGACTAGAAAATAAGTGACAAAATTAATAATGATTAATGTAAATGACTATTATAGTCAAAGAATAAAAATATGGCACCCAAATAAAAAGTACAACAAGTATATGAATTAGTCATTTATGTCAGTAATTTTTAATTGTGTCACTCCATATATGGAAAATTTCACTTTTGGTACCAAAGTGTTACATTTCACTATAGGTGTCTCTGAATCCATTTGCAATGTTAAAATTTAGAGACAAAGAGGTCTCTGAATTTACAGTGTTAAAATTATGAATACCCTTTTGTCTCTAAAGTTTAACACTGCAGGCAGATTCATCTATAATTAACATAATTGCATGTATCATCTATCAACTTTACACTAATGCCTTCATTATAATTTTAGTAAAGGTAATATTATTTAGATAGCCAAATTAATATTTATATTTATATTTATATTTAATATTTGGCCATAAAGTTTAATTTTTAAACTTCATTGATTTATGTTAAAAGTGTGAGTTGTTTTAAATTTAAGGTTAAATCTTCATATTTACATTCAATAAATAGATAAATATAACATTTCTTATGTTAAACATGTGATTTCATTTTTTGTAGTATTAAATCGTCATATTTACCTCTGATAAATACTAAATAGATAAACCTAAAATATATATTTATAGACCTATTTAGTAAATAGGTATGAAAATTTATTAATTTAAGTATGAAACTTAATTAATTTTTTAATGATGTATGAACCTTTGTTTTTTTGTAATTAAATGTTATATTCATGTAGGAAAAAAAGATTACATATATCCAGTTACAAAAAAAGTGGTCTCACCTCGACTTGGTTTGTTGACAAAAATTTGCACCAGATGCAAAAAAGTACGAAAGAGGGACTAGGCACATTGTCCATAAACGGTTGGGCCAGAGGCACCAAAACACATATAAAACATAAAGAACACCAAATAGCATAATAGTCATCCAACATGATGGATTCAGGGTTGTCTGGGGATGTTCCTAGATGTGGTGGAGGATAGAAGTCACATTGACCATGCCCTTCAAAGTGTGCCAACCAAGTCTCCAACTTTTCTACTTTTTTCAGTGAGTTGATTTTGGCCTTGCCAAAGCAATACCAGTCGGAGAGACTTGGCACTGTAAATAGTGCATTCATTCCAATTTTTCCATCTGCTCTGCATGCTCCTCATGACAAAATCTCTCAGCTGTGTCCACTCTTTCCATCAGGTTTTTGATAAGTGCACAACAGTTCTATAGGAAGAAATGTTGGATAACTTGCCCCTCATTTACCTCAAATCAATCAAACCCACGATTCCCCTTGCCACCATAGCCTCCTCTGCCCTGACGAATTTTTTTTTGAACCCTCAAACCCCCACCTCTGCTATCCCCCTGCTTACCTCCTCCATGACCCCCATGCGCACCCACACTAGCGAGTTGTGCACGCTCCCACATTCTTTCCACCTTAGCGTGGTGCCACCATGATAATTTTGTGTCTGCCACCCCCACAAGGCCATGGATGACAAGGGAGGGAGAACACCCACACCACACTGAGGGCTTCATAATTCGCTAAGGTCGAGGAACCCCGCCATGTGCAGAGTCTAGAGACCAGACCCCCCACTATAGAAAACAAACACCACCTTGGGTACCTTGATCCTGAATACTTCAAAAAGCAACAACTGACAGAGAAATCTGATGTGTATTATTTTGGAGTAGTGTTATTGGAGTTCTTGTGTGCAAGGGAAACGCACTGGCAGAAAAAGGGCAAGCTTGAAAAAATCATTGACCCTCACCTTGTTGGGACCATCAACCCTGGTTCTCTAAAAATGTTTAGGGAGACTATCGAAAAGTTCTTGGAAGAGATGGGCTTCGACAAGCCTTCCATGGGAGATGTTCTATGGAACCTAGAATATGCATTTCAACTCCAAAATATATCCATGCAAAATGATCTAGATGAGAATAGTACAAATCATATTGTAGATGTTCCTTTGCGCTACCCAGACCCTGAGCCTTTTGGTTCAAGTTCAGTATGACTTCAAGTCTTGTACGAAAGTTCTTAATTTATAGATTTCATTAATGAGCATGTGGCATTTTGGAGTTCTCAACATCCCACAAAGGGATAGTTGTGAGAATTTACCTATTGTTTCGAACATGTTCTCCTTCAGTGGATAGGACACATAATGGATCCATACCTTGGTGCAATAGTTCCTTACCTCAGGCTGTTTGCACAAGATTTAGGGAAAAGTGAACACACAACACTAGTGGCTTTGGTTTGGGAGGAGATATACAAGTATGTAGAAGAGATTGAGGGCGCATGCATTATGTTCCTTTTCGCTGCCGAGAACCTGAGACTTTTTATATTAGCGTAATTGGATGAGGTGTTGGTGAATCCTCGTGGGAGGTGATCATAAAATAATACTCCTTTGCCATGTTCCAAATTTACCAAATTAGCACATGCAGACAGAACATTGGTCAGTGTGAAAAGGTTAGGTTCGGTTTATGTTTTTTGCATATCACATTAAAAATCCAGTGCCTCCTCGTAAAATCCTCTCCTCGTATAATTAACCACCATTACAGACGATTACACCACATTTGGTTTAATCATTTGGTTTAATCGAACAAGATGGTGGCATTGGTTTTGAGTTTAAAGTAACACCTTCCACTGTCCAAGAATAACCCAAGGGAGTGGGAGGGTTTGTTACACTACTCATGGTTAAGGCCACTCTCCTTCGATAAGGTTAAATCATTACACTTCAATGCTAAGTCGGGGCCTCGCAACACAACAAATAGGGCCATGTAAAACCTGCATAACAAAAAAAGTAGCCCTACCTTTAGTTCTTCCCTTCTCCAATTATGCCTTATGTTCTTTAGTCAAACAAATTTTTAGAATTATTTTAGGTCCCCGAACTTTGTGAAACCCCTCATTGATTGCCAATCCCAATTCACTTCAGTTTTTATCTCCACACCAAGTGCCCATAACTCAAGAGGCTTCATATTGCCTTCCATTTCACATCACTTCCTTACACTCAAGTGTGGAAAGGTTTTGTGCACCCAATTCACAGGTTACAATGCTTCTATGGTAAACAATTCTCCATGGTTCTCCTCTTGTTCCCTTTGCAATATTATTTAATCTTCAATTTCTCTCTATTTTTCCCCAAAAGTTATTCTATTCCCCCTTCCTTATTCCTCAAGTTTGTTCCTTGATTAATTAAATTAGTTAAATAGAAAATTTTCCCAATCCCCTCACAACTTTCCCTCGATGAAGTTTCTCTCCTAGATGTCAAGATTCATATAGATTTCCCCCTTCAATTTCAACAATACATACATTTGAAAGAATATTTACATCATGATAAAGCGTGATATGATACCCATACTGAATGGTTTAAAAAATATACCTTATAGCCTTTCTAATAGAAAAAGTTTGGAAATTACCAAAAAAAAAAAACCAACATACACCATATGATAGAAACCAACATGCACCTTGGAAGAAAACACTAAATATTTTATATATTGTTTAACTTCAAATTAAATAATATATATCATGGCTATATAAGATTAAATTATTTGTTGCTTGTGTACTGATAACTCACTCTAATATAGAATTTACAATATATAACATTTCTAACTTTCTTCCACTCTATAAAGACATGTTTGGCTACTTTAAAAGCAATTTAAAAACAACTCATATCATTAGGAGACAACACTTTGTGATGGCTGCATTAATTTCATTTTAAATAAATAGTGGGAAGTGAGCGGTTTCGCAATTGTCGGAGTTGGTGGGACGATTTGAACTTTGGTGGAGAAGAATTGAATTTTAGCGGGAAGTGAGCAATTTCGCAATTGTCGGAGTTGGTGGGACGATTTGAACTTTGGTGGAGGAAATGAATTTTTGAATTGTAATTGGTGCCAAATTTCCTCCAAGATTTTTCCACCCCTCCAATGTTTGTAGTCTCCTTCACACAACTACCCTCTTCGTTCATTCAATTGCCCGCAGCCTTCTGCCACCAATGGAAAAAATCCCCAGGTTTACCCACAACAGGTCTCACAAGTTGCTATGGGAAATGGGAAAAACCACTACCAAATCACCTAAAAAGGCTTAGCAATGGCATATACAAGAGGAAGGAATATTTTCTGACCCTCAGCCAAAGAAATAAGAGAACCCACTGAAATGGCACCAAACCCCTCATGAACAGGTGCCCTTCTTCTCCCGTAGAAAGCATGAAGAAGCTATCATATGAGAATACCCATCTGGAGAAGGAAATTCCTGATTCGCCATCACTCTGCTCAGATCTTGAGATCGTGGTGGCATTTCCCTTGCCTTCAGGTTTGTCATCTCACATTTCCAAATCTGTTTCAGAAATTTTGCATTTTGAAACCCTTAATAGTGTGAAACTAAAAATGAGCTCTATGTCAAAGTTTCTGGCTCGAGAGAATGGTGGGGTTTGTTCAAAGAGTACCCTTTTCATCATAGAAATAGTGGACCCTATAAAATGGTGGGGTTTGTTCGAAGAGTACCCTTTTCAACATAGAAATAGTGGAGCCTGTAAAATGTTTCAACACGAATATTTTGGACACTTATTTTTTTATTATTGTTGGAGTGAGGTTTTAACGAGTTTACATTGATGTGCAGACACTTTATCCAAGTTTACAGTTGAAGTTATTGTAGGCCTCAAATATCAGTAGCTGTCGAAGAATGTTTCCATTTTTCACTGAAATCCCAAAGGATCTTGCAAGTAAGAAATGGATTTAAATTTTACATTCAAATTGTTTTCCATTTTTTTATATTTATTTCAGATATTGCTAGCCACTTATGTTGTTGCCCGGTTCTGCTAATTTCTCTTGTGCTACAACTTGTGAAACCCGCTGCGGGTAAGTCGAGCAGAGATGGAGGAATTTCCTGATTCTGTTGATTTCTCTTGTGCTCCAACTTGTGAAACTCCCTCTCTACTAGGTAGATGAGTTCCCTTTTCTTGTGGAATGGTGCACCCAAACAAAATTTGTTACTACAATTTCTCCCATTTCCATTCTTCCTTTCATGCTACGATGCGTCCTCCCTCCATCTCTGCACAATGGCGCATGACTTATACCATTCTTATGCAATGCCGCCTAATCCCTGTCTCTATGCCATGGAGCCACATCAAATAACAATGTGTATTTTTGTAAAGCATCCTTCCTCGTTGTCCCAATATCTTTCTCTCTCTCTATCCATATGCATTCCTCATTGATATGTGGGGATCCCGTGGGGTTTTTTCCATCGCCATGAAGATGATCGGCGAGGGTTCCATTTTGGACAAACTCATATACAAGTAGCAACTCTGGACTGTCTGCAGGGGTGCATCCATAAATTCGAACAATGGCTTGAGCCTCCTAGAGTTATCCTGATATAGTCTCTTTATGGCAGCAATTCGTCCGTCGCAAATTTTACCGATATACACCGACCCGAACCCTCCAACCCCAAGTTCATTCTCCTCTTGGAAGCAATTTGTAGACTGACGAAGTGGTTCGTAAGAGAATATAGGCAAATTTCCCATCTCACACCCAGGAAAATGTCTAGAAACAGCCTCGTCAGGAGGAGGTTTTCTGTTCTTCAGATGATATAAATTAGGGACAGTACCGCTAGCACCGCAGCTCCCCCAATGGCGCAACCTGCGGTCGAATGAAGGGATTAATATTAATTTTTTGTTTTGATATTTCCAATTTGTTTTGGGTGGGAAATTCAACTCAATTCTAAAAATAATATCTACAAAGTTGAGGAAAATTTATCCTTCCCAACCAAATTTACCAAGCAAACACAAAAAGAGACAATCCAAATAAAGGAAAATTCCCCTCCATGGATTCTTGAGGTATATGCATACCTCAGAGGACGTTAAGAGAGTTTCAAGGGTTTCAGATTGGCTTTATTCTCCGCGGTGCTTGAATTCGCGATGATTGAGGGCGAAAAAGCTCAGGCATTAGGCCAGTCTTGGTCATTGTGAATTAAGAAGGTGGCAGGTCTGGTTTGAATTTGGCTTAGGTTTTCAGTCTGATGTATGATGAATGAGAATGCATATACATGGAAGTTTTGGATTTAGTGCACACGAATGAGCAATGTACAGGTTCTTAGAAATCAACATTTGAGAGATAGCATGAGCAACGGACACTTCAGGTCAAAAACTTGATAATATTGTCAGTTTCACAGTTTCTGATTTTATTTTTATTTTGGCTCGATTTTACACCATATAGGCCTTCTATGAAGTTAGCAGGGCAAGATGTCGAAACTGTGAATATAAGCTTTAAACTCCTGCAAGTAGATATGAGGATAACAGGGTAAGGATTTAGTTTGGAAATAATTCAGTATGGAGAAAGTTATTTTGAGTACATTCTCTTGTCCGAGATGATGTCAAAAAGGCACTTGGCATGGTTCGTTGTCTTTCAATAAGACTTGTAGGTGTCTTTCATATCTTTTAGCAGCAGATGGATTCCCTGGATGATGCTTTTGATATTTTGCAGCCCAGTAAAAGATTGAAGTTTGTTTCATTTTCTTGGATTTTCTCTACGCGTGAATGAAAAATTAGTGATGTGCTAGAATATTTCTATAGTTTGTACATATTAAAATACCATGTTTAAATGTAAAGAGGAAGCGCATGCAATTTGGAAATCTAGAGGAAAAATATTTGTTACCTAGGTTTCAAGAAATAATTCTTCAGTTCAATGTTTTTATGAAGCATTAAACATGGGTAGTGAGATGGATAGCACTATGCCAATGCAAGGTATTTCAATGAAAATATACCCATTTTTAGGGCCTGCATTTCTAGTCTCAATGGGATATATTGACCCTGCAAAGTGGGTGACAACAATTAAATGTCGATCACATTTGGGGTTGAGCTTTTGTGGTTGTTAATGCTGTCAAATGTGGTTGCTATTTTATGTCAGTCCCTTGCATCTCGCATTGGAGTCGTGACTAGGAAACATCTTGCTCAGATTTGTGGAGAGGAGTACTCTCAACCCGTGTGCATGTTGTTGTGGCTACAATGTGAGGCCTCTGTGATAGCTCTGGATTTGACAGTGATTCTAGGAACTGCTATTGGAATTAATCTTCTACTAGGGCTGGATATGCTTGTGTGTGTGATCTTGAGCATAGTTGATGCACTTTTATTTACACTTATTTTACCTCTCTTGGGAAAGCGCCATGCTGAAGTATTATCTATAAGCATAACAGGATTGGTGATTATATTCTTTGCACCCGACACTTTATCCATGGAATCAAATGTTGTCTCTATAGTGAATGGAATGATTCCAAGAGTGAAGCGTGAAAATATATATACATATGTGAGCCTTCTTGGTGCAAATATCATGCCTCACCATTTTTACCTCCACTCTTCGATTATGCGAGTATGATTCAATTTCCTTATTGCCATATTTTTTGATAATTTAGAAGTGATGCACTGAATGAAAGTTTCAAGTCGTCAGTGCTGCTAAATAGAATTGGTTGTTTTATAAGGGATTATTTCTCCTTGGTGTAATGATCAGATCGTAAGGAATGATTGTATTGCAAGGAGTAACCCTCTGAATATTTAAGTTTTATTGCCAAGGTTACTGTAATTTTTTGCCAGTTGTATGTGCATGTGTTATTCTGCCAAATATGATTGTGGTGCATGAATGAATCTGGAAATAATTTGGATAAATCCAAAAGGATTCAACAATTTGAAGTAGAATTATTGCTAAAAAGCTCGCTAATATGATGTAGACGAGTGTACCTATCCGTAATGTAGAAATAAGAACAAATTCCAGATGTAAGAAGCACATTCACAAGGATTTTTTATTCCGATCACATCACTTGAGACTGTAGCAGTGCCGACAAAAGACTCTGGAATTCATGGAATCTTGAAAGAATGTTGTTGGCAAGAAATAATGCACACGAAATTTTTTCCCTAAGTGTTAAGTGTTTGCTTAATAGTTTAGTTTACTATACCACCTGTTGTGCAGTGGTTTACATCCATAAACCAGTCCATTACAATGCTATTTCTTAGTTTATGTCCTCTCATTGCACACAGGTGTTTTATTTCTAATAGTTTCTTCTGTTCTGACACAGGAACATGTCAATTCTTTGAATCCACAATAAACAGTATCTTGGAATCTATTCGTTCTGAAAATGTCGATGTGAAAGACCTTGTCAAGAAATTTAAGCCTCTATTCTGGAAATGTCGATGTGAAATACCCTGTCAAGAAATTGAAGCTTGTTCAGAGTTCCATGGCTTATGTAGAAGCCACAGAAAGTTCTCCTCTAAAGGAGAAAAATAGTTCACCTCTAGTGTCGCCATCGAAGGCTGGGAAATCTGAAAAGTCATTGGTCAAGTCTTCCACTCCTTCAAAATTTCGCAAGTTTCAAAAGCCATTAGATGAATCCTTTTCTCTTCCAAGAGCTGTTTCATAGCATAAAAAAGCAAAAAACTTAAGTACTAGCTCTAAAACCATAAGTGACAAAGGTCTTGATTCACATAGAGAGTTTGTTCCAGTTTCGAGGGTGGGGAAGAATCGTAAGATAATTAATATGGTAAAAATGGAGTCAATTTTAATGAGGGAAATCTAGATTTTAATATTAACAGTGATGGGAAGAGGATATCTGATATATGTGCTCTGAATGGAAAATCAATAAATACCAAAATTAATTCCAAGAGAAAAAACAAGGTCAAGGCTGAGACAAATCTTCCAATAAAGGGTCTTTGTGAAGAGGGGCAGTTGGCAAGTAACATTGTAAATGACAAAGAGACAAAGTCAGATACAATAGAATCCCCTTGCATTACAAAAAATGAAAATGATAACGTTGAAGATAAGGTTGTGACTGCAAGTAAAGACGCACAAAATTTTATGGCTATTCATGAAAGCACAGGGCCTCTCGGGGATTATGTAAAGTTACTAAATATTTTTGTTTATACTAAATATTTAGTACATTGTGTTTTTCTTTTTTTAACGCCTTGACTACCAAATTTACTGTCAGCACGCTGCTTGACACAGAAAACATTGTGGATGAAGTTCTGAAGGAGTAAGTTTGGCCAAGTATGGCAAGTAGTGGGATGGCATAGGAGATGAGAAGCGCTTGGGAAAATCCCCATTGGAAGCAGTGGCTATAATTATAGAGGACTACCAACTTCCTTGCACTCCCCAACAATTCGTGTCTAAAATATGGCCTTCTTTTGAAAACATGTAATTTCTTAACCTTCACTTGTTAATACTTTCGCACTAAGAATTGGATACTTGATTTATTATCCATCACTGTAACCATTGATAGGCTCCCTCTAATTAGTTATCAGGGAATTTAGCTTTTTTTCAAGATGCAATGGAGGATTAAGGATATGCTCACCATTTTATTTTGTCGAAGTTAAAATTAGTTTTCACCATTTTTACTGGTTTGTTTCATTTCCCACCTTTACTTGGTTTTAAGTGGGATCCTACAATGCCAGTGCCTCGCTACAATTTCGTACAGGTTGAATTCCTACTAATGACATGTGAATCTTTCCCAATGCCCTAGTCTTGCATTCTTGTTTAAAACCTATATCCACCATGTTGTTGGTATGGAGTTCAAGTCTAGGGTCACGAGCATTGCTGTGAGCTAAATTTAAATGGATAGACCGTGATTATATAAACTTTGTAAGCAATAGGTATAATCTCCCAAGCCAACCTTCTATTTTCAGTGTTCAACTTCATCTTTTTCCAAACCAACCTTCTTTTTTCAGTGTTCAACTTCATCTTTGTCCAAGCCAACCTTCTTTTTTTAGTGTTCAACTTCATCTTTGTCCAAGCCAACCTTCCCTTTTCAGTGTTAAACTTAATCTTTGTCCATTGTAGCAGCTAGTTTAATTTTCCACAGTAAAGACATATCCGGTCATCGACACCGCTGTGAGTTAAACTGTAATACTAGTATTTGGTTTTATTTCTTACGAATTAAACACTTTTGGTCACCAACACCATTACGAGGGAAATCATAATTGTAGTGGTTGGTTTCATTTACCACAAATCAATCCCTTTTGGGTTTCCAACGAGTGAAAGCGAAAATGGATAAACTGCAATGATGTAAACGTCATAAGACCTTTCAAACAACAATGAAAACATGGGTTCCTAACAAAATTAGAGCATCAAAGTGATACTAGGGTAGAAAATCAACAAGTTTGACTGGGGTTCTTCATCACTTATAGGAGTTGAGGCCTTTCTCAAAATTCAGAAGTCGATTTACCCTTCCTTGCCCCTTCTTCGTATAGAGAATTATGAGTTAGTCTGCATTGCCAAGAATATCTGCCTGGTTCATTCGATAAGCCTAGTTTACTTCACTTTCTTGGTTCAATTATGGATAAATAATTGGGCTCATATGGATTTAACTATACTATGCAAAGAACATGTTAAAATTAACATGGTATCAGAGCACAGGTGAGGGCAAGCCCAATTCAGAGAGAAATCTATCAGGCTCGAGGGAAAGCTATCAGTCAACAACATGGAAACAATTTCGTCTCTCTCTACACATGCAATAATTTATTCTTCCATCTATGGCAGGAAGTGTCTTGATTTGTGTAAGTTTCGAGCATTAACAACCTCTTTAATATTTTTGAAGCAACTTCTTTATCTTTGCGCCCATTTCCTGTGTATTTCTTAGTATCTAGTTTGGTTTCATAATTCCAAGGAGTAGACTTTCGTCCCTCTTAAGGGTATCGTCCCCTTAAGGGTATTGCCTTTTATACAAGGATTTCCTCTGTGGCCAAAAGGTTCATTGTTGAACAGTGCGTATGAACTAGGGCTATAGAAACTAGCAAGAGTGATATAAAAGACTCGTCCATGCAAATTCAAATAACTCCCCACGACATAATTTCTGAGCAACACCCTTGTCTTTGTGATTAATATAAATCGATGAACAGTAGGGTTGTTAATGATCCATTCAGGCTTGTTTGAAAATTTTTTCTTTATATAATTTCAGCCCTCATTAGGACTTTATTACTAAGCATGAAAGGTTTGGTGGTATCACATTTCACTGACATTTTGGCTCTAAAATAAATTGCATGCACAATTTATGATGTTTCCAGAATTGTAGCATAAGCCCTTGTCTTTGTGGAATATCACTCTAATCCTTGAATTTCAGCATATTTTCTATCTTGTGAAGTGAGGAGCTATTTCAATCCTCTTGGGGCTACAAATCAATAAACAAGGATGAGTTGTTAAGATGTAAAAGTCTTGAAGTTCCTTTTGGATCGACTTGTATTTAAAACTTACACCAGTGATCCTTTTGTCTTGCAGACTATTTAAACATTCCCCAAAATATTGTTTACAACTCCTTGAAGCATTTCAGTCATCTCTGGTTAAGGCAAGGGCATATGACCTATTTCAGATTTGCGGATAACTGTTTTATTGATATGTTTGAAACCCCTTTTAGATCATGATTCTTCTGCACTTTGTTGGTCATCAATTCAGTCATATACGGCCCAACACCATTATAAAGATGAATAATTCAAACAATTGATTTAGAATTCTGGAGTTTGAATCTAAATATTTCAAGGTGTATTCATACGTATTATAGTTTCTGAAACATTAAAACTCTGCAATATGCAAGGTATTCAAGCATAATTTTGTGCTTAAGTTGGCTTCAATATAGCGTCATTATTGGGAATATAATAATTTTGTCAAAGGCTTCCACCGTATGCAGCAGTATGAATAGACAAAGGACTACTTTCATAGTTCTCACGCTGCAAGCCTTTTATCTATATTAGACAGAAGTAGCATATAAAAGGCCTTGCAAGATTTTGGATTTATGGCAGTCTTGACCTAAATAAGCAATAAAGACTATACTTGACAACTACATGTGTTGATGTCAGAATCCCTCACACCAATATACCTTGTAGGCTTGAGCAGATATGTGACATAGCAATAACAGTAGTCTTATATAAGACAATGATCTGATAGTGTTTTTGTTGTGACACACATTTTTGAGGAGGTAAATCCCCTCCGCGAACAGAGGTGATCCCACTAGCCTATATCGGGTCTAGAAACAATCAAGTCACGCAAAGACGTTGGTTCCTAGTTACAAAATGATAAAGATCGCAATGAGTAGCCTACCTCAAATCCCACGCAGTTGTCGTTGGAGAAAAGATGATGTTTCCCGTCCCTTGCTTGACAGATCACAATCCTTCCGTTTGACACGTCTGAACACCTGTACACATGCAGGGAAACAACGACATACAATGTAAAATCTAAAGCATGTAACTATATATCAGTTGGAGAGGATATAATTCATTGCATTACCTAAAGAAATGAACACATGAATGAAACCAAAATCAGAGTCGCTTATATTATAAATGACAAAAGGGAGATTACAACCAAATTATCTTACGCTATGATCTTCCTTCGACGGGGCTTGTAGCAGAGCGTCTCTCAACCAAGCCTGTCGGGAATCTGGATGAAGCTCTCTCTCTTACAGGATTCTCTTCGGCTTAGCTCTCAATAGTTTCCCAACTATAGTTTCCTTCCTACAAGTTCAGCTCCCAAGCGTTTAGCTCTTGGACTTATCTTCAGCCCTTGGTCGTACCATTCAGCTAGCTTGGACTTATCTTCAGCGCTTGACCATACTGTTCAGCTAGCTTGGACTTATCTTCAGCCCTTGGTCGTACCATTCAGCTAGCTTGGAAATGGAGAGGGAAAGTTTTTATAGATGGAGGAAGGGAAGTTGGGATCCCTATAATCATGGGATAGGCCCTATATCTTAGGAAGCTTCCATGATAGGTGGAAAACCACTTCCTATACATGGAGATCCGAAGCCAAACCACTCAACTCCTTTTGATGATTCATTCAGGAGTTTGTTAGAATCAAACTTCCACCATTTATTTTTAAAAAACATCCCGTAATAAGCTTGGCATGAGTGAAACATAGGGACAAAGCGCCAATTGGCGCGCCCTCTAGTGTGGATTTCTCCCATTGGCACGAGGGATGAACTGGCTAGTCGCGCCAAGGCTAAAACATCTGTTTTTAGGGTTTTTCAGAGGAAATTTTCTTCAGGAGAATGTTTGTCCTTATGCAAGAGGATTCCATGAAGGTGGTTTCAGGACATTTTACTGTTCACAGGTCATGGGAATATTCCTCCAATGTACGGGACGAGGGATTGCAGGGACGGTGACAAAATGTTGTGTAACAGATGCCCCCTAAAGCATGAGGTTCAAGAGAGAGGGAGGGGTGAAATGCTTTATGAGAACGTGCCCAACTGAAAACATTGCCATCGGAAGACCTGCAAATACCAATACAACTGATATCTTTGATACATGATATGTGGTATGGGTGCAGCCATCCATAATAGAGTGTACAATAATTGGGATCCAAGGTATGGATGCAGCCATCCAGTAAATAAGGATCAACAAGTAGACTCAGGTATGGTTGCAGCCATCCAACCGAATGAGTCATGTAACTAATCATGATAATCCACAAAGAATCCGCAGCCTGGATTTCATCAGACAAAATCCAGTGTCTTGCACTCCATCTCGACCCGAACAGAGTACAAGTCCGAGCATGTGAATAAGTGAGCTGAAGTTGAACATGCAAGAACATCGTCTGATTACCAGCCAATAATGAAAGTCGTTAACAAATGCGAGAGGAACCACCAATAATAAGGATGGCCCTCAAGGTACTATAGGTACAATCCACAAAATGTGAACAGTGAGCTGGCGTCGAACACCTGTAGAATCATCCGATCGAAGGCCACTAATGAAAACCTTATGTCGAATGTGAAGAACCTGCCATTGAGGCATGCAGGCTCCAAGGTACCTGAAGGGAGTCTCTAGATCAGTTTCCTGGATAATGAGCTGAAGTCGACAGGAAGTGACCTTGATCGAAAGTGGGCCATAGTGTTTCCCACATCATCGACATGAGACAAAGGAACATGATGTTTGCGAATCAAGATCAGTAGAGAATCAGAGGGAGGTTGAAAACTGCAGAGACCAACTTCTCTTGAACATATCGGCGGCACGACACTAGATGTGGCAGTATTTGACATCAAAAAATTTGAGGTCATGATGACATGGCAAAGAGCATATGAGTGGTCAAAAGAGATTACCCAAACCCACGGAGGCAAGCAGAGAATGAGATGAGATGTCCCCAACCCGACACGAATGTAGGCAAGTGCCATGTTCAAGAGCGACATACTGCTGATACGACGGCGATACTGGTTCCATTTTTCCCCACCATTTTTGGCGAGTACCCCAATTATTTTTGGAAACAAACTTGAAGGGGATAGCATATTCTTGTGATATAAGTTTGTCCTTCGGACAAATCCAACCTAGTACATTTAACGAGCCCTAGGAAGGAGGAACTCGAGTAACGTCATTACGACGGAGTCCGATGTCATCAATGTTTAATGAGTTCAACAAAGGAAGAACTCGATGTCTTTTCATGTTTAGAGAGTTTGAAAAGACAGCGGAAAAGAAAACTCCAGCAGTCCCTTTTCGTAGATAGTCTCACAGATCCGAAAAGGTCGAAAACTATGTCTGAGAGAACCTCCTAGTCGCGATAGGCTAGGGTATTCCTTTTTCATAAATAATCTATCCCAGCCCGAAAAAGGGGTAAACATATACTGGGTAGATGTCATTTCGCAGCCAATTTAACGAGTTCAAAATGACAAGCGTCTCGGCAGT
Organism: Pinus albicaulis; assembly: GCA_034641835.2. NCBI lineage: Eukaryota > Viridiplantae > Streptophyta > Pinopsida > Pinales > Pinaceae > Pinus > Pinus albicaulis. The sequence goes on from JAXQQM020068513.1 coordinate 46,114, forward strand.
CTTTTCAATTTTAGAGAGTCAGAAAAGAGCTGAAAGGTGACTCCTCCTGGAGGAACGAGTGGTATAAAGGGCAGCAACTATTTTCGGTGATGGTGGAACTACTCAGAACAAGATAAAGGTAAAGAGGCTGGCTAACAAGACCACTCATTGCAGCGGTTCCTTAGGAATGGGTGAAATAACCAATTGAAGGCGTATGATCAGCCAAGCAGATGGGGATGAGAGGTAAAATGGGAATGGTTTCATTTTTACACAAGCTTGAAACAAAGATAAACTATGCTTGAAGTTGGTTTCATTTTTACACAAGCTTGAAACAAAAACAAACTATGCTTGAAAAATTTAGCATGCCCCTAGCATGGTGACTCAATTTAGGGTGCATGCCCCCCAAGCTTCAGTTCATATGACAGGCAGCTGGAGTGAAGGTTCAATTTACGAGATTAAGGGAAAGACTCGACTGGGATTTTACGAAATCTAAAAAAACTCGAATTGAATAGGAACGTGTTTCATTATTTTAACGAGGTTGACACACTTAAAAGAACTGTCCTCAAAGCAGATTGTTTCATTGTTTAGGGAGCTTGACACAAGAAGACAAACTCTGCTCCAGACACCTTGTTTCATTTTTTAAGGAGCTTGACACAAAAAAAATGAACTATGCTCCGACAGACTTCATCATAATGAATAAGAAGTCATATCTTCCAAGGGTTGCCCGTCCGATGGAAGGAAAACATCTTGGAAGTCTAGACCCAATGCCCCCAGCACACGGTGTACAATGGCACTATCACTGAATACGGGCACATGACAGGTAGCCACATAATTGACATGCAACGGGGATGACACAACTGGCGGATAAAGATTCAGCAGGGATGATGGTGGACTAGCTGCCATATTCGGACCAAAGAACGCAAGTTGATCGATGGTCATGATCCAACCTTGGTGCGGAAAACACATCACACAAAAGAGGGAGGAGACAAACGCTCCCATGGCATAAGTATAATCGCAGCCCAGGAGTAAACTAAAGTCCAAGGGGCCAGGAACAACCATCACGTCCATATGGACAGTTTTCCCTCCCAAAGTAACAAGCAACTTCGGAAGGATCCCTAACGGTTGACTAGTTACTCTGTTAAATGCCAACAGATTCTGCGTAACAGGCACAAGCTGTGGCGAACCGAAAGCTTGCCAAGTAGTTGAGGATAAAATACTAACAGACACACCTTCATCTATAATGGTGCTGGGTACGACCAGATGGGAGACCTGTACCGTGATCTCAAAGGGCACATAAAAAGGAAGGCAATAACCTGTGAATCGACTCCAATCGAAGGAAGCGATCAAACTACTTGGAGGGGCTACCATCGAACTGAGATGGTCTTCCCCTGGTGTTACGAGAGAAGAAGGAGCATCCTCCACGACCTCCATCATGGAGTCGGGAGGGCTATCCTCCGGGACCTCCATCACGGGAGGCGGAGAAGCAGCTTCTTGAGGTATGGGGACAGGAGAATATTTCTCCAAGTCTGAGGAATCTGAAGAAACAAGAAGAGCCTGAGGGATGTGAGATCCACTCTCAATGAAAAATACCTGGTGCATGGCAGACGGGGCCATCTCAACCGATCCCACAACCAATGATTCATCAGGGATGGATTCATGATGGTGAATTTCCGGGGGAGCGGGATCAAGCAAGGATGACTCTTGACTGATCGATGGATCAACTGGTGAAGGACTCAAAGAAATTTGTTTGTAACCAGCCAGAATGCATGGTGCAGAAGCAGTTGAGTTGTCCAAAACTCTCTTGGCTTCATCCATATACGGACAAAGGTGAATGGCATGGTGCCCTTCACACAACTTACAGGGATTGGCAAGCTTACCCTGCTTCTTAGGAGCTTTACTAGCACTAGCTAAAGACGTTCCCCCAACCTAACTCCCGGAAGCCAAAGGAAACGACGGAAGACTATTGGACCATACTTCAAGCACCTTGGGAATGCCAGGGAAATCTTGAATAAGATGGTTTCCCTGGCACAACATGCAAGGGAACTTAACTTTAGAAGCGACAGCTGCAGAATTATCCTCTCGCTTATCTGACTTCTTCTTCTTAGTCTTCTTCTTCTTCTTCTTAGCCACCTGGGTATTAGAATCCAAAATTTCACCAGGCGAAGTATAACATGAGGATGAAGAAACAGGAGAAGAAGGGGAGAGGTCCACCTTCGAATCAACATGGCGTTGCTTAGGTGGAGGAGTGGATGGTACGGTAGCCAGAACACTTGAGACTAGAGAGGTTGAAAACAACCAAACAGGAAACCCAACAGTTAACCCAAGGAGGGACAATGTTGCCATATAAGGAGCACCAACATTCCCAAAAGCAGGAAAAGGACCAGGATTCCCTTCGGAGGGGATTCCTTGGTTGGTAAACTCCGGAAACGTTGCGATCGGAAACGACCTTGAAATAAAACACTAAGGACAAAAATTCTAACCATGGATATTTCGTGGGCGATTAATTTTTAAGACACTGAAACCAGACTCTGCTGTTTCATATTTTAAGAGTCGAGAAACAAGCAAAAGGTGACTCTGTCGCTTTCAGGTTGGAAACAAGCGTGAAAGGACAAGCGCTTGATGATATTTCTAATTTAGTGATTCAGTAAAGACCAAAATGAATGCTCTATTAATCTAGGAAAATGGGTGTACCAGATATCCATGAACTGCCATATACACCTTGGTAAAAATGAAAGAGAAATCAACCAAGGACTTAACGTACATGCAGGTAATCTCCCCGAATGCTGTGTCCAGTGTATCACGGGTAAAAGGCGGTAGACTCGGCTTCCTATGGATAAAGGATTGCAACCTAATGGGGTCTCCCTTTATATACTCGACGATACGGGGAGCACAAGTTCGTACTAGCGCTATCTGTAGCCAGATGGCGAGCGACAGCTGCTAGGTTTAAAGACGTCGGAACACGTCTCTACCTTAGACTACTAGATTTTCTGTTAATGTTTCAATGTTGCCTTAGGTTAATTCAGTAAATTTTAAAGTTGATCTTCAATTTACGTTTCAATTTCAAGGCCCTATCGAATGTTGGATCTGAAAATCTCCTATATGCAGCTCTATGAGAAAATAAATCTTTCAATTTGATGAATGTTATCTAGTTAAGGGAAGAGTTCCAAACAATGATGCAACAAACATCAATATTGAAAACAAAACTTTTCCAAACTAGGTGATTTTCACTATCCAAAAGTAATCTAAAATATCCAACGATGCGAATTATGCAATGTAATCTATGCAAAGTCCTCTTTTTTGAAAACTATGTAATTGTAATCTATGCACAATTTCCTTTTTCTTTTGAAATGATAAGAATGCACTCAATGCATTTTTTGATGAACTGAGAATCTACTTAATGCATGCTTTTAATGAAAGAGAATGCACTCGATGCGATTTTTAGCTTTCAATCATTAAACAATGTGATCTAAGTTCAATGATAAATCTCAAAAATAATTTTCAATGCAATGTGATCTAATGCATTCTAACGAAAAGAAAACTTTGAGACGAAAACTAAATGAATGCAAATATTCTTAATGAAGGATGAAGGAAAAAGGGATGCAAACAAACACTAAGAATGCAATCATTGTTTTAAACACTTTGTAACGAAATCCCTCAAAAGGCTACAAGACATATGAGGTCAAGCACAAAAATGACTTCCAAAGCATGAGTTCAAAACAAGGCATTCATTCCCTTTTACATCAAGCAATCAGAAAAATCACACCAGGACCAAAACTCAATCTCAAGGAGGCCAAAAGCAAGCAAACCCTAACACCAAGAAGATTTGGTGCACCTATTTGGCTGTAATATGTGCCAAAAAAGCATTGGCGCAGGGGCCTAACTAGCAACAAGTTCCAGTTGGTGCGACTGTCAAAAGCTAAACCGCGCTATTCGAAATTACTATGGGAAAAAGATGAAAAGGACAAACAGAGACTGGATCTGGTCTTCTAGGGGCTGAACAGGGGTTTGACACCAAAGGAGGTGAACCAAAAGAGAAAATAAATCAATCAAAAGCTAAAAACAACCAAAAGAGGAAAGATTAACTCCAACTGAGTGGAGTCGCCAAATTTTTTGAGGAGTTATATCCCCTCTACGGAAAAAGGCGATACCACTAGCCCAGATCAGGTCTAGTAACAATCAATTCATGCAATGAAGTTGGTTCCTAGTTACAAAAAGATAAATATCGCGATGAGTAGCCTACCTCAAATCCCACGCAATTTTCGTTGGAGAAAATATGATGTTTCCCGTCCCTCGCTTGACAGATCACAATCCTTCCATTCGACACGTCCGAACACCTGTACACATGCATGGAAACAACAGCATACAACATAAAATCTAAAGCATATAACTATATATCATTCAGAGAGGATATAATTCATTGCATTACGTAAAGAAATGAACACATGAATGGAACCAAAATCAGAGTCGCTTATATTATAAATGACAAAAGGGAGATTACAACCAAATGCTCTTACGCTACGATCTTCCTTCGGTGGGGCTTGCAGCGGAGCGTGTCTCAACAAAGCCTGTCGGGAATCTAGACGAAGCTCTCTCTCTTATGGGATTCTCTTCGGCTTAGCTCTCAATAGTTGCCCAGCTATAGTTTCCTTCCTACAAGTTCAGCTCTTGGTCGTACCATTCAGCTCTTGGACTTATCTTCAGCCCTTGGTCGTATCGTTCAGCTAGCTTGGACTTATCTTCAGCCCTTGGCCATACCGTTCAGCTAGCTTGTACTTATCTTCAGCCCTTGGCCGTACCGTTCAGCTAGCTTGGAAATGGAGAGGGAAAGTTTTTATAGATGGAGGAAGGGAAGTTGGGATCCTGATAATCATGGGATAGGCCCTATCTCTTAGGAAGGTTCCATGATAGGTGGCAAACCACTTCCTATACATGGAGATCCGGAGCCAAACCACTCAACTCCTTTTAATGATTCATTCAGGAGTTTTTTAGAATCAAACTTTCGCCATTTATTTTTTTTAAAAATCCCTTAATAAGCTTGGCGCAAGTGAAACACAGGGATAGAGCGCCAATTGGCACGCCCTCTAGTGTGGATTTCCCCCATTGGCATGAGGGATGAACTGGCTAGTCACGCCAAGGTTAAAACATCTGTTTTTAGGGTTTTCCAGAGGAAATGTTCTTCAGGAGAATGTTTTTCCTTATGCAAGAGGATGCCATGAAGGTGGTTTCAGGACATTTTACTGTACAGAGGTCACGGCAATAGTCCTCCAATGTACAGGACGAGGGATTGCAGGCACTGTGACAAAATGTTGTGTAACACACATTGGAGAAGACATTTTGAGATACCTTAAAGAGTTTCAGACCTAATCCGAAGTCTAGGATTTGAAGATTAATAGGATTCAGTATTTGAAGATGTTTTGAATATGTGCAATAATTTTGTCACTATTGAATATGGGCAAAAGCTTAATTAGCTGACCTTGTATATATATTGCAAGTTTTTGCAATGAATCCTTGAAATTGACAATTGGCTGACAAAGCAGAAAAACGTTGGCAAGACAATGAACCAGGAAGGTGATTGTAATTACCTTCTATCTGTCTATAATCTATGATGGGATGATATATTAGATTCAACATAGTGACATATAGTGATAGTGAAGTGTCAATGATAGTTAAGACAATGTTGATTGTACAGTAACCCTTGTCATAACAACAAACAATGGTGTGTATGCTATATGATGTGAAACAGTAACATCGGACTTTATCACTATCATTTGAGGTCTGGTAAGCTTTGCAAGAAATTAGTAAGGGTCCTATTTCATTGATCCTAAAGCAAGTCTGTAAGCAAAGGTTGTTGATGGTTTTCAGAACAGAGCATCTATTTAAGAAATGGCAATGGAAAAATATAATAAAACTTTGGGTTTTTTTTTCGTTTAGCTTAGTCAAAAAACAAACATGCCTACTTTTTACAGACTTCAATCTCATCCCTCGGCCTGAAAGCAAAGAAACGTTTTGGCCAATATTCTATTATTGGTCATTATGAAACATGTTCTCGTTTATTTAAAATTGCATGTCCTTTTTTCTAGGATTCAAACTCTTGATAAGACAAAATATATATATTTATTTCACATTCATTGAGTATATAGTCCTATAAAATCAAGTATCGTCATTGAATTTATCTCTGGAAATAGCTAGGTAGCATTTATACATACTAGCACGGTAGTGAAAAATGTTAGGAAATATGTTCACGTATTAATTCTAGCACATATATCAAAATATGCATAGTACCACTGCTTATGCAATAATTTTTTCCACACATATATTTTTTCCATAATAAATAAATTCATATTCTATTCATGCATGTAGTGTCATGCATGTAACACTACAAGAAGAAGGGTCATTTAGCCTCACATTAGCACCACTATTTGTAAATGATTTGAAAAATCTTTATTTTTTAAATAGTAGTGTAAAAGTGGTAATAATGTGGGGATAGTGTGGGATACTCAATTGGTGCTATATTTTCTGGTGTAAAAGTGGAGTTAGTAAAAAAAATGTAATTTGGTGTTAAATGCATATGTGGCTTTCCATGGTGTATGGTGCAAACCACCAAAAACCAGTCTCACATGGATCAAGATATCAAGGGGATCAATGATCAGTCTATTTATGTATCTGATTTTTAGTGAAGAAAAAGTGAATTTGAAGAAGAAGAAATGCAAAGACAAGAAAGAGATGGATGAAATAATTTTTTCTCAAGGGAAGCCCTTGTAATTGATTGCAGGCATAGAATTTTCGTCAAATGATGTTGGATCAACATTGCAGTTTCTGGAATTTTGCTCAGCATTTGAACAAGTATGTACTTATTATCCAAAATGTTTTTAAGTTCATATCTATGGTTCAAACTGAAAATTTTTCACTGTGGATATTTTCTTTTACATTGTCGTAGTTATACCTTCAACAGTACCAATTTTTTGCTACAAACATACTTGTGTGACGGTATGAAGTGGAAAAAGTTTAATACTGGTCAGTTTACACCATGATTTGGGATAACATCACTTTCTACTTATTTAGTTCTTGATTTTTGCATGTTAGATATAGCCCACAACACCTTTCCATTCTTTCATAGCTATGCTTTTACACTAGTCAACAATAATTGTTATGTAAGTTCTTTGATTGTAAAATAAAAGTAATCTTTCCAAGGCATACTTTTGGAAGTATCTGTAAATGAGGTCTTATATATGTACCTTACCGATAGATGACAATATATGCTATGATTAGTGAAAGTGAAATACCAAATCCTCTCTGATCATCAAGAAAATATGGTTTTGTAAGGTCTCTGCATTATAATGAATTTCCATTGTGTTGTTGTCCACATGATTATATTGCAACTATGAAAGTTTAGTCCCAATTGTGAGGCCTTGGCCTTGATTCTATCTAAATTAGCTCCTCTTTTTATAGGGCTTTAACACATGCTTACCATTCAACATAGCAGTATATGATAAACTTTGTATTCATAAACAAATGAGCAATGATGACTCAGAAATGCCATTAAATGAATGAAAAAACCACTATTCTACGGGGATGTGTCCCTTAGGGTGGGAGGGGGCACCTCCATGTTTCCCATGTTCCCAAGGTGTCTTTTTATTGTAGGATGCTCCAAGAAACATTTTTACACATATATCTTTTGGGAAATGCGGTGAAACATAGAGGGAAATGCATTTTCCCAAAATGGTTTTTTATTTTTCCCATTTTTTGGGACGATTGAAGAAACATTTCTCTACATATCTCTGTGGGAAATGTAGATGGAAAATTTTCCCTAATGTGAAGGATGTGTTTTCCAAAAGGAGGATTTTAAGCATTTTCCCTATAAAAATGCGCTTTTGGATGACTCTTTTGGATGTCTCTTAGAAAAAATGAGTTTCCAATTTTTATGGTGTCGCAAATGCTTCTACTTGCTTGTTTGACCATCCCTATATGTGCATCCAAGACTGCAATTCCTTGTATTCCTTCTCCAATTGACTCTTTATTCACATTTTTTTCATTCTTTCCAATGCCATTGCAACCCTCGCCTAGTCCAATATACCATCATTTCGACAGAAGTTGTTGATCCACATTGTATTTTTGACTAATCAATGCTCATTAAATTGTACTTTGTCAATTTTGGATTTTTGGCCATGTTATTAGAACCCCATTGTCGAGGTTCCTAGTGTAGTCAATGTTCTTTATCCATGTTGTGTTCACTCTTTCAAATGCAAGTGCAACCCACACCTAATCCAATATACCATCATTTCGACATGAGTAGTTGATCCACATGGTAATTTTGACTAATCAATACTCATTAAATTGTGCTTTGTCAATTTTGGGTCCTTGGCGATGTTATTAGAAACCCAATTGTCAAGGTTCTTAGTGTGCTTTATGTTCAAGGTGATCAAAGGTTATAGAGCTTTTGCGACTTTTAGTGGTATGTAGAAGTAATTGATTGATTTCTAGTAATAAAAGTTTGTTCCAACTATATATTGTGTGAGCTTTTAAAAGCCAAAAAAAATATCTATCACTTTTCGGATAATATCATTGGATCGTTTACATATATCATCACAAAATATAGTAATAAGCGAGACAAAAAAATAGATATGGAATTCAACAACCCCCACAAAATTATTATTTGTATACTCTTGGTATTCTAGCACTTGTAGAATAAGTTGGAGAGCTTGTTTGCTAGGGTATTTAGTTCATGGTATATATGGCCACAAGAGAACCAATCCAACTTGTTGTTGACTTGTTTGATACCTTGAAAAATGTGAGCCAAATGAGGGGCCACTATGTTGACTTTGTCATACTCTCAATCCACAACAAGTTTTGAATCCCCCAAAATATTTAGTTTTTTGACATCATTTTAGTTGACCACATTGAAAAGAGCCTAGAGAGTTGAAAATTCAACTCTCATGTTTGTGCCCATACTTAGAGCATATTTGATATCCAAAAAATGAGCAAGTTTTGCATATTTCTTTCCACAATGATTTTATTTCATTGCTTTGATCTTTGATGTTGTGTCATCAATTAAAGATTCCATTCCTCCATTAGCAAGACTGCCTACATATAGACATCCACTTTCAGGTTCTATTTCTTTAAGTGGTTCACGCCCAATGAATTTCTACTCATCGATGCTAGCTGGGTCATATGGTAACATTTAATCTACTTTTCATCAAATTTTAAAGACAAAAACAAGCATATCAAATGATTCACGCCCATTAACAGGACAAAATAAATTGGCTACAATCCATTCATGGCCAGTTTGGATGATGATAGGTGGGCCAAGTCGGTGGATGCTTTTGTTGATGGTTGCAATATGCAGATGGATGCAGATCTTAGTGGTTCCTCTGTTGTGTTTCGACCTGGCCAAGGTTATGATACTGGCTTTGCAAGAAATACATGTGCAACACAAATGAGTATTAATGTCATCCTTCCTGGAGGGCCTTATGTGCAAGCACCACTTCCACAAGATAGACTAGTGAGAAATAATTCTGATGCTGATAGGTGGCAGCGTGCTTTTGGTTTGAAGAAGGTTTTGATTCCTCCTCCACAGCCTTCTCTACCCACAGTTCATATATCAGAGAACCGATATGAAGTGGGCAAGGTTTCTGATGAGGATCAGTTGAAATAAAGACAAATTAAATCCATCCTTAATAAATTAATGCCCCAAAACTTTGAGAAACTTTTTGAACAAGTCAAAGAAGTGAACATTGACTTTGCATCATGTATTCATGATATAATATTGAAATATTTGACAAAGCCTTGATGGAGCTGGCTTTTTGTGAAATGTATGCAAAATTGAATTTTCAGCTTCCTGCAGGAATACCAAAATTGTATGAAGATAATGAGAAGGTTGTTTTCAAGCGAGTTATTTTGAACAAATGTCAAGAAGAATTTGAAAAAGATGAAAGAGAAGAGGCAAAGGCTCAGAAAGCAGAAGAGCATGGTGAAAAAAGCCTTTCAGCAGAAGAAAGATGGGAGGAGAAGGTTGCAGCACGGTGATGAATGCTAGGAAATATAAGGTTTATTGGTGAGCTTTAAAAAAGAAAGAATGTTGACCGAAAGAATTATGCATGCATGCATCAAGAAATTAATTGGTGAATTTCAACATCCAGAGGAGGAAAATGTTGAAGCTTTGTGCAAACTGATGAGCACTATTGGTCATATGATTGACCATTCAAAGGCTAAGGAACATATTGATGCTTACTTTGCTAAGATGACAAAAATTTCCAATAACCAAGGGCTTCCCTCTAGGCTGAGGTTGATGTTGAAGGATCTTATTGATCCGAGGAGGAATGGATGGAAAAAAAGGAATAAAGTTGAGGGCCCCAAGAAAATAGAGGAAGTGCATCGGGATGTTGTGCAAGAACTACATGGACAGGGAGGCCTCTCTCGAGGTACCAATATGGGACATTCAGGTCAGAGACTTGTGATACAACTTGATCATGGTGGGAGAAGACCTGTGATGCCACCTTACATGGCAGGTGCATAGACGGGTTCACTTCCACATATGGGTGGGATTAGAGGACCAAAACCCCATATGGGATCATGTGACCGTGGATTCACCAGTCAAGATGCTCGAATTGTGGATAGGGATCAATTTGAAAATCAGTCTATGCAAAGCCCTTCAACACTCATAGCTTCTGATGATGGGCACTTGACTCTTGGTCCTAAGGGAGGTCTTGGAAAGGGAATAAGAGGGAGGGCTCAGCCTCTGCCATATGCTAAGAGTGCTCTAGTATATATTCCACCATTCACATCCTAAGTAATAGATAAACAGGTGCAGGTCCGATTTCAGGTTGCAGTTCTGACTGGATGCCAGTTGGTATGAGAGATGAACTTTTGACAAGGACTTATGCTGCATAAAAGCCTTTATTTGCAAAATCACGTGTCTAGGAAAGAAATTTTTTGGATAATGACATAAGAGAGTTTAATAATTCATACTCATAAGGTGACAGAGGTGGGAAGACTACAAATGTTGAATTTCAACCGTAAGAACATTCTTCTAAAAGAACTTTGAGTTCACAACTCATTGAGGTTCAACTTAGGAAAAAGGATGAAATGGCAATCAAAGAATATTACAGGTGCATTCCTTTACAAAGCTTCTATGCATTTTCATTATGTCTTTTAGAGAATTCGACAAGTTTCCCTGACTTTTTATTAATTTTTCATGACATATCGTCCAGTGTGAGAGATTTGAAGGAGGAAAATTTTTGTGTAGATGACCTTAAAGCACCATTGTTCCATTCAACTATGGTTTCGCTTTGGATATTATATTCTTTTTGCAGGAAAGATGTTGAAATTGATCTTTTGGGGAATCTACTTACACATTTATGGAATTCTGAGCCTTTCTTGCTAAATCAAGGACATCTTACTGAAGGGTAATGTGAAAGTTTGTGTTTGTTCTTATTCAAGTTTGAATTTATTTAAGGACTACTACAATATATGGTCATTTTCAATTATGAACTATAACTATATATAATTTTGATGTTTCTAGGTTGGAGACTGTACTATTTTCATTGGAGGATGCTATTGTTGATGCGCCCAAGGCTCTTGAGTTCCTTGGTCATGTAGGGTCAAAATTCACTCAGCTAATTCCATGTCATTAGAACAATTTTGCATCCTTCTTGGGAAACAAATCCGTTATAGAATAGGAGTTTCCCAAGAAGGAATTTATACATGAAACCAAAAAATTTACAAGCAATGTTAGTTTGTCTTTCCAAGGCATATGATAGAGAAAACTGGCTTTATTTAGGGCTACTCATCCATATAGGGATCAATGTGCAATTGGTTAACTAGATAATGAATTGCCTTTCCTCAATATATGTGCAATTCTAATTAATGGCTCAACCTATTCTTCTATCATTCCTACAGGAGACCATGGGTAGGTATGACTAATGTCTCCTCTGCCATTTTTTATTGTAGAGTAGGTGGTCTCAACAGAGTTATAACAGAGTCAAAAAGAACTGTAAGCTTGGCAACTATACAAATAGGATTTTCCCTAAACTTGACATATTTACTCTTGTTGATTATGTTTTTCTTTTGCGTGATATGACCAAGGTAGATGCAATTATGCTGAAGGACCCCACCCTTGAAGAACTGAAATTCCTACCTTAAAAAAACTACCAACAACTGAGGAGCTACAAGAATCAACACCATATAGTTTATATTCTAATTTATAGTTTATAGTCTAATTTAGTTTATATTCTAGTGTTCATCGTTTTTCATGTTTTACACTCTACATTGTATCTTCTTTTGTTTTCAGAGAATGAACACAATATTGATGGTAAGAAGCATGAATTGAAAAAAGAGGGGAGCAATAACATTGGAGCGACAAATGCAAAAAGAGAGAGAAGAGAACTGGTCTGGTGATACTTTTAGAGCCAATATCCTGCATAAGACACACATATAAAGACTGATGGTCAAGTCTTCAGAGTTGGTGAATTCACCTGCAATGCCTTGAAAACACAACGATAATGTTTGAAGTGATGAAACATCATTTCATGTGTAAATTGTAGTCCAACCAATATTAAGTTGGAAAATCATATTGTAATACTTTAAAATTTCATATAATATAATTTATGTGGTTGAAATTATTTATAGTTGCACTTGATATTGTTTAGTATTGTAATTAAAATATGCGACTTTGTGTTTTCATATTTGATGAACATGCACATTGTATGACATTTTTAAAATCATACAAATTAATTTATGTTGATTAATAATGAACACAAAATCAATTTAAAACTACTAAATTAATAGTTTATATTGATTAATGATGAACATAAATAAAATGAATATACGACTAAGTTAGTCATGTATAATGATTATTAATGAAATTAAATGAAATGAATATAAAGTACTAAATTAGTCGTTTATATAACGAATAAATGACTACTGCAAATGATAATTTTGTGACTACAAATGACAACTAAATTTTGCATATATACGACTATTAGTAGCTAATTTACAGTATCTTATAACATGACTAAAATTTAGTCATATTTCTTCAGTCATTAATTGGTTTCAAACGATAACTAAAATTTACATATATATGACTATTAGTAGCTAATTTACAGTATCTTATAACACAACCAACATTTTGGTCATATTTCTTTGGTCATTAATTGGTTTTCTAGGGTGATCATATAGTAATATATTTGGTCATTAATTGTGACAATTAATGACCAAATCAAAGATTAAATCAATAACTAAATCAATGACCAAATTAATGACCAAGTAAATAACTAAATTAATGATCAAATCAATGACTAAATTGGTGACTAAATTAATGACCAAATATACAACTAGACAACAAAATTGAGATAAACAATTAATGACTAAGCTAAAAATGACCAAAATTTGGTTGTGTTATAAGATACTGTAAATTAGCTACTATTGGTCACTGACCAAAAAATAATCGTTTATATGCAAATTTTAGTCATTTTTTTAGTAACTAATTAGCCATTTTGTACTAGTGACAATTTGTTCAATAGTAATAGTTTTCTTACATGGCATAAATATACACATTTCACTGAATCTATCCACAACTACATAAAGATCATCATGTTGTTTTCTTGACATAGGTAGACCTCCAAAAAATTCCATGGAGACACTCTCCCATGGCCTTGATGGTACCGGTAGTGGCATGTACAACCCAAGCTTCATATTACTAGGCTTTCTTGTTGCACACATAAAACAACCTCTTATAAAATGCAACACACTATCTATCATGCGAGGCCAATAGCAATACCTCTGTAGATGCACCACTATTTTGCTTACCCCAAAGTTTCCAGCAATAAGAGATTAATGAGCTTCTCTCATGACACTTAGCCTCTCTCCTTGTGGTATGCACAACTTGCCCAAATGAAACAACAAATTGTTATGCATGTGATAATCATTTTATTCAACTTGATTCCCTTCACTCAAAATAGCATACACATCTTGGAAATCAACATCATGTGTGTGTTGTTCTATGTAACTCTCATGTACAATAGAATCAGTTTTGAGTAAAGTAGATGCACTAATAATTGGTCTTGAAAGCATATCTGAAAGCATATCAACAACTTTATTGAAAATACCTTTATTTAACTTATAAGCAAGTGAAACTGTTGAAGAAATCCCATCCACCTGAAATGGCGTGATTGCTGCAATTTCGTTTGCGACTGCAAGTACTGTAATGGTTGGTGATCGGTATGTACAATTGTCTCTTTACCCATCAAGTAGTGTTTCCACTTCTTGACGCTTTGTACCAACGCATATAGTTCTTTGTCATATGTAGGATAATTAGTTACAACACCATTGAATGTTTCAGAATGAAAAGCGATAGGCTTACCATTCTGCAAAAGAACTGCGCTCATGGCATAATCACTAGCATCAGTTTGTATCTTGAATGGCTGTCTAAAATTCGGTAATAAAAGTAATGGAGCTGAACTGATCTTGTATTTTAAAGCTTTGAAAGCTTTCTGTTGTTTTCCAACCCATTGGAAGCCTTTCTTCACACTTTTCACTACATGCATAGGAACTGCGATGGCAGAAAAATTAGCAATAAACTTTCTCCAATATTGAGTTACACCTAAGAAAATTCTTACCTCAGTTACTGTGCTGGGTGTGGGCCAATTCACAATGGCTTCCACTTTAGAAGGATCAATTCTCAACTCTCCTCCTCCTATAATGTGTCCTAAATAAACCAAAGAATTCTTTCCAAATTCACACTTTGACATCTTAAGAAAGAATTTCTTTTTCTTCAAAACATCAAGCACTCTATTCACATGCAAGACATGTTCTTCTCTTGTTTTGCTGAAAATAAATATGTCATCTAAGTACGCAATCACAAAGTCATCAAGAAATGGACGCAAAACACCATCCATAACAGGCATGAAAGTTGTTGGTTCATTACACAAACCAAATGGCATTACTAACCACTCAAAGAGTCCTTGTTTGGTTTTGAATGCAGTTTTCCATACATCACTTTTTGCAATTCTTACTTGATGATATCCACTTCGTAAATCTAACTTAGTGAAAAAGAATTCTTCTTTTAGCTGATCAAGCAAATCATCTATCCTTGGAGTGGGTATTGTTGAGATTGCAACAAGATGATGAGCTTAGTGAAAAGAGTCACCTTCACTAAGTGGGCCCGCAGGCTATTTTTGGCGCAAGTCTATTTTTAGACATGTCGATCATATTCTATGAGTTGCAGGATGCTATTTGTGGATAGTTGGTCAAGTTGGAAAAATAGATGGACTTCTATTTTTAGACATATTGGGCAGAATCTATTTTTAGATTGCCAGTCTAAAAATAGATATGTCGAATATTATTAGCTCTTAATAATATTTGGACTCTAAACATTAAATTATTCTCTTGGAGCACTTCAGTTAAGTGCACAGATGTGGCACAGGAGCTGATAGAAGGAATTATGCTATTCCTGAGGGTTAAGTGGAGCTATTGCATGGATACTTCAGTTAGAACTCATGTGACAGAGTTTGGTGGAGTTATTGAGGCAGTTGATGGAGTTGTGTTCAGTTTAACTGAGTTAAACATAGTTGAGCTAGTTGTATCTAGTCTAACTGATTGATACACTAGTGAGAGTAGTGTGAATTAATTATTAATTAATTCACTAATTATTAACTCATTAATCAACTAAAGAATACATCAGTTAACTACAGTGCATGGACAGTTTCAGTGGAGACCAGTGAAGAGGTAGGTGAAAGAGTAGTGTGACTATCAGTTGTGACTATAGTGTTGCATGATTTGCAACACACAATGGTTGGAGATGCCAATGAGGATTGCGTGAGCAAGGCTGGACCAATTCGAGTTCATTCAGAGCCATTCTTCAGCAGTGATTGCACAGTAGAGGCAGGCTAGCAGGTGGCAAAGATCGGTGCATGGGATTTGCTAGATCAGACCTGATTAGTGTGTAGCAATTGGAGATTGTACTGAGAGCTTGTGAGGAGCTTTGTATGATGATTGTTACATGATCTCTATGACATATAATATACAGATAGTTGGGGGTTTTCAGCTTTAAGCTTTCCCATAAATTACTGTGTTCATATGTGTGAATTTTTATGGTTTTAATGTGTGCATGCAATTGATTTTATTTCCGCAAGTAATGATCAATGGTAGAAGAGATTCTTTATTTTGCATGAAGTAAAATAGTGTGTGATTAGGAGAATCTCGAATGTATAAAATATCAATTATATAATTTCTACAGGTATCAATTCTTTATCGTTATCTTGTTCAAAGCTCTGAATTCTACACACATGCGGCAAGTCCCATCTTTCTTTGGAATCAAGACTATGGGTGAACCGCATGGCGAAGTGCTTGGCCTTAGATTCCTTTGTCCAACATCTCCTTGATTTGCCTCTTTATTTAAGCATTCTCCATTATCGACATGCGATACATGTCGATGTTTGGAAGAGGACAATCTTGCTGCAACTGAATCTCATGTTGAATCTCCCTTTTTGGAGGCAATCCTGTTGGCTCCTGAAAAATCTCATGATGTGCATAAACTACATCATATAAATCTGATTTCAACTTAGGATCAAAACCCTCAAATGATTCATGATTAACATCAGCTTTAGGATTAATCTAGAAGAACAAAATTCTTACTTGAATTTACCAGCCTCTTTACCTCTCCAACATTTACCATAGCAATATTTGTCTTCTTGCGATGTGCTCTAACAATGTACTCCTTGCCATATTTGAATAAATGGTATTTGTTCTCATGGCGATGGAAGATCGCTTTCCTGTCACACAAGTAAGGACTCCCCAACACAATACAATATACACTTCATTGAAACCTGTAAATTTGCATCCTTACAAATCCAACCAAGTGGATATGGTTTTGGATGTGGTATGGTCTCAAGATTAAGTTTCTTGACCAAGTCTTTAGAGATTAAGTTTTCTTGTGACCCACTGTCAAACAATGTGTCAATCTTAGTATGTTTGGATATGACCCTCACATGAAACACTTCAATTCTTTCTTCTTCATTTGGAGTATGTATGTGACAGTTTGATGTACTAGTACTCGGTTTAGTTTCAATTTCTTTCCCCTTCATGTTCTTCAATCCCATGGCTGTAATTTTAGATTCATCACCTGAATATTCTCCTAAATCACGTTGATTTGTAGCTGCATTTTTCTTTTTCCCTTTGTTGTTGTAGTTCTTGGGCCTCTTTTCAGGATGTAATTTCCAAAAATGATTTTCATCATGGCCTTCTTTTGAACAATGTTTACAAACCAATTTTTCTTCCTCTTTCTTAACAAATGCATTATTTTTTCTTTTACCTTTTGAGGTCTTATATTTGTTTTTACCCTTAAAAGGTTTGTTCCTACCCTCTTCAAAAATGTTTTCCCCTCTAGCCTCTAGATGTGTGGCCTGAACACATACATCATCTAGACTTGTGGGGTTAAACATGAGGATAGTATGTTTTAGGTAGCTATGTAAGCCTCCTATGTACTTGAGCAAAGTATCTTGGCTATGCAAATATACCCCTAATAAGAGAGCTCTTCTCCTAAATTCTTGGGTGTACTCTTGCACATTTTTTCCCTTCAATTGCCTAAAGTTTTGCTAGTTCATTATGGCTTTCTGCAATGAGCTAATGGATAAAATTGTTGTTTTATTGCAGTAATGAAATCTGTCCATGATAGAATAACCTTACCATGTTTTTTTATCTCCTCCTTTGTCTTGACTTCCCACCAAACAATTGTTGCACCTTCCATTCTCAATGAAGGTAATTGGATTTTTGGTATCATCATCTTAAAGGTTCTAGATTCTCAAATAGACCTCCAATTGCCTAATCCAATTATCAAGCTTTTCTGCATTGACTTCGCCATTAAACATTGGAAATTCAAACTTAACATCAAGTTTTAAAAAAGGACTTTTACCAGTGTTCTTTTACTTGTGTGGCTGATGTACTAAAGATGAAGTAGAGGATGATGATGATGAGCATGAGGATGGTGACTTTCCAGTGCCTCCATTTCCTCCACTTTCCTTCTTTGACTTATCTTCATCATTGTGACCTCCTGATGATCCTTGTCCTTCCTTGTGAAGTTTGGATCCTTCTCCTTCTAGTTTCTCATTCCTTTCTTGATAAAGGATTCTAACCATCTCAGTCATGTCAAGGAATGCTTTCCTGAAAACTCTTTCTTCCTCTTTGGGATCAACTTCTTCATGGATTTCTTCTTCCACTGGAGGCATGCTTAATTTTGCTTCTACTTCCTTAGGAGGTGAAATAGGTGGTGGAGATTGTTGCAATCTTTCTCTCCTTTGATGTGGCTCACTTTGAGACCCTCTTGCTTCCACCAATGTGCCTTCTCCTCTCTTGAGCTTGAGCCTAGTAAGTGTCTAACACTTGCAAACAATTAAACAAATATTTACACAAAACAACACCACAGAATAAAATCTAGCTCTGATACCAACCTGATCTAAAAGGACTGTATTAGTTTGTTGTGCTAAGTGTCTTTTCAATTATAAAACATGTGCATACTTGTCTCCATAGTTTTCTTAAGGATTGAGGATTTTAACCATGAAATATAGATTATTTTAGTGAATAAGAAGCATGAAATAAGAGAAAATAACACCGAACAATAGTGTATAACATAGAAGTAAAACACCACATAGAATTTACACAGTAGGAATGATGAAGCAGTTCACCCCTCCTGGGCTACATCTGCTGGTCCAGCTCCCAATGGCATGTCCATCTTTCATTATGCTCAAAATTTTGCAAATACATGTAGTTACAGGCCTCCAATGGATGTTTTCTCTACACCAATGGCTCCAAAATACTCCAATTAGTCTAGATTGGCTCTTCATTCACTCATAATGGGCGAACATTGAGCCTCCAAATCATCTGCCCAGTAACACCTAGAAAAGCTCCACTAATTGTGGAGAACTCCACTTAACTAGAGTTAATTTTGGCCAAATCCACATAAAAATAGGGGCGCGCTATAACTCCACCAACACTAACCGTTAAGTTAAATACTAAGGGTAAGGGGTGGCCACATGCCAACCCCCAAAACCCGCGGTCTCCATAAATGTCAGCGGAACTTCAGGCTTGAACTATGGTAAAGTTGTTTAAAAACGCGTTGATGTCGAGTTAACCAAAACCGTCGGTGCAACCGTAGAAATGTGACAAGGTTGTGGTTATAATAAATGTTTGCGGAGACAGAGGGGTATTAACCGTCGGCGTTAATGTTTATGTTGCAATGTAATATACCATGGACCGTCGGAGGTTGGGACCAACCCCCAAATGAACATGAATTAATCTTCAAATATAATTTGTCCACTACTATGGTTAAGAATCATAGCGTAGCATAGGCAGTGTGGTGGGTGGTTGATTTATGGGAGGTTGTGGGGTCGAGCCCTACGGACCCCCATAAAATTTTGATACACTGTTCAGGGGATACGTGGCGGCCTCAAGGCTGGCCACGTGTCACCCTCCGATTGGCTTTCAAACCATAACGTACAACCTCCAACAAATCACAATGCACCACTTTTAAACCTCTGAATGGCTCTGAGAAAAGGAATATTCTTTGGAATATTCCTTTTTTCTGACTGTACACCCTCCATGCTAACTGGGCATTCCCAGTCAACCCTGTCGCAAAATTTAGTTGTTTGGGAATTTGATTAGAACGTGATATATCCCTCATACGACATCGGTTTTTTGAACCGTTTGCGATGTCGGAATCAGGAAGACAAGATCTACGCAACCATACTAGTTTCAAATCAATCCTGTAACTTTCAATTTTGAGCAAAATTTATGAACTCCTGATCAATGTACATGTATGAAATCCTTCCCTATGCTCAACACCATTATAATATAACTCCTAACAATTTTATCAACTACAAGCTATTTTATATGTATTTGGGATTTCAACCATTCCCTAATCAATGTAGCTTTGTCCATTGTATCAACAAAAGAAGAGTTCCCCCCCCTTCTCAAAATGAGGCAAATAAAGTATACAAATTTGTTGAATGAATCTAGCACATTTAGCAACAAGTTCATGATATTTTTTATATAATTGCATGATCAACATTGAGTTCCCCACAAATTTTAACTACACAAAGCACAACTCAAAAGTGCAAAAAGAATCTTAGACCACTCCAATATGGACCTTACACCATCACCAAGGATGTAGGTGAGAATTATTTAGAATTAAATCTTACACTCTTCCTTTGTTTATACCCTATCTTTCATGTGGAGTTGCTTTGACCATACTTTCTACCTCTTAGACACCTCAATCTTGGGAGATAACTTGGATAACACAAAGGTCAATCATGATTGCATCGAATACCAAGTTGACAAGAAATCACTAGCTCAATATACAACACTTTTGGGTTCTTAAAGCAAGGTGGCTTCTTCACCAAGATAAATGGCTCACTAGGAACCAAATTCAACATAAGTTCCCAAATATGGTACAAGAACTTGATGAAATTTTATTCATTTCTACTTAAGGGGGGAGGACTAGTCCAAGTGAGAATTTAGGCTCATCTTAGAAATAATCCTAGCATTGATATATTTCATAGAATTTTAGGTCCGAAATTTTGAGTGCATCTTTTAGAGCATTCCCATACATTTTTGAGGTTATGACACCTATTGCCCTATCTAGCTCAAGCTAAAATGTTATTTCCAAGGAGCTAATGAAGACCTAAAACAAAATAATGAGGGAAAACTTATGTTTATGTCAAGGATCCTCGTTTTTTCATACATCTTAGTTTTTCTAGCTTAGCATCATCCTTAACACTAACTTAATAATAGGGTAAGTTTCTTACATCCCAATGTTTTTGTTTTTAGGATTTTTCTCACAATTTTATAAAATCTAGTTTCAATGTCACATTATGGCTCTTTTGTGAACGAGAATAGTCACCACATCTCTTCTTGTAGACAAGCTACCACCATTCCATCTATTATGTATTATTATGTAGATTGTAATTCTTTTCATCTTTAATTATTAAAAGAAAATAATTTTCATGGAATACTATGATTTTATTATTATATCTTGTGTTCTTTCTACAATATATTGATTTCTTGCATTTCTTTCTCAATCTAGTTTGAATTATTAACATGCTTATAGCCATGTCTTTCAAAATGAATATGGTAACTAAAATCGTGATTTAATACAACTAAGGATATAATATTTCCACAACACTCCCACTTTGTGTAAATGGCTTGATTTCATTTTGCAGTCACTCTTGGTTAATTTAACATGTCTATGAACTCAACTTAAGTTTTCCCCAAATACATCTATGCAATACTCAAATATTTCGTCCCTCAATAAAGCCTTCCTGAATGCATTCTCCACCATATATTTGGTCTTATAAAATTTAAATGATACAAAAATGTTTTTTCCACTTACACAAATGATATCATGCCTCAATTTTTTTGTTCTTGCATGAAACTAAGGATTCTTGGTCATGGTAATGCACTTATGGTTGTCACATCTCAATACTTTGGGTTATGATTGATTTAATCCAACATTTGTTAGCAACTTTCTCAACCATGCTAACTCTTTGATAACATAACATACTACTGGGTACTTTCTTTTTGAATTGAATAAGGAAATTGTGTCGCTTCTTGTTCATCCATGATATGGTTACTCTAGCTAACTTGAAGCAATAACTTAATGTAGATTTATGGTTGTCTACACTACTTGTCTAATTCACATATCAATATTCTACAAGCTGAAGTGTATCTTCTACACTTATGCTAAAGGTGATGTTGAAGTTAATTTCACCCTTAAAATACTTGAAATTCCTTTTATTGCCATGTTGGAATATTTTAGGATCAATGTAGAATTGACTAATATTGTTGAACACATATGCCATATCAAGCCTTCTACAAATCATTACATGTAATAGGTTTCCAAAGACATTTTTATATACAATTCTCTAAATGTCCTACTTATCATCTTGTGTGTTTGGGCACATGTCCTTTGAAACCTCAACTCAACCCCCATTGAAATATTTATAGGTTTCATGCATCTTGAATATCCAAAGGATACTTTCAATAATCATATCATCCTGAATATATAGAGGATAATTTCAATAATAATCTCCTTTGTCTCAAATTAATATGCTCATTGGTTACATATCTAAACACTTGAATGCGAAAGAAATATTCAATCTCACTATTACATATTATTTGCATTTATATTTTTGACGTGGACTTCAAAGCTTCAGACATAATCAAATCCTTACATGTGACACTTTCATCCTTCATATATAAGCGAGAATGATGAAAATAAATAATATTCTTGACATATATGTTTGAATCTGCATTGCAATGCTTAAGACCTTCACTAATGAGGTAGCCATTAATGCATTGATATCATGCTACAGGGGAATAATTTATCCCACACAATGCCATTAATTCATTTGCACACCAAATCCTTGTCTATTTTATTTATCCCTCCAAGTTCTCCAGGTAAATATGTTCCTCCAACTATCCATTCAAGAAAGTAGTTTTAAAATCAAGTTAATGTCTATGGAGAACTAATTTGGTTGCAATTGCTAGAAGAATCTATTGAATTCATTCATACTATGTTATGAAACCAACTTACAAAATAGAAGAAAAGATAGATCAACGACTTAGAAATAAGCCTCTTCTAAGGGGGCAACCTCCTTTACATTACATAAATGAAAAAATCTTGGATGATCAAATGACAAAACCTCCTTTCTATATATAGGAGTCCAAGGGGTCACAATATAATCCTGGATGACAACAATAATAATCTAAAGGCACAACAATAACAATAGTGGGATTCTATGGGGCACAATAATAACAATATGGGTACTACATGGGCACAACAACAACAATAAGGGGGCTACACTGACAATAGAAATAAGGGGAGATATTAGTATTATAGGGACCTAACATGCCCCTCTCCTTCAAAAAAGTGTTTTCCTCGACACTTAAGTAGTTTTGGAACCTTCTGTATAAAATTCTCATCCTCCCATGTTGAATATTCAGAGGCTAAGTTCTTCCACTTGATGAGATACTTTGAATGGACCGATTTCGTAGTTGTTGAGTTCTTGTTTTCATGATTGCTTCAGGTTCCAATATTATTTTTCCTTCCTCGTCAAGTTCTAGCAATATTGTTTGAACTAGGAGCATCCTTGTTGTGAAAACAGCTCCAAAAATAGAAGAAAAGACATATCAACACCTTATAAATAGGCCACTTCGAGGGGGCAACCTCCAGTACATTACATGAATGAACAATTCTTGGATGATACAAATTACAAAACCTCCTTTCTATATATAGGAGTCCATGGGGCCACAATGTAATCCTAGTGGGGCCACAATGTAATCCTAGCCGACCTAACAATAATAATTTAAGGGCACAATAATAACAATATGGGGGTTATAGGGGTACAATAATAACAATAAGGGGGTTACACTAACAACAATAAGGGACTACGCTAGTAATCTAGAGACCTAACATGCCCCTCTCCTTCAAAAAAGTGTTGCCCTCAACGCTTGAGTAGCTTCGGGTGCTTCTGTATAAAATTCTCATCCTCCCATGTAGAATATTTAGTGGGTAAGTTCTTCCACTTGATGAGATACTCTGAAATTGATCGATTCCGTAGCTGTCGAGTTCTTGTTTCCATGACCGCTTCAGGTTCCAATATGACTTTTCCTTCCTCATCAAGTTCTGGCAATATTGTTTGAACTGGAAGATTTTCACCTATAACCTTCTTTAAGCATGAAACATGGAAAACAGGATGTACTCGTGAAGGAGCAGGAAGCTCCAATTCGTATGCCATAGTACCAATCTTTTGCAACACCTTGTAAGGACCATAGTACTTTGGCGATAATTTATTATCCTTCTTAGCTTGCTTGAGGGACATTTGTTTGTATGGTTGTAGCCGTAAAAATACCCAATCTCCTATATCAAAACTTCTCTCACTGCGATGTTGATCTGCCTGTTGTTTCATTCGATTTTGTGCCAAATTCAGGTTATCCTTTAAGAGTTGGAGAACTTCTTGCTGATGCTCGATGTGATCTTCCACTGCTTGAACCTTCGAATTTCTCTTAAAGATGATGTGATGGATGGTGGATGATATCCATAAAGTGCCATAAATGGGGTCATTTTTGCTGCAGTATGGAAGGAAGTGTTATACCACCATTCAGCGAGAGGTAGCCACTTGACCCATTGTGTTTGTTTATCAGATACAAAACAACGAAGATATCCTTCCAAACATTTATTTACTATCTCGGTTTGACCATCAGATTGAGGATGATAAGATGAGCTATGAGCTAATTTAGTACCCAAAGAAGAAAATAACTCTGTCCAAAAATTTCCCGTAAAAATGGGATCTCTGTCGCTCACAATAACCCTTGGGCTTCCATGTAGCTTTTGAATTCCGTCCACAAATGTAGTAGCAACTGTACTTGCTTTAAATGGATGAGATAATGCACAAAAGTGTGCATACTTGGTAAGTCTATCAACTACCACCATGATGACATTCTTTCCTTCGGACTTAGGTAAACCTGTGATAAAATCCATTGAAATCTCCTCCCAACGTTGACTTGGAATGGATAAGTTTATAGAAGACTCGAGGTCTTAATTATCTCAACTTTATTCTGCTGGAAAACCAAACATTCTGCCACAACTTTTTGAATATCAGATTTAAGGCCATCCCAAAAAAATTATTTCTTCACCCTGTGGTAAGTTTTTAAAAATCCCGAGTGTCCTCCTAAAGGAGAAGTGTGCAATTCCAGAAGAATCTTTTGTTTTAGTTGGGAATTCTTACAAAGATATAGGCGATCTTTGTACCATAAGGAATCATTTTTCCAACTAAATGTATCAGATGTACTAGGATCTTGCTGCAACTTTTGAATGAGTGTCCACACTTCTTCGTCCTCCTTCCATTCATCTCTTGCTTCGGTTATCCAATCTGGTTGGATAATAGAAATGGCACAAAGTAATGCTTCCACCTCTTCATTCTTTCTTGAGAGTGCATCTGCAACAACATTTAGCTTCCCTTTTTTGTAGATTATTTCAAAGTCATAACCCAACATCTTTGTGACCCATTTTTGCTGCTCTTTTGAAGATAGTCTTTGTTCCAAAAAGTGTTTGAGACTATCATGATCAGTTTTTACCTTGAAGTGTCTTCCCATTAGGTAAGTTCGCCATTTCTTTAGTGCATGCGGTATTGCTAACATTTCCTTCTCATAAATAGGTTTTTGTAAATACTTTCCTTTGATTGGACGACTTTCAAAAGCAATGGGTCTTCCTTCATGCATTAAAACTGCACCAATTCCATTTCCTGAGGCATCACATTCCACAATAAAGGTTTTTGTGAAGTCTGGCGTAGCTAAGACCGGTGCTAGGCACATTGCCTCTTTAAGATGTTCAAGGGCCTTAGTTGCTTCAGGAGTCCATGAAAATGCATCTTTCTTCAATAATGTTGTTAGAGGTGCTGCTATTCTTCCATAATTCTTAACAAACTTACGATAATAGCATGTTAACCCGAGAAATCCTCGCAACTGCTTTATTGTCTTAGGGACTTTCCATTCCTTAATGGCTTTAATTTTGTTAGGGTCTACTTTAACACCCTCGTGGAATATAATATGACCCAGATATTCCACCTCTTGTACTCCAAAGAAACATTTGGATGCTTTTGCATATAATTGTTTCTCCTGCAATAGTTTGAGCACCCTGTCAACATGTTCAACATGATCCTTCCAAGACTTGCTATAGATTAGTATATCATCAAAAAAATACTAGCACAAATTTTCTAAGGAAGGGTTTGAAAATGGAATTCATCAACCCTTGAAATGTAGAAGGTGCATTGGTAAGGCCAAAAGGCATGACCAAAAATTCATAATGAGGAGCTTGAGTGCTGAAGGGCAGTTTGGGACAGCAAGGAAGAAAATTACAGCTTGCTGATTTTTCACTCGGAAAATTCCAGCAAGCTGATTTTTCACAAACAACAGATTTTTACCTTTACTACAGCAGTGTTATTTTTCAGTTTTAGGACAGCAGGATGTCATTGGGACTGAGGGTGGAGGATAGGTTGGATGGGCATTCCAACTACAACATTTGGAAGGAGAGAATGCAGAGTATCTTTGAGGAGGCAGAAGTCTGGGACATTATGGTACATACCACACAGAACCCTGTGAATGTGCCTACTGATGCTACTCAGTTGGCAGCATATAATAAAAAGAACAACAAGGGTAAGAGGCCGATTCTAGACGGAATCAAAGACCATTGCATTCCTCATGTGAGAGGGAAGAGAAATGCTCATGAGATGTGGACAGCATTGTCCAATCTCTACCAGAGTACCAATGAGAACCGGAAGATGGTCCTGAAGGAGAAGATGAAGACCATTAAGATGGGCAATGATAGTGCAGCGGGATATCTCACTAAGATTACTAATGTGAGAGATGAGTTGGCAGCGATTGGAGAGGCCATTCCACCCACTGAGTTGGTGCGGATTGCAGTGAATGGCCTCCCCCGTTCATGGATGAACTTTGCTGATGGAGTTTGTGCACGTGAGACCCTTCCCACATGGGAGAGGTTTTGGGATGATTGCATTCGGACAGAGATCAGGAAAGGTCAGCTTGGGGCAGCCAAGCCAGTTGAGCAGGATGAGGATGTAGCACTGTTGGCAGGACGCAAGAAAGGCAAAGGGAAGAAGCAGGCTTCCACAAGCAATGGTGGGGGCAAAGGCAAAGGTAAAGGTAAACGGGATAACTCACAGAAGGACTATTCCAAAGTGAAGTGTTGGAATTGTCAGAAGATGGGACACTATGCAGTTGTGTGTCCGGAGAAGAAGAAGAAGAAGGGGAAGAACCAGAGCATGGCAGCTTCAGCAGAGGTTGAAGACTTTGCAGATCGCTTTGACCGAGAGTTTGAGTTCATTGCGTGTGAGTCTTCTAGTGCAGGAGTACCTGTCACACAGGTTCAGAGGGAGCATGCATTTCCCTCGATTAGCGGAGCATCTTCGGGTATCTGGTATGTGGACAGTGGGGCTTCACGTCACATGACAGGAGTCCGTGAGTACTTCTCAGAGCTTTCAGAGAGTGGCACTGATGTAGAGGTAGTACTCGGTGATGACTGAGTTGTTAGAGCAGTCGGTGTGGGAACATTGACATTTCAGAGGGAGTCCAAACCTCCCTTGAAGGTGTCAGATGTTCTTTATGTGCCAGGGATGAGGAAGAACCTCATATCCGTCTCAGCTTTGGAGGACAGAGGATGTGAGATACTATTCAGGGGAGGACAGGTGTTGATGTATCCCAGGGGCACTCCAGCTGATTCAGCTAGAGTGATAGGTGTACGCCATGCAAAGGTGTACAAGTTTGCATTTCAATCCCTTTTGGCATTGAGCAGTAGTACCGACAGCAGAGCTAGCAGTTCTGAGCAGTGTGAGATTTGGCACCGCAGGATGGGGCACATGTATCATGGAGCCTTGAGGACTTTACGGGAGATCACTACAGGTGTGCCAGATTTCAGTACTGATCACTTTGATACTTGCAGAGGATGTGCGATGGGCAAGTTTGCCAAATCCCCTTTTCCCAGCAGTGACAGCAGAGCGACTGGGATACTTGATTTGATTCATTCCGATGTAAGCGGTCGGATGTCTCATGTTTCCTTGAGTGGATATGAGTACTATGTGTTATTCATTGATGATCACTCCAGGAGGACCTAGATTTATTTCTTGAAGACCAAGAGTGAGGTCTTCAAGCGGTTTCAGGAGTTTAGAGCTCTTGTGGAGACACAGACAGGTCGGAAGATCAAGTCCCTGAGGTCGGACAATGGGGGAGAGTACACCCTTGGAGAGTTTGTTGACTATTGTGCGGAGGCAGGCATTAGGAGGGAGCTCACTGTTCCTTACAACCCCCAGCAGAACGGGGTTGCGGAGAGGAAGAACAGATCCATCGGAGGGGCTGCCAAAGCCATGTTACATGATCAGGGGTTGCCATTGTTTTTGTGGGCAGAGGCCTGCAACACAGCTGTTTACTTGCAGAACAGGAGTTCGCATCGTGCCTTGGGGCACATGACTCCGGAGGAGGCTTTTTCTGGGAAGAAGCCTGATATGGGTCATCTTCGTATCTTTGGGTGCATGACATACTCCTACATACCCAAGGAGAAGAGGACCAAACTAGAGCCCACCGCAGAGAAGGGTATCTTTGTGGGCTACAGTGAGACCTCAAAGGCCTTTCGAATTTACATTCCTGCACAGAGGAAAGTTGTTGTCAGGCGGGATGTGAAGTTCGAGGAGGACAGGGCCTTTAGGAGGTCACGGGAGTTAGAGTATCTGGATTAGCCAGACCCTCAGCAGCAGTTGAGTCAGTCGCAGGGATCCAGTGGGCAGGGATCAGGAGGATTCGGAGGTACATCTATGACGATGTCAGGTCCGTCAGTGGGGAGTGGCTCGCAGAGTCAGAGGGGTGGTGCTATGGGCAGCACGCAGAGCAGTCCACAGAGCAGTTCACTGGGGAGTCCACTGATGGACAGTTCACACGGTACCTCGGCATCTACAGGTTCAGGTGCAGGCAGGAGGACAGCAGACAGACAGTCAGGAGTTCAGGCTCCTGATGTTGAGGAGGAGGAGTTTTATTCTCCGGCGGGAGAAGTGCACTCAGGGAAGAGGAAGCCCAAGTGGCTTCAGGACACCTTGAGAGATGCCACATCTGTTGCTGAGCCTAAGAGGCCGGTCGGAGAGAGCAGACCACCTGAGAGGTTTTGTAGCTATATGGCAATGGCTACCAGCATCCTTGACTCTGAGCCTTCTAGCTATGAGAGCGACGGTGGGGTGGAGGCCATGGAAGTCTTCTCCTCATGAGGTGTTTGGTGGTGCCGAGAAATGAGGGCAAATCCGTGGTTACTTCCAGATGGCTTTACAAGGTAAAGCATGCTGCAGATGGTAGCATTGAGAAATTCAAGGCAAGGTTTGTGGCTAGAGGTTCTCCGGGTGGGAGTTGATTATGAGGAGACCTTCGCTCCGTGGCTCGATATACTTCGATCGAAGCTCCCGTATAAGAGTTGCGCAGAGATGGACAGGATCCTTAATGGATGAAGCCTTTTCCTCGTGGCTTCATACGGAGGGAGGTGTACATTGAAAGCTGACCAGGGAGCACTGGGGCGGAAGGTCCGTGTCTGAGGCCAGCCCTTTATGGCTAAAGCAAGCTCCCAGAGCTTGGTACTCCAGGATAGATACATACTTGCAGGGGATGGGTTTCACAAAGAGTGAGGCGGATCCGAACCTTTACTATATTGTGATAGGTGAGGAGCCTCTCATTCTGGTGTCATATGTGGATGACTTAGTCATTACAGGTGCAGAGAGACTCATAGAGCACTGCAAGAGAGATCTTGCGGCGCAGTTTGAGATGAAGGACATCAGCTTGATGCATTACTTTTTGGGTTTGGAGGTGTGGCAGGAGGAGGGGCATTTCTTCCTGGGGCAGGGGAAGTATATTGTGGATATCCTTAGCAAATTCCACATGGAGGATTGTAAACCCATGTCGACACCGATGATCACCAACTGGAAGAAGCTTCATGCTTCGGATTCCGAGTTGGTGGATCCCACATTGTACAGACAGCTGATTGGTTCCTTGATGTATTTGGTCAACACTAGACCAGATATTTTTTTTGCAGTCAACACGATGAGTCAGTTTATGTGTGAGCCTAGGAAGGTTCACTGGGTGGCTACAAAACACATTTTGCGATACTTGCAGGGGACAGTGGATTATGGTCTGGACTACAGGCAAGGGGATGGAGTGAGATTGGCAGGTTACACTGATTCTGATTGGGCAGGTTGTGCTTCTGATAGGAAGAGCACTTCAGGGTGCTGTTTTGGGTTGGGTTCGGTAGTGGTGTCATGGTTCAGCCGAAAGCAGCAGTCAGTAGCATTGAGTTCAGCGGAAGCAGAGTATATGGCAGCCAGTCTAGCTAGTTGTGAGGCCATCTGGCTTCGCAAGATGTTGTTTGGCTTATTTGGTCAGCCGTTGAGACCTTCAATGATTTACTGTGATAATCAGAGTTGCATTAAATTCACGGAGAATCCAGTATTTCATGACGGGTCAAAGCATATCGGGATCAAATATCATTTCATCAGAGACTATGTTCAAAAAGGAGCTATGAAGCTTGAGTATATTCCCACTGATGAGCAGGTTGCAGATATTCTTACCAAAGCCTTACCACGGGGCAAGCATGTCTACTTCAGAGACAAGATGGGTGTGGTGAGGAACACCTTCCTCGGTAAGAGGGAGTGTTGAAATTTGGTACCGGAGGACAGGTGGTTCCCTAAGGCTTTGATCTTTGGCCTAGGGAAAAGTGTCCAAAAAAATTTAATTTTTCTCCTAAAGTAACTTTATAAATTTTTATAAAGTTAAATCTAATTTAAAAGTGACTTAAGTGATAAAGTTACTAAAGTGACTTTATAAAGTTATAAAGTCAAATCTAATTTTAAAGTGACTTTAAGTGATAAAGTTACTAAAGTTAAAGTGATTTTAAATAAAGTCAATATAAAATTAGAAAGGAAAAAGTGACTTTGGAAATAAAAGACTAAGTGGGTCTTTATTAAAGTGGGGTGAATTAAAAAATGAAAAGTGAGATTTAAATGAGCATTTAATCTCGGCCCTAGATCTCAATCTATCTCAGCCATTGGATTTAGGGATTCCCCAAAAGTCACTTAGGGTTAGGTTAAAGGAGGAAAAGGAGGAAAAGATCATTCATTCTTTCATGAGCA
The DNA here is from genome assembly GCA_034641835.2 of Pinus albicaulis. Lineage (NCBI taxonomy): Eukaryota > Viridiplantae > Streptophyta > Pinopsida > Pinales > Pinaceae > Pinus > Pinus albicaulis. Next base: position 76,809 of record JAXQQM020068513.1, read on the forward strand.
GATTGAGAGAAGGAGAGCAAGAAAGCAAGGGAGATTTCTGAGCAGTGAGGAGAAGGAGGCAGCAGCTTGGCACACATTCCAAGGCAGTATTTCAGCAAGACCGTACAGCAGAGTTTGCACACAGTTCAAGGCAGATTTGGCACGATTTCCAAGGCAGAATCCGTACAGCAGCTTGTGGCACGTTTTCCAAGGCAGCCGTACCATTTTCTGGGCACGGATTTCGAGGGAGAAGCTGCTGTTTTTTGCTGCACACTTTTCTAGACAGGCCGTACAGCCTGTAGCTGATTGCTGGCACAAAAATCGAGGCAGATTTCCGTACAGCAGCATTTAATACAGCTGCACGCATTCCAAGGAGGCCGTACAGTAGCATTTATTGTTGTTCTGCACGCAAAAAGAGGAGGCCCTACAGCAGAAATTAATGCTGTAATTTCTGGGCACGTTTTTCAAGGAAATACGCACAGCATTTATTGCTGGTTCAGTTTTACTGTCTGCACGTTTTCCGAGGCGGTGGTTAAGCACGGAAAGAGATAAGTTGTAAAAGTTTACTTGCTGATTTCTCTGAATATTTCTCTCACTGTAAAAAGCATTTTTCAGAAATAAGAAGGAGCTCTCAAACTGGTTTTCCCCAAGAGTTGTAGGGGGTTTTTCCAGGGTCACCTTGACCAAAAATTACTGTGTTATGATGTGTTGAATGGCTGTTTGTTACTGCTGATATTTATTTCTGCATTTTCCAGCATTCTGTAATTTTTCCAGAATTTGTGTTTTCAGCAAAAGTTATTTTCCAGTTTGTTAAATGTATGGATATGGGAAAAGGCATTTAACTATTTTGGAGTAATAAGTTGAAAAACTGAAAACCGGGGT